>QANY01005529.1:0-14683 GCA_003255025.1 Datisca glomerata | reverse complement strand
TAAACCCTAAAACCCTCCCTAAACCCTAAACCCTAACAGATCTTAACACGAGCGTGTCCACTTCCGTAGGGCATAACTTTTGACATGACTAGAACCATGGGCCCTGTAAGAAATCAAATTGAAGCTTATTCAGACACCTACAGGTGGAACAGGGTTTACCCGTCGGATCCTGGGTTTGCCACAAGAAAACATGGACTGTGCAGCTTTAGTATTGGTGTAACAGTAAGATCGTAGCACGCGCGTGTCCACTTTCGTAAGGCATAACTTTTGACACGGGTGGAACCACGGGCCTTGTAAGACAGTAAATTGAAGCTTATTCAGCGACCTATAGGTGAGACAGGGTTTACTCGTCAGAGCTGAGTTTTATGTCCAAGAAAACACAGACAGTGCAACTTTAGAATAGTTGTAACAGACGAATCGTAGCACGTGCATGTCCACTTTCGAAGGGCATAACTATTGACACGGGTGGAACCACGGGTCCTGTAAGATATCAAATTGAAGTTTTTTCAGAGACCTACAGGTGTGACGGTGTTTATCCGTCAGAGCGGAGTTTTGTGTTCAAAAAAACACGGACAGTGAAGCTTTAGAAATGCTGTCACAGACGGCTCGTAACACGCGCGTGTTCACTTCCGTAGGGCATAACTTTTTACACGGGTGGAACCACGGGCCCTGTAAGAAATCAAATTGAACCTCATTCAGAGACCTACATGTGCAACAGGGTTTACCCATCGAATCCTAGGTTTACCTCTAGAAAACACGGACTGTGAAGCTTTAGAATTGGTCTAACAAACAGATCGTAGCACGCGGGATGTCCAATACTAAAGCCGTGGTTCCAGTCGTGTCAAAAGTTATGCTTTACGGAAGTGGATACGCGCGTGCTACGATCCGTCTGTTATAGCAGTTCTAAAGCTGCACTGTCCATATTTTCTTAGACACAAAACTCAGTTCTGGCGGGTAAACCCTGTCGCACCTGTAGGTCTCTGAATAAGCTTCAATTTGCTGTCTTACAGGGCCCGTGGTTCCACCCATGTCCAAAGTTATCCCCGAAAGAAGTAGACATGCGCGTGCTACGATCCGTCTGTTACAGCAGTTCTAAAGATACACTGTCCGTGTTTTTTGGGACACAAAACTCCGCTCTCACGGATAAACCCTGTAGCACCTGTAGGTATGTGAATAAGCTTCAATTTGATGTCCTACAGGGCTCGTGGTTCCACCCGTGTCAAAAGTTATGCCTTACGGATCTGGACTCCCCCGTGCTATGATCTGTCTATTACACAAATTCTAAAGCTACACAGTCCATGTTTTCATGAGGTAAACCTAGGATTTGATGGGTAAACCCAGTTGCACATGTAGGCCTCTGAATAAGGTTCAATTTGATTTCTTACAGGGCCCGTGGTTCCACCCGTGTAAAAAGTTATTCCCTACGGAAGTGAACACGCGCGTGCTACGATCCGTCTGTGACAGTAGTTCTAAAGCTGCATTGTCCATATTTTTTTGAACACAAAACTCTGCTCTGACTGATAAACCCTGTCACACCTATAGGTCTCTGAATAAGCTTTAATTTGATATCTTACAGGGCCCGTGGTTCCACCCGTGTCAAAAGTTATTCCCTACAAAAGTGGACACGCGCGTGCTATGATTCGTCTGTTACAGCTATTCTAAAGTTGCACTGTCTATGTTTTCTTGGACTTAAAACTCAGCTCTGACGAGTAAACCCTGTCGCACCTGTAGGTCTCTGAATAAGCTTCAATTTGCAGTCTTTCAAGTCCCGTGGTTCCACCCGTGTCAAAAGTTATGCCTTACGGAAGTGGACACGCACATGCTACGATCCTACTGTTACACCAATATTAAAGCTGCACAATCCATGTTTTCTAGAGGCAAACCAAGGATCCGACGGGTAAAACCTGTTGCACCGGTAGGTGTCTGAATAAGCTTCAATTTGATTTCTTATAGGGCACGTGGTTCCAGTCGTGTCAAAAGTTATGACTTACGGAAGTGGACACGCTCGTGCTACGATCCGTCTATGACAGCAATTTTAAAGCTGCAGTATATTTGTTTTTTAGGACACAAACTCTGCTCTGATGGATAAACCCATTAGCACCTGTAGGTCTTTCAATAAGCTTCAATTTGATATCTTACAGGGTCCGAGGGTCCACCCATGTCAAAAGTTATGCCATACAGAAGTAGACACTCGCGTGCTACCATCCGTCTGTTACAGCAGTTCAAAAGCTGCACTGTCCGTGCTTTTTTGGACACAAAACTCCGCTCACACAGATATACCCTGTAGCACCTATAGGTATGTGAATAAGCTTCAATTTGATGTCCTACAAGGCCCGTAGTTCCACTCGTGTCAAAAGTTATACCTTACGGATGTGGACTCCCGCGTGCTACTTTCTGTCTGTTACACCAATTCTAAAGCTTCACAGTTCGTGTTTTCTAGTGGGAAACCTAGGATTCGATGGGTAAACCCTATTACACGTGTAGGTCTCTGAATGAAGTTCAATTTGATTTCTTACATGGCCCGTGGTTCCACCCGTGGAAAAAGTTATGCCCTACGGAAGTGAACACGCGTGGGCTACGATCCGTATATGACAGCAGTTCTAAAGCTGCACTGTACGTGTTTTTTTGAACACAAAACTCTACTCTGATGGATAAACCCTGTCGCACAGGTAGGTCGCTGAATAAGCTTCAATTTGCTGTCTTACAGGCCCCGTGGTTCCACCCTTGTCAAAAGTTATGCCTTACGGAAGTGGACACGCGCCTGCTACGATCCTTCTGTTACACCAATTCTAAAGCTGCACAGTCCGTGTTTTCTAGAGGCAAACCTAGGATCTGACAGGTAAACCCTATTGCACCTGTAGGTGTCTGAATAAGCTTCCATTTGATTTCTTACAGGGCCCGTGGTTCCAGTCGTGTCAAAAGTTATGCTCTACGGAAGTGGACACGCTCGTACTACGATCCGTCTGTGACAGCAGTTTTAAAGTGCATTGTCTGTGTTTTTTAGGACACAAACTTTGCTCCGATGGATAAACCCAGTAGCACCTGTAGGTCTTTGAATAAGCTTCAATTTGATATCTTACAGGGCCCGTGAGTTCACGCGTGTAAAAAATTATGCCCTTCGGAAGTTGACATGCGCGTGCAACGATCCTTCTATTACAGCAGTTCTAAAGCTGCACAGCCCGTATTTTTTTGGACACAATACTAGACTATGAAGGGTAAACCCTGTCGCACATGTAGGTCTCTGAATAAGCTTGAATTTGATATTTTACAGGGCCCGTGGTCCACCCACGGAAGTAGACACGCGTGTGCTACGATCCATCTGTGATAGCAGTTCTAAAGCAGCACTGTCCATGTTTTTTGAACACAAAACTTTGCTCTGACGGATAAATTCTGTCACACCTGTAGGTCTCTAAATAAGCTTCAATTTGAAGTCCTACAAGACGCGTGGTTCCACTCGTGTCAAAATTTATGCCCTACGGAAGTTGACACGCGCGTGCTACGATCGGTCTGTTACAACAGTTCTAAAGCAGCACAGTCCGTGTTTTTTTGGACACAAAACTCCACTCTCATGAATAAACCCTGTAGCACCTGTAAGTATGTGAAAAGTATCAATTTGATGTCCTACAGGGCCCGTAGGCCTATGAATAAGCTTCAATTTGATATCTTACAGGGCCTGTGGTTCCACCCGTGTCAAAAGTTATGCTTTACGGAAGTGGACACGCGCGTCCTACGATATGTCTGTTAAACCAATTCTAAAGCTGCACAGTCCGTGTTTTCTAGAGGCAAACCTAGGATCTGACAGGTAAACCCTATTGCACCTGTAGGTGTCTGAATAAGCTTCCATTTGATTTCTTACAGGGCCCGTGGTTCCAGTCATGTCAAAAGTTATGCCCTACAGAAGTGAACACCCTCGTGCTACGATCCGTCTGTGACAGCAGTTCTAAAGATGCACTGTCCTTGTGTTTTAGGACACAAACTCCGCTCTGATGGATAAACCCAGTATCACCTGTAGGTCTTTAAATAAGCTTCAATTTGATATCTTACAGGGCCCGAGGGTCCACCCATGTCAAAAGTTATGCACTACAGAAGTAGACACGCGCGTGCTACGATCCGTCTGTTACAGCAGTTCTAATGCTGCACTGTCCGTGTTTTTTGGGACACAATACTAGGCTATGATGGGTAAACCCTGTCGCACCTGTAGGTCTCTGAATAAGCTTCAATTTGATATTTTACAGGGACCGTAGTTCAACCCCACGGAAGTAGACACGCGTGTGCTACGATCCGTCTGTGACAGCAGTTCTAAAGCAGCACTGTCCATGTTTTTTGGACACAAAACTCTTCTCTGACGGATAAACTATGTCACACCTGTAGGTCTCTAAATAAGCTTCAATTTGATGTCCTACAGGGCCCGTGGTTCCACTCGTGACAAAATTTATGCCCTACGGAAGTGGACACGCGCGTGCTACGATCTGTCTGTTACAGCAGTTCTAAAGCAGCACTGTCCGTGTTTTTTTGGACACAAAACTCCACACTCATGAATAAACCCTGTAGCACCTGTAGGTATGTGAATAAGCTTCAATTTGATGTCCTACAGGGCTCGTGGTTCCACCCGTGTCAAAAGTTATGCCTTACGGATGTGGACTCCCGCGTGCTACGATCTGTCTGGTACACCAATTCTAAAGCTTCAAAGTCTGTGTTTTCTAGAGGTAAACATAGGATTCGATGGGTAAACAATGTTGCACATGTAGGTCTCTGAATAAGGTTCAATTTGATTTCTTACAGGGCTTGTGGTTCCACACGTGTAAAAAGTTATGCCCTACGGAAGTGAACACGCGCGTGCTACGATCTGTCTGTGATAGTAGTTCTAAAGCTGCACTGGCCGTGTTTTTTTGAACACGCGCGTGCTACGATCCTACTGTTACACCAATACTAAAGCTGCACAGTCTATGTTTTTTGGAGGAAAACCTAGGATCCGACGGGTAAGCCATGTTACACCTGAGGTGTCTGAATAACCTTCAATTTGATTTCTTGCAGGGCCCGTGGTTCCAGTCGTGTCAAAAGTTATGTCTTACGGAAGTGGAGACGCTCGTGCTACGATCCGTCTATGACAGCAGTTTTAAAGCTGCAATATCCATGTTTTTTAGGACACAAACTCAGCTCTGATGGATAAACCCAATAGCACCTGTAGGTCTTTCAATGAGCTTCAATTTGATATCTTACAGAGCCCGAGGGTCCACCCGTGTCAAAAGTTATTCCTTACGGAAGTGGACACGCGCGTGCTACGATCCTACTGTTACACCAATACTAAAGCTGCACAGTCCATGTTTTCTAGTGGCAAACCTAGGATCCGATGGGTAAACCCTATTGCACCTGTAGGTGTCTGAATATGCTTCAATTTGATTTCTTACAGGGCCCGTGGTTCCAGTCATGTCAAAAGTTATGCCCTACGGAAGTGGACCCACTAGTGCTGCGATCCGTCTATGACCGCAGTTTTAAAGCTGCACTATCCGTGTTTTTTAAGACACAAACTCCGCTCTGATGTATAAATCGAGTAGCACCTGTAGGTCTTTGAAAAAGCTTCAATTTGACATCTTACAGGGATCGAGGTTCTACCCATGTTAAAAGTTATGCCCTACAGAAGTAGACACGCGCGTGCTACGATCCGTCTGTTACAACAGTTCTAAAGCTGCACTGTCCATGTTTTTTTGGACACAAAACTCAACTCTGATGAGTAAACCTTGTAGCACCTGTAGGTATGTGAATAAATTTCAATTTGATGTCCTACAGGGCCCGTGGTTCCACCCGTGTCAAAAGTTATACCTTACGGATGTGGACTCCCGCGTGCTACGATCTGTCTGTTACAACAATTCTAAAGCTTCACAGTCCATGTTTTCTAGAGGCAAACCTAGGATTCCATGGGTAAACCCTGTTGCACATGTAGGTCTCTAAATAAGGTTCAATTTGATTTCTTAAAAGTTATGCCCTACGGAAGTGAACACGCGCGTGCTACGATCCGTCTGTGACAGCAGATCTAAACTGCACTCTCCGTGTTTTTTTGAACAAAAAACTCTGCTCTGACGGATACACCCTATCACACCTGTAGGTCTCTGAATAAGCTTCAATTTGATATCTTACAGGGCCCGTGGTTCCACCCGTGTCAAAAGTTATTCCTTATGGAAGTGGACACGCGCGTGCTATGATATGTCTGTTACACCAATTCTAAAGCTCCACAGTCCGTGTTTTCTAGAGGCAAACCTAGGATTTGACAGGTAAACCCTGTTGCACCTGTAGGTCTCTGAATAAGCTTCAATTTGATTTCTTACAGGGCCCGTGGTTCCAGTCATGTCAAAAGTTATGCCCTACAGAAGTGGACACGCTCGTGCTACGATCCGTCTGTGACAGCAGTTCTAAAGCTGCACTGTCCTTGTTTTTTAGGACACAAACTCCGCTCTGATGGATAAAACCAGTATCACCTGTAGGTCTTTGAATAAGCTTCAATTTGATATCTTACAGGGCCCGAGGGTCCACCCATGTCAAAAGTTATGCACTACAGAAGTAGACACGCGCGTGCTACGATCCGTCTGTTACAGCAGTTCTAAAGCTGCACTGTCCGTGTTTTTTGGGACAAAAAACTCCGCTCTCACGGATAAACCATGTACCACATGTAGGTATGTGAATAAGCTTCAATTTGATGTCCTACAGGGCTCGTGGTTCCACACGTGTCAAAAGTCATGCCTTACGGATGTGGACTCCCGCGTGCTACGATCTGTCTGTTACACCAATTCTAAAGCTTCAAAGTCCGTGTTTTCTAGAGGTAAACCTAGGATTCAATTGGTAAACCCTATTGCACATGTAGGTCTCTGAATAAGGTTGAATTTGATTTCTTACAGGGCCCGTGGTTCCACCTGTGTAAACAGTTATGCCCTACGGAAGTGAACACGCGCGTGCTACGATCCGCCTGTGACAGCAGTTCTAAAGCTGTACTGCCCGTGTTTTTTCTAACACAAAACTTCATTTTGAAGGATAAACCAGGTCTCTGAATAAGCTTCAATTTGATATCTTACAGGGCCCGTGGTTCCACCCGTGTCAAAAGTTATTCCCTACAAAAGAAGACACGCGCGTGCTATAATTCGTTTGTTACAGCTATTCTAAAGTTTCACTTTCTGTGTTTTCGTGGACATAAAACTAATCTCTGACGAGTAAACTCTGTCGCACCTGTAGGTCGCTGAATAAGCTTCAATTTGATGTCCTATAGGGCCCGTGGTTCCACCCGTGTAAAAAGTTATGCCCTACGGAAGTGAACACGCGCGAGCTACGATCTGTGTGTGACTGCAGTTCTAAAGCTTCACTATCCGTGTTTTTTTGAACACCAAACTCCGCTCTAATGGATAAACCATGTCACACCTGTAGGTCTCTGAATAAGCTACAATTTGATATCTTACAGGACCCGTGGTTCCACCCGTGTCAAAAGTTATGCCCTACAAAAGTGGACACGCGCATGCTACGATTCGTCTGTTACAACTATTCTAAAGTTGCACTGTCTGTGTTTACTTGGACATCAAACTCAGCTCTGACGAGTAAACCCAGTCGCACATATAGGTCGCTGAATAAGCTTCAATTTGCTGTCTTACAAGGCCCGTGGTTCCAACCGTGTCAAAAGTTATGCCTTACGGAAGTGGACACGCGCGTGCTACGATCCTACTGTTACACCAATACTAAAGCCGCACAGTCCATGTTTTCTAGAGGCAAACTCAGGATCCGACGGGTAAACCCTGTTGCACCTGTAGGTGTCTGAATAAGCTTCAATTTGATTTCCTACAGGGCCCATGGTTCTAGTCATGTCAAAAGTTATGCCCTACGGAAGTGGACACGCTCGTGCTAAGATCCGTGTGTGACAGCAGTTTTCAAGCTGCACTGTCCGTGTTTTTTAGGACACAAACTCCGCTCCAATGGATAAATCCAGTAACACCTGTAGGTCTTTGAATAAGCTTCAATTTGATATCTTACAGGGCCCGTGAGTCCGCCCGTGTAAAAAATTATGCCATTTGGAAGTGGACATGCGCGTGCTACGATCCGTCTATTACAGCAGTTCTAAAGCTGCACTGCCCGTGTTTTTTTGGACACAATACTAGGCTATGATGGGTAAACCCTGTCGCACCTGTAGGTCTCTTAATAAACTTCAATTTGATATTTTACAGGGCCCGTGGTTCCACCCCATGGAAGTAGACACGCGTGTTCTACGATCCGTCTGTTACAGCAGTTCTAAAGCAGCACTGTCCATGTTTTTTGGACACAAAACTCCACTCAGACGGAAAAACTCTGTCACACCTGTAGGTGTCTAAATAAGCTTCAATTTGATGTCCTACAGGGCCCGTGGTTCCACTCGTGTCAAAATTTATTCCCTACGGAAGTGGACACGCGCGTGCTACGATCCGTCTTTTATAGTAGTTCTAAAGCAGCAATGTCCGTGTTTTTTTGGTCACAAAACTCCACTCTCACGAATAAACCCTGTAGCACCTGTAGGTATGTGAATAAGTTTCAATTTGATGTCCTACAAGGACCGTAGGCCTATGAATAAGCTTCAATTTGATATCTTACAGGGCCTGTGGTTTCACCCGTGTCAAAAGTTATGCCCTACAAAAGTGGACACGCGCGTGCTACGATTCGTCTGTTACAGCTATTCTAAAGTTGCATTGTCTGTGTTTTCTTGGACATAAAACTCAGTTCTGATGAGTAAACCCTGTCGCACCTGTAGGTCGCTGAATAAGCTTCAATTTGCTGTCTTACAAGGCCCGTGGTTCCACCCGTGTCAAAAGTTATGCCTTACGGAAGTGGACACGCGCGTGCTACGATCCTACTGTTACACCAATACTAAAGCTGCACAATCCATGCTTTCTAGAGGCAAACCTAGTATCCGACAGGTAAACCCTGTTGCACCTGTAGGTGTATGAATAAGCTTCAATTTGATTTCTACCAGGGCTCGTGGTTCCAGTCGTGCCAAAAGTTATGCCTTACGGAAGTGGAGACGCTCGTGCTACGATCTGTCTATGACAGCAGTTTTAAAGCTGCACTATCCGTGGTTTTTAGGACACAAACTCTGCTCTGATGGATAAACCTACTAGCACCTGTAGGTCTTTCAATAAGCTTCAATTTGATATCTTACAGGGCCCGAGGGTCCACCCATGTCAAAAGTTATGCCCTACGGAAGTAGACATGCGCGTGTTACGATCCGTCTGTTACAGCAGTTCTAAACCTGCACTGTCCGTCCTTTTTTGGACACAAAACTCCACTCTCACAGATAAACACTGTAGCACCTGTAGGTATGTGAATAAGCTTCAATTTGATGTCCTACAGGGCCCGTGGTTCCACCCGTGTCAAAAGTTATGCCTTACGGATGTGGACTCCCGCGTGCTACGATCTGTCTGTTACAAAAATTCTAAAGCTTCACAGTCCATGTTTTCTAGAGGCAAACCTAGGATTCGATGGGTAAACCCTATTACACATGTAGGTCTCTGAATAAAGTTCAATTTGATTTCTTACAGGGCCCGTGGTTCCACTCGTGTCAAAAGTTATACCTTACGGAAGTGGACACGCGCGTGCTACGATACGTCTGTTACACCAATTCTAAACCTACACAGTCCGTGTTTTCTAGAGTCAAACCTAAGATCCAACGGGTAAACCCTATTGCACATGTAGGCCTCTGAATAAGTTTCAATTTGATTTCTTACAGGGCCCGTGGTTCCACCCGTGTAAAAAGTTATGCCCTTCGAAAGTGAACACGCGCGTGCTACGATCCGTCTGTGACAGCAGTTCTAAAGCTGCACTGTCCGTGTTTTTTTAATACAAAACTCCGCTCTGACGGATAAACCCTGTCACACCTGTAGGTCTCTGAATAAGCTTTAATTTGATATGTTACAGGGCCCGTGTTTCCACCCGTGTTAAAAGTTATGCCCTCAAAAATTGGACACGCGCGTGCTACGATTTGTCTGTTACAGCTATTCTAAAGTTGCACTGTCTGTGATTTCTTAAACATAAAACTCAGCTCTGACGAGTAAACCATGTCGCACCTGTAGGTCACTGAAAAAGCTTCAATTTGCTGTCTTACATGGCCCGTGGTTCCACCCGTGTCAAAAGTTATGCCTTACGGAAGTGGACACGCGCGTGCTACGATCCTTCTGTTACACTAAAACTAAAGCTGCACAGTCCATGTTTTCTAGAGGCAAACCGAGGATCCGACATATAAACCCTGTTGCACCTGTAGGTGTCTGAATAAGCTTCAATTTGATTTCTTCCAAGACCCGTGGTTCAGTCGTGTCAAAAGTTATGCCTTCCGGAAGTGGACACGCTCGTGCTACGATCCGTTTGTGACAGCAGTTTTAAAGCTGCACTGTCCATGTTTTTTAGGACACAAACTCCGCTCTGATGGATAAACCCAGTCGCACCATTAGCTCTTTGAATAAGTTTCAATTTGATATCTTGCAGGGCCCGAGGTTCCACCCATGTCAAAAGTTATGCCCTACAGAAGTAGACACGCGCGTGCTACGATCCGTCTGTTACAGCAGTTCTAAAGCTACACTGTCCGTGTTTTTTTTGACACAAAACTCCGCTCCCACGAATAAACCCTGTAGCACCTGTAGGTATGTGAATAAGTTTCAATTTGATGTCCAACATGGCCCGTGGTTCCACCCGTGTCAAAAGTTATGCTTTACGGATGTGGACTCCCGCGTGCTACAATCTGTCTGTTACACAAATTCTAAAGCTTCACAGTCCGTGTTTTCTAGAGGCAAACCTAGGATTCGATGGGTAAACCCTATTACACATGTAAGTCTCTGAATAAAGTTCAATTTGATTTCTTACAGGGCCCGTGGTTCCACCCGTGTAAAAAGTTATGCCCTTCGGAAGTGAACACGCGCGTGCTACGATGCATCTGTGACAGCAGTTCTAAAGCTGCACTGTCCGTGTTTTTTTTAACACAAAACTCCGCTCTGACGGATAGACCCTGTCACACCTGTAGGCCTTTGAATAAGTTTTAATTTGATATCTTACAGGGCCCGTGGTTTCACCCGTGTCAAAAGTTATGCTCTATAAAACTGGACAGTCGCGTGCTACGATTCGTCTGTTAGATCTATTCTAAAGTTGCACTGTCTGTGTTTTCTTGGACATAAAACACAGAGTAAACCCTGTCGCACCTGTAGGTCGCTGAATAAGCTTCAATTTGCTGTCATACAAGGCCCGTTGTTCCACCCGTGTAAAAAGTTATGCCTTACGGAAGTGGACACACGCGTCCTACGATCCTACTGTTACACCAATACTAAAGCGGCACAGTCCATGTTTTCTAGAGGCAAACCTAGGATCCGATGGGTATACCCTGTTGCACATGTAGGTGCCTGAATAAGCTTCAATTTGATTTCTTAAAGGGCCGGTGGTTCCAGTCGTGTCAAAAGTTATGCCTTACGGAAGTGGAGACGCTCGTGCTACGATCCGTCTATGACAGCAGTTTTAAAGCTGCGCTATCCATGTTTTTTAGGACACAAACTCTGCTCTGATGGATAAACCCAATAGCACCTGTAGGTCTTTCAATAAGCTTCAATTTGATATCTTACAGGGCCCGAGGGTCCACCCATGTCAAAAGTTATGCCCTACTGAAGTAGACACGCACGTGCTACGATCCGTCTGTTACAGCAGTTCTAAAGCTGCACTGTCCGTGCTTTTTTGGACAAAAAACTCCACTCTCACAGATAAACCCTGTAGCACCTGCGAATAAGCTTCAATTTGATGTCCTACAGGGCCCGTGGTTCCATCCATGTCAAAAGTAATGCCTTATGGATGTGGACTCCCGCGTGCTACGATCTGTCTGTTACACAAATTATAAAGCTTCACAGTCCGTGATTTCTAGAGGAAAACCTTGGATTCGATGGGTAAACCCTATTACACATGTAGGTCTCTGAATAAAGTTAAATTTGATTTCTTACAGGGCCCGTGGTTCCACCCGTGTAAAAAGTAATTCCCTACGGAAGTGAACACGCGCGTGCTACGATGCATCTGTGACAGCAGTTCTAAAGCTGCACTGTCCGTATTTTTGTTAACACAAAACTCCGCTCTGATGTATAAACCCTGTCGCACCTGTAGGTCGCTGAATAAGCTTAAATTTGCTGTCTTACAAGGCTAGTGGTTCCACCCGTGTCAAAAGTTATGCCTTACGGAAGTGGACACGCGCGTGCTACGATCCTTCTGTTACACCAATTCTAAAGCTTTACAGTCCATGTTTTCTACAGGCAAACCTAGGATCCAACGGGTAAACCCTGTTGCACCTGTAGGTGTCTGAATAAGCTTCAATTTGATTTCTTACAGGGCCTGTGGTTCCAGTCATGTATAAAATTTTCCCCTATGGAAGTGGACACGCTCGTCCTACGATCCGTCTGTGACAGCAGTTCTAAAGCTGCACTGTCCGTGTTTTTTTAGACACAAACCTCCTCTCTCGCGGATAAAACCTGTAGCACCCGTAGGCCTATGAATAAGCTTCAATTTGATATTTTACAGGGCTCGTGAGTCCTCCCGTGTTAAAAATTATGCCCTTCGGACGTGGACATGCGCGTGCTACGATCCGTCTATTACAGCAGTTCTAAAGCTGCACTGCCCGTGTTCTTTTGGACACAATACTAGGCTATGATGGGTAACCCTATCGCACCTCTAGGTCTCTGAATAAGCTTCAATTTGATATTTTACAGGGCCCGTGGTTCCAGCCCACTGAAATAGACACGCGTGTGCTACGATCCGTCTGTGACAGCAGTTTTAAAGCAGCACTGTCCATGTTTTTTGGACACAAAACTCCACTCTGACGGATAAACTCTGTCACACCTGTAGGTCTCTAAATAAGCTTCAATTTGATGTCCTATAGGGCCCGTGGTTCCACTCATGTCAAAATTTATGCCCTGCGGAAGTGGACACGCGCGTGCTACGATCCGTCTGTTACCGCAGTTCTAAAGCAGCACTGTCCGTGTATTTTTGGACACAAAACTCCACTCTCACGAATAAACTCTGTAGCACCTGTAGGTATGCGAATAAGTTTCAATNTTACAGGGCCCGTGGTTCCACCCGTGTAAAAAGTTATGCCCTACGGAAGTGAACACGCACGTGCTACGATCCGTCTGTGATAGTAGTTCTAAACATGCACTGTCCGTGTTTTTTTAACACAAAACTCCGCTCTGACGGATAAACCATGTCACACCTGTAGGTCTCTGAATAAGCTTTAATTTGATATGTTAGAGGGCCCGTGGTTCCACCCGTGTCAAAAGTTATGCCCTACAAAAGTGGACACGCGCGTGCTACGATTCGTCTGTTACAACTATTCTAAAGTTGCACTGTCTGTGTTTTCTTGGACATAAAACTCAGCTCTGACGAGTAAACCCTGTCGCACCTGTAGGTCATTGAATAAGCTTCAATTTGCTGTCTTAAAAAGGCCCGTGGTTCCACTCATGTCAAAAGTTATCCCTTACGGAAGTGGACACGCGCATGCTATGATCCTACTGTTACACCAATACTAAAGCTGCACAGTCCATGTTTTCTAGAGACAAACCTAGGATCCGACAGGTAAACCCTGTCGCACCTCTAGGTGTCTGAATAAGCTTCAATTTGATTTCTTACAAGGCCCGTGGTTCAGTCGTGTCAAAAGTTATGCCTTACGGAAGTGGACACGCTCGTGCTACGATCCGTCTGTGACAGTAGTTTTAAAGCTGCACTATCCGTGTTTTTTTGGACACAAACTCTGCTCTGATGGATAAACCCAGTCGCACCTGTAGGTCTTTGAATAAGCTTCAATTTGATATCTTACAGGGCCCGAGGTTCCACCCATGTCAAAAGTTATGCCCCACAGAAGTAGACACGCGAGTGCTACGATCCGTCTGTTATAGCAGTTCTAAAGCTACACTGTCCGTGTTTTTCTGGGCACAAAACTCTGCTCCCACGAATAAACCCCGTAGCACCTGTAGGTATGTGAATAAGTTTCAATTTGATGTCCATCAGGGCCCGTGGTTCCACCCGTGTCAAAAGTTATGCCTTACGGATGTGGACTCCCGCGTGCTACGATCTGTCTATTACACCAATCCTAAAGCTTCACAGTCTGTGTTTTCTAAAGGCAAACCTAGGATTCTATGGGTAAACCCTATTACACATATAGGTCTCTGAATAAAGTTCAATTTGATTTCTTACAGGGCCCGTGGTTCCACCCGTGTAAAAAGTTATTCCCTACGGAAATGAATACGCGCGTGCTACAATGCGTCTGTGACAGCAATTCTAAAGATGCACTGTCCGTGTCTTTTCGAACACAAAACTCCACTCTGATGGATAAACCCTGTCACACCTGTAGGTCTCTAAATAAGATTCAATTTGCTATCTTATAGGGCCCGTGGTTCCATCCGTGTCAAAAGTAATGCGTTACGGAAGTGGACACGTGTGTGCTACGATTCGTCTGTTATAACTATTCTAAAGTTGCACTGTCTGTGTTTTCTTGAACATAAAACTCATCTCTGACGAGTAAACCCTATCGCACCTGTAGATCGCTGAATAAGCTTCAAATTGCTGTCATACAAGGCCCGTGGTTCCACACGTGGTAAAAGTTATGCCTTACGGAAGTGGACACGCGCGTCCAACGATCCTACTGTTACACCAATACTAAAGCTGCACA
>QANY01005518.1:0-30918 GCA_003255025.1 Datisca glomerata | reverse complement strand
TACTAAAATTGATCTTAAAAGAGGATATCATCAATTTGGCATGAAAGAGGGAGTGAAGGGAAACCACATTAAAACTAAACATGAATTGCATGAGTGGTTAGTAATGATTTATGGTTTAACTAATGCACCTAGTACATTCATGAAGTTGATGAATCATGTCTTGTGTACGTTCATGGGAAAATTTGTGGTAGTTAATAGGACACTCTCTACTTTATTGGGTGCTATCATTCCAAAGAATTTAAGGCAATGGGAGAAGTGTTTACGACATTTTGAGTTTGCATATAATAGGTTTCTTCATTCTACTTCTTCTTTTTCTCCTTTTTTTGATAGTTTATGGCTATAATCCTTTAACTCCTATGCATATTTTATGTTTATTTCTAATGAGCAGCTAATCTTGATGGTTAGAAAAAGAAAGATTCGGTGAAAGTTTTACATGCGAAGGTCCGAGCTAACATTGAAAGTAAGAATGAGCAATATACTAAGCTAGCCAATAAGGGGCGTTTGAAGTTTGTTTTATGACCTGGAGTTTGGGTTTGGGAGGACATTCGTGATGAAAGGATTCCTACACAAAGGAAAACAAAATCATTGCCTAAAGGGGATGGATTATTCCAAGTCCTTGCAAGACTCAATGACAATGTCTACAAGCTAGATTTTCTCAGTGAGTACAATATAAGTGCTACTTTGAATGTGACTGACTTGTCTCCGTTTGATGTAGGTGATGATTTGATATGAACCTCGTCGTCGCTTTGCGATAAAACTCGATAACAATGATGGTTCAAGAACCTAAGGGATCAATTTTAAAGAAGAGGAAACCCTGACCCGTTTTTAATGACACAAAGAGAACCTTAGGTATAAGACCTAAGACCCAAATTGATGCTTCGAAAAAAACCAAAGGTATGGTTTAGACGCCACACTCAAGAACAAGGAAAAGTGAGTGATAAGTCTAGGTTTTAGATGCCACAAGAATATTCTTGATAAGTCTGAAAAGTTCTAAGAAGAATTAAAGAGAGAAAACTCTCACAAAGAAATTATATTGATCCAAAGTATTTTTGATACATTGTGAAACCATGCTTAAATAGAAAAACTAGAAGCCTAAAGAGTCTTAAAGTGTTTGGTCCTTCTCCCAAGCTCTCTAAATCAGCTTTGAAGAGGTTGAAAAAGAAGTGAGAGGCTGAAGGCTCATTCTTATTGGCTGATCAAGTTACTCAGGCTCCCCCTGAGAATGGTGACTCTCTCTCCCCCTTTTTATGATTAATTTAGCTTCTTGGAATATAAGAGGGCTTAATGGCCTTCTAAAGCAAGCTGAAGTTAGGAAACTTTGTAAAGACTTTAAATTATCTTTTTGTACTTTAGTTGAGACTAAGATCAAATGTAATAATTTTGCTGGACTTTCTAGATCTATTTTTCCCAATTGGGCTACCTTTGCAAACCATTCTCCTACTAGCAAAGGTAGAATTATTTTAGCTTGGGATCCCAAGATTTTGGATATTCTTTTAATTGAAGCCTTTGTTCAAGCTATGTTTTGTAAGCTAACCATTCTCCATGAAAGGACAGATTTCTTTGTCTCTGTGGTGTATGCAGCCAATGATGCTATCTCCAGGAAGCCTTTGTGGGACTAGCTTGGCTCCCATAAGACATTAAGTCAGGGGAAGCCTTGGCTAATTCTTGGTGACTTTAATGCTATTTTGAAGCCTATTGAGCATTGTGGTGGTGATTTCCAGCTCAATTGATTTTGCTTCTTGTCTTGATCGTTTGGAGGTTCTCGACCTCTCTTATAGTGGCTGTCAATTCACCTGGTAGAATGGTCAAGTTGGTGAGGGTAGCAAGATGCGTAAGCTCGATAGAGCCCTAGTTAAAGGTGATTAGGCTACATTGTTTCCTACTACTTATTGCCATTTTCACACCCCGGGTATCTCTGATCACTCTCCTATTATTATTCAGCTTAGGGCTAACTCAGCTAGACCTAAGCCTTCTTTTAAGTTCTTTGATTTTTGGATGGATTTTGAAGGCTTCTGGGCTGCTCTTAAAGATGCGTGGGAGATTGAGGTGTTTGGGACAGCCATGTTTTGTCTCTATAAGAAGCTTAAATCTGTTAAATTTGCTCTTAAGAAATTTAATGCCTCTTTTTGCTCAGATATTTCTAAAATGGCTCTTATGGCTAGAGAAGCCCTCTCTAAAGTGCAAGCTGACCTTATTGCCTCTCCTAGTGTTGTCTCTCTTCAAGAGGAGGAGAAAATTAGATTAGCTGATTTCACTAAGCTCAGGATTCCTCTTTCTGAGGCAAAAAAGTAGAGTTGATTGGCTTGCCTTGGGTGATCAGAATTCCTCTTTCTTTTTTCAGAAACTAAATAAGAATAGAGTCAGATCCAGAATTAATCAGTTGGTTAATGAGGAGGGTGACCTTATTACTGATGACCAGGCTATCAAAGATCAAATTCTTTCTTATTATGGGAATCTTCTTGGGACTTCTCACATTGATCAAGAGGTGGATCGGAGTGTTCTCTCTCAGATTCTCCCTAATAAGCTCCTAATAGGCCAAAGTGTGCTTTCAAGGTGGATATTAAAAAAGCTTATGATAGCTTAAATTGGGAGATTATTGGCAGAATATTTGATTACTTGGGGTTTCCTGATCACTTCTCTAATTAGGCAGGGTGATCCTATCTCTCCCTATCTTTTTGTCTTGGTCATGGAGGTTCTCACTGGTATTCTCAAGCATGCAGCTCTCAAGGCTGAGTTTGCCTATCATTGGAGGTGTAAGGAGCTTGATATTGTTAACTTGTGCTTTGCTGATGATCTCTTTATATTTTGCAAGGATAATATTGCTTCGGTTCAAACCATTATGGATAGCTTAATCCTATTTGAGGATCTACCTGGGCTTCAGCCTAACCTTCAGAAAAGTTAGGTTTTCATGTCTGGGGTTCACCCCACTACTATGCAAGATATTCTGGATATTTGTGATTTCAGCGTTGGGGAGCTCCCTATGAGATATTTGAGGGTTCCCTTGATTACCTCAAAGCTTAACAAAACAGATTGTGTCACTTTGGTGGATCCTATCACAGCTAGAGTGAAGTCTTGGGAGTCTAATTACTTATCTTATGCTGGTAGATTGCAGCTGGTTAAATCTGTGCTTTATGCTATCATTCAATTCTGGGCTGGGTTTTTTATTCTTCCCAAGAAGATTTTGCATATGATTAAATCAGAAGAGGCTGAAATTTCCACACAAACTCTAGCATGGTCATGTATATGTGGCATGCTCAAAAGCGTACCAACTTAAAGATATGAACCTCACCGTCGCTTTGCGATGAAACCCGAGAACAGTGATGGTTCAAGAACCCATGATCGATTTTAAAGATGAAGAAACCTTGACCTATTTTCTATGACACAAGAGAACTTTATGTATAAGACCAAAGACCCAAATTGATGCTTAGAAAAGAACCATAGGTATCGTTTAGACGCCACACTCAAGAACAAGAAAGAAAAGTGAGTGATAAGTCTAGGTTTTAGATATCACAAGAATATTCTTGATAAGTCAGAAAAGTTCTAAGAAGAACCAAAGAGAAAACTTTCACAAAAAAATTATATTGATCAGAGTTTTTAATACATTGTAAAAAATGCATAAATAGAAAAACTAGAAGCCAAAAGGGTCCTAAAGTGTTTAAACAACTTAACTAAATTTAAAAGATAAAGAAATATTAATTGGAGTAAATAAGGAACTAGTAGTAATCCACCTAAAAGATTCTTATTGGTTGTCCACTTGTTGGTTAGGATTGCCAAGGTATCATGCTCTAGTAGACTCCTATTGGCTATTTACTTCTAGGTTAGGATTGCCAAGTTGTCTTGCTTCTTTGTCATCATTTAAAATCTCAAGTCATGCTTCATGTGGACTACCATATTGAATGCCACATCATGCTCCAGGTGCAATGCCATGTAGGATGCCACGTCATCTCCATGTAGGTTGACATGTTGGATACCATGTCATGCTCCATGTCGGCTGCCATGTCATGGTCCATGTAGGATGTCATGTTGGATTGCATCATGCTCCATGTGGGCTGCCATGTTGGACGCCACGACATGCTCCACGTAGGCTGCCATGTTGGAGGACACGTCATGCTCCAGGTAGGTTGTTGTACTCCATGTCATGCTCCACGTCATACTCTCATTGAGTGCTTCATCCATCCTCTTTTCTCTAGCTCTTCTCATTTGGCCTCTTGGTACTTGAAATAGATCCATCCTTTGAGGTTGTAAAACCGGATACTCATTAAGACCTAAACTGATAAAAAAAACTCCAAATTCTTATCCCAAACGTGTTTTGGGTGTCCAAAGTCAGTTTTTGAGTGTCCAAAGTCAGTTCGAGTACATGACATGCCCAAAAGATTCATGCTTAGGCGAATTCATCTGGTTTGGCCAATGGGTCTTTTAACTCTGTATGACACTAGAAGCACCTAAAATGACCACAACACTCCAAATTCTTACCCCAAACATGTTTTGAGTGTCAAAAGTCAGTTCGAGTACATGACATGCCCAAAAGAACCAATCATGCTCGTCTAGTTTGGGTCTAAACATGTCTCATTTAGTCATTTTGATTTCATATGGTACTAGAAACACCTAAAATGATCACAACACTCCAAATTCTTATCCCAAACGTAAGATCCATGTTTAGCCAAGTTTATCTAGTTTGGGACTAAACATGTCTCATTGGGTCTTTTTCACTCCGTATGGCACTTGAAGCACCAATAATGACAAAAACACTACAAATTCTTATCCCAAACTTGTTTTGTCTGTCAAAAGTCAGTTCGAGTACATGACATGCCCAAAAGATCCAAGCTTAGCAAAGTTCATTCAGTTTAGGCCTAAACAAATCTCATTGCGTCTTTTTGACTCTTTTTTTTCGGTAAATTAAAAAATTGTATAAACCGAAGAAGAAACATACAAATATACAAGGGGCATACCCCAGGAAAAAGACACAAACAAAAAGGAACCAGCCAACACACAAGCTAGAGGCACCCAAACACTAACAGAAGATTACAAGAGATAACAGCCTAAAAAATAGAAGAACCAAGCTTAATTGTCAAAAATAGAGGCATTCAATCCCTAGGCAAGCTGAATGGTTTTGTTATCTTCAGTCACAGAAAATCCTTTAAGACTCAAAAATCTACCTTTAATGGCATTTCTAATTCAAGCCAAGACCACTTTCTTGTCCCTCATTTTACCCTCAAAGACTCGATTATTTCTCTCTCTCCAGATATGATAGACAAACGAGCTGAAAATAAGCTTCAACATAAGGCTCAAGAAGTAACATTTCTTAACTTTCACAAGGAGCCAGGAGATAAGTTGATTCCAGTTCCTAAGAGAAGACACCAAGCCACACAAACCAACCAAATTCTGCCAAATAAAGCTAGAATAAGGGAAAGAAACAAACAGGTGTTCAGAAGATTCTGAAGGGTGCAAGCAAAGTACACAACTACTACATTGGAAAACCCAGGAGAGGAGGTCCAAGCAGCCAATCTATCCGCAGTTGCAAGCCTATTAAGAACAGCAAGCCAAGTAATAAAGCTATATCTGGGAATATGCTTCTTAAACCAAATAAGAGGAGCCCATCTCACTTTTTCACCAGCTGGAGCCAGTTTCCTATAAGTGTGCCCCAGAGAAAAGACCAGAGGGAGAAAGAGTCCAAATCCAAGAGTCCAAAAAGGACTCTTTAGGAGGGGGAAGATGGACCTCTCTAATTGTGATAAGCTCATGGGAGTTAGAAATAGGCCAGTTCCAAGCTGCATTCTGGATCACTGGGCTGACCTTGGTAGTCCAATCCCCACCCGTACCAAAATAAATCCTAGGACCAAACCTTTGAGAAAGAGCCCCCAAAGGGTGCCAAGGGTCCAATAGAAGAGAGATCTGCTCCCCATTTCCCACAAGAGCTTTGCAATACCCAGCAAACTTGTCTCTGATTTTCAGAATTTTCCTCCAACTCCAAGAAGGATTAGTGGCAAGCTTAACCAAGAAGATAGAGCTCTTCTTGATCAAGAAAAACTTGCACCAATCCTTCCAAAGGGAAGCTTTATCCAAAGAGACCAGGAACTAGAAATGCTTAGCCACAACCACTTCATTAGCTAGAGAGAGACTAAAAGGGCCACAACACTCCAAATTCTTTTCCGAAACGTGTTTTGGGTGTCAAAAGTCAGTTCGAGTACATGCCAAGCCCAAATGATCCAAGTTTAACCAAGTTTGTCTAGTTTGGGCGTAAACATGGACATGATTATCCCAAACGTGTTTTGGGTGTCCAAAGTCAGTTCGAGTACATGACATTCCCAAACGATCCATGTTTAGCCAAGTTCATCTAGTTTGGGCTTAAACACATCCCATTGGGTCTTTTTCACTCCGTTTGGCACTAGAACCACTAAAGCGACCAAAACATTCCAAATTCTTAGCTCCAGTCAGTTTAAGTACATGAAATGCCTAAGACTTTACTCTGGCTATAATATGATCCACCAAAGTGATACAATCTGTTTTGCTGAGCGTTGAGATAATCAAAGGCACCCCGAGATATCTCATAGGGAGCTCCCCAATACTTAAATTATACAAATCTAGAATAGACTGAGAAGTAGTGGGGCGGACCTCAGACATGAAGGCCTGACTTTTCTGAAGATTACGCTGAAGACCGGACAAAGCCTCAAATAAGCATATACTCTCCATAATAATCTCAACAGAAGAAGTGTTACCCTTGCAGAAGATGAACAGATCATCATCAAAGCACAAGCTCACAATACCAAGCTCCTTACACCTCCAGTGATAGCCAAACTCAACTTTGTGAGCAGCATGCTTGGCCAGTGAGAACTTCCATAACCAAGACAAATAGATAGGGAGAGATAGGATCACCCTGCCTAAGCCCTTTAGTAACCTGTCAAAATCCGTGTTGATAATAATAGAGAAAGAAGGAGACGAGATGCACCCTATCACACAGTTAGAGTAATGATCAGGAAAACCCAAGTAATAAAATATTCTACCAATAATCTCCTAGCTCAACCTATCATATGCTTTTTTGATATCCATCCTGAAAGCACATCTCAGATTATTAGAAGTGCCATGGTAACCTCTAACCCACTACTAAGATAGGAAAATATTGTCTGCAATTCTTCTCCCAGGCACAAAAGCAAATGGTTGTTACTAATTATATCTGGGAGCAGTTTTTTTAAGCCTATCAGCAAGCATTTTAGTGATGCATTTATAAATAACATTGCAGCAAGAAATACTCCTAAAATCCCCAACCTTGAGATAGCATCATTGGCTGCATAAACCATAGAGACAACAAATTCTCCCCTATCATGAGAATGGTCAGCTTACAAAACATTGCTTGATCAAAAGCATATATTAAATGAACACCCAAAACCTTGGGGTCCCAAGCTAACACAATTCTACCTTTACTAGTAGGAGAATGGTTAGCAATGCTTACCCAATCGGGAAAAACAGATCTAGAAAGACTAGCAAAATTAGAGCACTTGATCTTAGTTTCAACTAAGGCACAAAAAGATAACTTGAAATCTTGGTTGTTTGTTAACTCAGGAGTTTTATGTTTGTTAAGTTCTATTTTAGACTTATGTTTTTTCTGTTTCTCCTACCTTGTGTGGTGTGGGAAACTTTCTAGAGTTTATTTTTTGTAGGCTAAGTTATGTTAAAGTTAGGGGTTGGATAGTTGTGCTGATATAGCCAATGGTCTTTCTCTTTCCTGTCTTGCTCAGCCACTCTTTTAAATATGTCTGGGGTATGCCCCTTGAATATTTGTAAATTATGCTTCGGTTAATGAAATTTTAACTTACCGAAAAAAAAAGATAACTTGAAATCCCTACAAAGTTTCCTAACCTCATCTTGCAAGAAAGCCATAAGGCCTCTTATATTCCAAGAAGCTATATTAATCATAAACATCGAGAGAGGAAGAGAGTCACCATCCTTAGGAGATACCTGAGCAACTTGATCAGAAAATAAGAGAAAACCATCTTCCTTTTGCTTATTTTTCAACCTCCTCAAGGATGATTTGGAGAGCTTGGGAGAACGACCAGCATGAAAAGCCAGGTATCCATTGAAGAAGCTTTTGGAGGAGCCAATTACGATGGAGGATCAGAATGAGCATGGGGTTCACTACTTTCCTCCCTAAGCTCAATTTGACACTTAATCTTCGATTTACTAACCACCTGAGTCCATTCCATGTCTTGGTCCTCCACATGGACAATATCCAGAGGAATAGGAGCTGCATCTTCACCCCTTTGGTCCCTCAAAAACCATAAGCTCCCTATTATCATAGGGAGAGGGATATCTAGTAGAAGCAACTTTCTCACTAGCTTGACCAGGTTTTGGCCACTTTATCAGCACAATCATGACAAAAAGGCAGCATTTGGCACACCTCTTTGGTAGACATTCATACCGTCCACCACCACTGAATCCCAACCTTCAAGGCCAAGATCACTGGTTGATCAAATCAGACGAGGCTGAAATTTTCACACAACTATAGCATAAATCATGTCTATATCCAGAGGCATTAGAATTATCAGAGTGAGAAGGAGGCATTAGAATTATCAGAGTGAGAAGGAGGCATTAGAATTATCAGAGTGAGAAGAGGTGCTGTCCTACCCACAAAGTAACCAACAAGGCATCCCTCCCACCTAAAGAATTTCTCCTTGGTAATGTATTCAGGGAGCCTCACATATCCAAAGCTTAGCTTATTTTTAAGGTTGCCCTTAACCTTTTCAGCCCAAGAACCATCTGGTTTCTCTTGAGCTACACCATTATTATTTAAAGGTCTTGATAAAATCTATTTTCATGAAGGTTACTAGAGGAAGAAATCAGAGGAGAAGGAGAAGAGCTCACCTTCTGTTTTCCTTTAGAATCAGATTTAGGAGAGAGAGAAGCTTCTCCAAGCTCAATGGCACGACCATCGGAGCCCTAGTCTTCCTTGGGGAAGGTCACATCCACCTTGTCACTCATAATTAATGCTGAGGTGGAGGTAAGAGAGGAGAGAAAGTCTGCCACCAGCCTTGGGACCCACCAACACTCACATCATTGTCATAGGAGAGATAAATATCCTCAAGATTTTATATCTCATCTTCCCTAGTTTGATTATTCCCAATATCCAAGGACACATAAAAAAGGCTGTCAAAAGGCTCCTTGATTTGAGGAGCCACTATAGCTGCAAGGTCACTTCTAGCATTAATTGGAAGGAGACAAGCTCCCCTAAAACTTTTTGAGGAAGACAGAACACTATGCCAGAATTTGATTTTCTTCACTAACCAAGAGATCTTTGGCTTCTTCTTCAATCCCACGAAGCTTGGGTAAGCTCAAGGACCTCCGAGCATCTCCTCTAGCTCCTCCATGTACACCACGGCTCTGATTAAGTCTATACCGAAGCTGGTCAGTAAGAGAAGCTTGGTTTACTTTCTTGTGGTCAAAGGAGCCATTCTGATTTTCTCCCTTTGGTAATGAAGAAGATGGTTCAGCTAGATTATGGTTCTTCCCCTGAAAGGAGGAAACAATAATAGGGTGAGGCAAGAGCACCAAAACTTAGAATTTTAAAGAGAAGGGAGAGCTTCTCTCACTAGAAGTATCTGTGTTTTTTCCATATGGCACTAGAAGCGTTTTACAAAAAGTGTTTTCAGTATGTCACTTGAAGTAGCTAAAACGACCACAACCCTCCAAATTCTTATCTCAAACGTGTTTTTGAGGTCAAACGTCTATTCGAGTACATGACATGCCCAAAAGATCCAAAGTTTAGCAAAGTTTGTCTAATTTAGACCTTAACAAGTCCCATTGGGTCTTTTTCACTCCGTATGGCACTAGAAGCACTTAAAATGTCCAAAACACTACAAATTATTATCCCAAACTTGTTTTGGGTGTCAAAAGTCAGTTTGAGTATGTGGCATACCCAAAATATCCAAGTTTAGCCAAGTTCATCTAGTTTGGGGCTAAACACGTCCCGTTGGGTCTTTTAGACTCTATGGTACTAGAAGCACCTAAAACGATCAAAACACTCCAAATTCTTATCCCAAGCATGTTTTGGGTATCAAAAGTCAGTTCAGCTACATGAAATACCCAAAAGATCCAAGTTACCCAAGTTCATCTAGTTTGGGCCTTAGCATGTCCAATTGGGTCTTTTACAATCTGTATGGCACTAGAAGCCCCTAAAATGACCAAAACACTACAAATTCTTATCCCAATCTTTTTTTAGGTGTCAAAAGTCAGTTCGAGTACGTGGCATGCCCAAAAGATTCAACTTTAGCCAAGTTCATCTAGTTTAGGCCTAAACACGTTCCATTAGGTCTTTCTGACTCCGTATGGCACTAGAAGTACATAAAACGACCACAACACTCCAAATTTCTTATCTCAAACGTGTTTTTGTTGTCAAAAGTCTGTTTGAGAACATGACATGCCCAAGATATCCAAGTTTAACCAAGTTCATCTAGTTTGGGACCTTGTGCAAGTTCCGCTACATTCCCGCGTGTATGCTCAGCCCTACGTCCATTTTCAGCTCCTAGATTTGCATCATTTTCAGCCCGAGAACCCTTTGGAGTTAGTTGGGGCAACTTTACATAGTTCTCATAGATGCCGTTGTTCTCCAAAGGGAGAGGGGGAGGGATCTCTCTACTAATTCCTTGAGTAAAAGGATAAAGTTCAAGATCTTGGACCACAACATTATACTCAGGGATATTACCTTGTTGACCACTAGTCAAAGGCTCACTCATGGATAGGGTAAAATTGGCTTGATTAGGGGGTAATTGGTGGATCAAGCAAAGGCTTAATTTGGGGCTCACTAGGGCAAGCTTATTTATCTATTTTGGTGACATTAGGAAAGCCCTTTGCAGGTAAAGGACGTCCTTTTTCTTGTTGCCCACTAGTCAAAGGCTCAACCAAGGTTAGGGAAAGGTTAGCTCACTAGGGGTACGAGGTTGGTCAAGCAAAGGCTGAATTTGGGTCTTTAAAGGACAAATAGCTTTTTCTTTTTTGGCGAAAGTTGGCCACCTTTTTGCAGATGAAGGACAACCCTTTTCAGGTGTAAGAGCTGCCAGCTGAGGGAAGGACAAGTCCTTTTCCTTAAAACCTGGAAAGCTATCTTGCTTTTCCTTAAAACCCAGATCTGTGTCTGGCACCCTTTGGACCGCTGGTTTTGGGGCTGCATTGGCTTGAATCACACCTAACTCCGGTGTATTGAAGCTTTCTTCACCATGAATAGCTTGAAGCTTCAAACCCTTGCTTTCTGAATTATTAGGGATCACAAGGCCACCTTGATTGGACACGTGAAAAACGGGAGAAGATCCAAACAAGCACTTAATAGAGTTTCATGTAGTGTGTTCAAGCATGAAACCAACCTGTATCTCTGAAGAGCAAGTTAAGTTGAGAGCCTTTCCATTTTCCTTAGCAGATAACGCAAAGGAATGGCTTTATTATCTACCATCCTGATCCATCAATTTTGTTGAGTCTAAGTAGAATTTCTAATCACATTTTAACTTTTGGTCAGCATAGATTCTAGTGTTTATCTTGTGTCAATAACACTTAATTAGAAACAATCTCTTGCGGGAATGACCACAGCTTGCTACCATACTCAATAACGATCATATTTATTGCAAGGATTTAAGTTGGTATGTTTTTGTGCGTGCCAGAACACTCAAAATTCTTAACCGAAACAAGTTTTTGGTGTCAAAAGTCAGTTCGAGTACAGGCAATGTCCAAAAGATCTAAGTTTAGCCAAGTCCATCTAGTTTCGACCTAAACACGTCTCATTTGGTCTTTTTGACGCTGTATGGCACTAAAGCACCTAAAACACAACTGATGCAAATCTAGGAGCTGAAAATGGATGTGGGGCTGAGCATACACGCGGAAATGGAGCTGAACTTGCACAAGATCCTTTATCACTCCCTGGTGGTCCAATTACAAGGCTTAGAGCCCAAAATTTCAAGAAAGCACTTATTGGGCTGATTCAAGGGAATGGGAATGATTCTCGAAAAGTGAAGCCCAATGTGGGTCCAAATGAAAATCAAGACTTTATCCATGACATCAAGACCATTGAAGAGTCTAATTAGCATATTGAAAAGGAAAATCAACCTTCAAAAAACGTGTTCATCAAGATAAGGCCATAAAAGAGCATGAATGGGACTATTTTCAAGGCTATTAAATAGGGGGATGAATCTAGCTTGGATTGGTTATGCTTAAATACATTGTTCATAATCAATTAGTGATATTTACTTATTATTAGTAGTCAAAAAAGGTCTAAAAGCGTGGGAACTTATTTACTTTAATGTTGGTGTTGTTTCAAAGTTAAAATTAATGCTTTTCCTATTCTTGGAGGGTTGTTCCAAGTATAAAACATGGTACCCACGAAATTTTTAATTGTGTGATGAATATTGAAAACAAGTTTATGTTATTATGAGGTGTGTCCTCTTTCATCTTGAAAGAACTCTTTGAACTTATCAAGTTAGTCTTGTGGTGTTCAAACAACCAAACTTATCACCTTGATTTTTGAGTGATCCATAGGTTTTCTTGGTGTGGCATTTCTACCATTCGTAGTCTTAGTTCTTATCTTGCTAGATAACGGGTTAAGGCTGAACAATCTTTTCTTTCACGTTCTTGGGGTTCTTGAACCATCATTGTTATCGGGTTTCATCGTAAATCGTCGGTGGGGTTCATATCAACAACACTCCAAATTCTTAACTCAAACGTTGTTTGGATGTCAAAAGTCAGTTCGAGTACATGTCATGCCCAAAAGATCCAAGTTTAGTGGAGATGGTGTTTGATTGTCACAACTATTCAGAGATGGGAAACTGAAGTGGAGATGGTGTTTGATTGTCACAACTATTCAGAGATAAAGAAGATTAAGTTGGCAGCAATTGAATTCACCGATTATGTCATTGTTTGGTGGGATCAATTATAAAATAATAGAAGGAGGGATAGAGAGCCACCCATGGGCACTTGGGAGGAGATGAAATTACTTATGAGGAGATGTTTTATACCAAGCCACTATTATAGGAGTTTGTTTCAAAAACTACAGAGGCTAACTCAAGATTCCAAGAGTGTAGATGAATACTACAAGGAGATGGAGGTAGCTATGATCCGGGCAAATGTGGAAGAGGAACGTGAAGCCACCGTGGCTAGGTTTTTGCATGGTTTAAATCGTGAAATTACGGATATAGTTGAGTTACAACACTATGTTGAGTTGTCGGATATGGTGCATCAAGCCATAAAAGCGGAGGAAAAACTCAAATGCAAAGGATTGGCTAGGACAGGACAACTTGTGGCTTCCACTAGTACATGAAAAACAGCCCCTAAAAGGGATAAGCAGCAACAAAGCAAGTCAAAATTTGAACAATCTAAGAATGCCAAACCTACGACGAACACTTCTCTAGGTAACATCGAAACTTATATTTCTAAAACCCGTGATATTAAGTGTTTTAAATGTCAAGGGTGGGGTCACATAGCTAGCCAATGTGTAAACAAAAGGGCGATGGTGATAAATGCCCAAGGTGAGCTTGAATCGGAGGATGAGGAGGAAGTGGTTGATGAAATTCCACCTTTAGAAGATGCTGATGATGAGCAAAGTGCTGTGGTTGGAGAATTATTGGTAGCAAGGTGAGCTCTCAACATGCAAGTTAAGGAGGAAGAAAGTAACCAAAGAGAGAATTTGTTTCATACTCGATGCTATGTCAAAAACAAAGTTTGCAGCGTAATTATTGATGGGGGAAGTTGCACAAATGTGGCCAGCACTGATTTGGTGGAGAAGTTGTCCTTAACAACCTTAAAACACACTCGTCCTTATTGGCTTCAATGGCTGAATCAATGTGGCGACATCAAGGTGACAAAGCAAGTGTTGGTAGCATTTTCTATTGGCAAATATGAGGAGGAGGTGTTTTGTGATGTGGTTCCTATGCATACATGTCGTATATTGTTGGGGAGACCATGGCAATATGATGAAGGGCTACACATGATGGATTCACAAATAAGTTTTCTTTTACTTTTGAAAAGAAACTTATTACTCTTGTTCCATTAACTCCAAAACATGTTATGGAGGATCAAGTAAAGTTCAAAAGATCAAATGAAAAGAGGAGAGAAAAAGAAAGAAAAGCTGAAATTGAGAGGAAAGAAAATGAGAGAAAAGAAACTAAGGGAAAAGAAAAGGAGAGCATTTCAGCCTTAGTGAGAGCAAGAGAGGAAAAATTCACTTAAACTGCAAAACAATGTGAGATCAAGAGAGCATTATTTTCACATCAATCATTTATTGTACTTATGTACAAGGAGGCCTTTTTATGTACTAATGATCTTGCCGATTCTTTGCCGCACATTATTGTTTCTCTTTTGCAGGAGTTTGATGATGTCTTTCCCGAAGAGATACCTCATGGCTTACCACCAATTCGTGGAATCAAACATCAAATTGATTTCATACATGGGGCATCAATTCCAAACCGACCTGCCTATAGGAGAATCCCGAGGAACCAAAGGAACTTCAAAGGCAAGTAAGTGAATTATTGGAGAAGGATTATGTGCGTGAAAGTATGAGTCCTTGTGCAGTTCCGGTGCTGCTAGTTCCTAAGAAAGATGGTACATGGAGGATGTGCGTAGATTGTCGAGCCATTAACAACATAACGGTATAGTATCATCATCCTATTCCTAGATTAGAGGATATGCTGGATGAATTGCATGGTTCTTGTATTTTTACAAAGATTGATCTTAAGCATGGATATCACCAAATTAGAGTGAAAGAAGGTGATGAATGGAAAACTGCCTTTAAAACTAAACACGGTTTGTACGAGTGGTTAGTGATGCGTTTTGGTTTAACTAATGCTCCGAGCACATTTTTGAGTTTGATAAACCATGTTTTACGTGCATTTATTGGTAGATTTGTAGTTGTATATTTTGATGATATCCTAATTTATAGCACAAACATGGAAGAACATGTAGAGCATTTGAATATGTTTTAGATGTGTTAAGGAAAGAAAAGTTGTTTGCTCTCAAGAAGTGCACCTTTTGCAAGGATAAGCTTGTGTTTCTTGGCTTTGTTGTTAGTTCTAAGGGAATTGAGGTGGACGAGGAAAAGGTGAAGGCAATACAAGAGTGGCCAACGCCAACAACAATCAGCCAAGTGAGGAGTTTTCACGGCCCAGCTAGCTTCTATAGATGATTTTGTGCGTGATTTTAGTAGCTTGGCCGCCGCTCTTACTGAAGTCATCAAGAAAAATGTTCCATTTAAGCAGGAAAAGGAACAAGAAAAAGCATTCAAAACAGTTCAAATATGAAATGACATTTTAGAGAGAGAAGCACTCCCTTCTCTCTAGAAACCAGTGAGGGTTTTCTGTTGCTCCTCCCAAAGGAGGAGCTGAGCTTAGTTTCTAAAATGGTGAATGATTCTTATTTTGAAACCAAGACTCAGCAAGGTTAAAAGATCAGTAAGAAAAGTTTGGGTAAGATGAGCTTTCAGTCTCATGAAGTTGTTCTAAAGTTTAAAGGAGATGGGAGTTCGATGCTGGAAAACCCAGAAGTCAGAGTTGCTTCTAGCTCTTCCTTGGATGAATCTCCGAGTTTGGACAAGATTTTAGCTATGGAGGACAAAGAAGTTGGTGAGAAGAAAGTGTGTGTTCATGCACTAAATGTGGCAAAAGCACTTGATGCTCGTATTAATGGAGATGATGAGGAGCATGCTACGTGTTTTGGCACCTTTAGCTACAACCTTAACTCACCAAATAAGGGAGGAAAGGTCCAAATGGCCATTAATGGCAATGATGAGGCTGCTTCTAGCTCTAATGAGGAGCAAATCAAAGGTTTGGATGAGCTTTCAATGTCTTGTGGTGACATTTCTTTGGTCCCTTCTTCTCAGGTACACAATGACTTGTTATTACTGGATTCTGGTGCTTTAAGGGTCCCTTCATTATTTGGTGGAGCCCCATGTTTTATAAATGAAGCTTTTACAGGTGCTTCTCAGGACAAAGAGCATGTTCAGAAGCAAACAAGCTTTCCCTTGTCTGAAAAACTGAGGCACATCACCAAGGGTTCTCTGGCCAAAGGAGGAGCACGAAGGAGAGAGATGAACAAGCGTGAAATTTTTTGTCCATTGGTCAATGAGGCTGTACTTGAGAGCCAATCAACTCCTGCCACCTCACCAATTCTAGCTAACCCTAGTTGTGCATGGAGTACAAACAATGACATGCATTCTGATCAAAAAGTGAAAGGACAAAAGCAAAAGGAGAAAGGACACCTACTCTTGCATACCTTGGGCAACAACAAAGCTAAAACTTTGCTTACAAGGACAGACAGTCTGCCCCAAAACCCGGAGCAAGGACAATCAGTCTTAATTGTGGTTGTACCTGAAGATAAAGGTGATTTGACTTTGCCTTTGCCCAAGACATCCTTGGAGCACGTTTTAGGTACCCTTGTACTACCACCTAAGCATGGATATGACTCATCCACGTCATCTTCATCAAGGACAGACAACCTGCCCCAAAACCCGGAGCAAGGACAGCCTCTCTTAATTAGAGTTGTACCTGAACATAAAGGGGATTTGACCTGGCCTTTGCTCAAGACATCCTTGGAGCATGTTTCAGGTACCTTTGTACTACCACCTAAGCATGGAAAGGACACCTCCACGTCAGCTTCATCTTCTCCAACAGCTCGAAAACCTCATTCATCCACTTTTCCAGAATACAATCAAGAACTTAATGATCTTGAGTTATATGCTTTTACTTAGGGGTTTAGACGAAATTTTGAGTATTATCCTTCCCCCAAACCTTTGAAACCTTTGAAGAATAAGGAGGAGGCTGCTAAGGGTATTTCTGAAACCTTTAAGGGCAACACTATCTACCATAAACTTTGTGAAGCTTCACCTAAAGCTCAACAAAAGGATGGATCTTGGGCTGATAAAGTTAAGAAAAACCAACCTAGTAAATTTGAGCTTGAGTTTCAGGAGTCTACAATTTATGAAGAACGTAGGGTCATTGTTAAGCTCCCTGACTTTGTTACCAAAGACAGCTTTGCAAAATGGGAAACTTGTTTGGTTGGCTATTTTGTGGGTAAAACAGCTCCATTACACTTGGTTAAGAGGATTGCGTTGCAGCTTTGGAAAGGGAGAGGTCTCCTTGATGTTCAAGCTTTCAAAGGACTCTTCTATTTCAAATTTGATAACTTAGAACACCAAGATTATTTCTTTGAAGATGGACCTTGGCATTTTTTAGGGAAACCTCTTATTCTTCAACCATGGGAGCCTAATGTCAAATTCACCTGCCCATTTGGGTGAAACTTTGGAATGTTCCCCTTGAGTTGAGAACCTCTGAAGCTCTAAGCTACATTGCTAGTGCAGTGGGTAAACCTCTATACTCGGATCACTTGACTACAAAAGGAGTGAAAAGAGACTTCGCTAGGTCTATGTTGAGATTTCAACCAAGTCAAGAATCTTTAAGCATCTTGATATTGATCTTGGTATTGAAGGATGGGATCCAATTGATGTTTTTGTAGAGTATGAGGGCCTACCAAAGAGGTGTGACAAGTGTGATTTCTTTGGTCATGATTGTGATTTCATCCAGCAAGCTAAAACACTTTCTCCTAATCCCCAAGCTACAGCCCCATCTCTACCACAATCCAACCCTAGCTCCACCTCAAACTCCCCAAATCACTCCTCTCCCTCATCCCCCACACATTCCACACCTAAACAATCCCCCATTTCTTCCTCACTTCTCCCAAACACACCTCCCTCAACCCATTTGGATGATGACAGTGGTTGGATTGAGATTCAATCCAAGAGATCAAGATAGAAAGTCAACTCAAAAGTGGGACTTGAATTGGCCTTAGTGCTAGACCAAGACATAGTTGAAGCTTCCCCACTAAGGGTGGAACCCATTGAGCACTCAACTGAGGAAGAAGAGGATAATCTTGCTGTCGTGAGCAAGAACCAAGAGCTTTCCACCCCTTCTCCTTCTCTAAACACTCCCAACTCAAGCCAAAGGTGAAAGAAGAAGAAGAAGAAGAAGGTCAATGGCACACCACACCCTGCAAACGGTAGAGATAAAGGAGTTGCAGCTAGTGGGGAAACCCACAACCCACCCATTCATGTTTAATCTTGCTACTTGGAACATAAGGGGGCTCAATGACTCCTTAAAACAAGCTGCTGTGAGGAAGCTTTGTAAGAATTCCAATCTTTCTCTTTGTTCTTTACTTGAAACTAAAGTGAAATTTTAAATTCACTAATCTTGCTAAGGCCATTTTTCCTAATTGGGAGTTGGTAGCAAACTACAATTTTGCTGCAGGTGGTAGAATATAGGTTGCTTGGGACCCAAAAGTACTTGATGTAATAGTTTTGGATACTACTGACCAAGTTTTATTTTGTAAGCTTACTATTAAGCATTCTAATGCTGTATGTTATATCACATTCGTATATGCTTCAAATTCTAAAGTGATCAGGAAGAAGCTTTGGGAATCCTTGTGCTCCCACGACTCACTCACTTCTCATGCCCCATGGCTTATCACTAGAGATTTCAATGTTATTGCCTCCCCTATTGAGAAATCAGGAGGAGCTAAGGGATGAGATGAAGGCATCTTTGAGTTCAACAAATGCACTTTCACTATTAAGGTTGAGGACCTTGGATACTCAGGTTGTCAATTCACATGGTCAAACAAGCATAATGATGGAACCTTTATTATGTGTAAGTTGGATAGAGCCATGGCAAATATTCACTGGATGGACTCGTTCCCTGACACAAAGTGTCTCTTTGCTCCTCCTGGCATCTCTTATCACAGTCTAGTTGTCTTAAAAGTGGAGAAGGACTCCTATAAACCAAGAGTAAGCTTCAAGTTTTTTGAGTTTTGGTTTGAAAGAGAAGGGTTTTGGCAGCTTTTGGACAGAGTTTGGGGGGCTGAGATTTCAGGGACAACAATGTTTAGGCTCTGTAAGAAACTTAAGGCAATTAAAGGTGAACTGAGGAGGTTCAACCAAAGATTTTACAGTGATCTTCCATCTAGAGTTAAATTGGCTGAAGCACACATGGAGTCAATTCAAAACTTGTTGGGAAATGACCCTTTAAATGCATTGTTACAGGCTCAGGAGAGAGATGCATGCTGCAAATTCTTTGAGCTTAGACATGTTGAAGAGAGCTTCTACAGGCAGAAGTCAAGAGTATAGTGGCTTCAGTTGGGTGATCAGAACACTTCTTTCTTTTTTCAAAGTATGAAAAAGAATAGATTCAAAACCAGGATTACACACCTGGACAACCAAGGCTCTCTACTTACTTTTTTTGTCCAAGAATTTCTAAAAAGCTACCATACATCACTTGGTTTGCCAAGGTGTGCTCTCAAGGTGGACCTTAAGAAAGCCTATGATAGTGTGAACTGGTCACTAATAGGTAAAGCTTTTCAATGCCTTGGCTTCCCATTGGAGGTGCAAAGAGCTTAACTTAGTCAATTTGTGTTTTGTGATGACCTACTCTTGTTCTGTAAAGGGGACAAAACAACGTGCATGTACTTAAGGAAGCTTTGGCCATTTTCCAAGAGCTATCAGGGCTTTAACTAAATATTTTTAAGAGTCAACTGTTCGTATCAGGGGTGAGCCCAGAGATGTCTTCTATCATTCATGTTGAACTGAGTTTTACAGAAGGGTCTCTTCCAGTTAGATATCTTGGTGTCCCACTCATTACAACCAAGCTTACCAAATCAGATTGTCAAGGTTTGGTTGACAGACTCACTATGAGAATTAGGTCTTGGGAATCAAAGTATTTGTCTTATGCAGGAAGACTCCAACTTATCAAGACTGTCTTTATGGCTATGGTAAACTTTTGGAGTGGTTTCTTCATTCTCCCTAAAAAAGTGGTGAAGACAGTCCAATGCTTGGTAAGAAATTTTCTATGGAACGGTCAAGATACTATAGCTTCTGGGGCCAAGGTAGCTTGGGCAGACCTGTGTTTTGACAAGGTAAAAGGTGTGTTGGGCCTTAGGGATCTGGTTCTAGCTAATGAAGTTGCTATAGCCAAACACGTATGGTTCTTGCTACTCCCTTCTAAAAGATCACTTTGGAAAGATTGGTGTCAAACATACTTAATCAGAAAGAGTTCAATTTTCTTGGTTTCCATTCCTTCTAACCCATCTTAGGTTTGGAGAGAGCTTCTCAAGCTTAGGAGCAAGTTTCTGCCCTTTTGCTCTATAAGTATTGGAGATGGTAGTACTGTGAAGCTTCTTACAGATAATTGGCATCCTCTAGGTGTCCTTTGGGCCAGATTTGGGCAAAGACTTTTGTCAGTAACTTCTTGGACTATGGACTCTATGGTGAGTGTTGTTATTCAAGACAATCAATGGCATTGGCCAACTTCAAACACCTTTGAGCTTCTTGAGATTAGAAGTGTTCCAATTCCTCCTCCTCAAGCTTAAAGACAAGATGTTTAGAAATGGAGTTCAAGTCAGAATGGAGATTTCTCTCTAAGTCTAACCTATAAGGCACTGTCCCCTACAAGACAACCGGTTAAGTGGGCAAAGATGATATGGTTCTCTAAACACATCCCAAGGTGCAGCTTTATCTCTTGGTTGGTTTGAGAAACAAACTTTCCACTAGAGATAGGGTTGCACAATGGGGGACCAAACACCAGGGTTTTGTTCTGATTGTGTGTGTTGTGTTGGCTACCAGGAGACACATGAGCATCTTTTTGTCAATTGTTGTTATTCAGCCAGAGTATGGGCCACACTTGTGAACAAATGTGATCTACACTGCCAGGTTAGGGATTGGGGTCAGTTTGTAGATTGGATGCTAGCTAATGCAAAAGGGAAGTCACTCAGAGGAGTCCTAGTTAAGCTAGCTTTTACTTCATTCATCTATTATATATGGAGAGAAAGAAATGAAAGGGTTTTTAAAGGAAAAATAAGAGATTCCAAGATCCTAATTGAAGCTATTTCATAATTAGTCAGATTAAGGCTTTGGGATTCGAAGTGTTTTGGCACTAATGATACTAATCTACGTTTAGTGGATAGATGGGGTCTTAACCCAAGCATTTTGTAAACCTTGGCTGTCTTATGAAGCCTTGATATCTAATTTCAGTACTTTACATATTACCAGTTTAATTTGCGTGCAGATCTTAAGCCTCTGATTAGGCTCTAATTTTGTATTTTCCGGGGTATGCCCCTTGTACATGTGTAAGTATCTTTTGGTTTATACAATTTGTTTACCAAAAAAACAAAAAAAACATTCAATTTGATCAAAGAAAAGTTTACATTTGAAATTGAGTGTGATGCCTCAGGAATAGGTATTGGAGCTGTTTTGATGCAAGAAGGTCGTCCCGTGACTTATTTTAGTGAAAAGTTGAGTGGGGCAGCTGTAAATTATCCAACTTGATAAAGAGATGTACGCTTTGGTGAGGGCATTGGAAAATTGGCAGCATTATCTATGGCCAAAGGAGTTTGTGATTCCCACGGATCATGAATCCTTAAAATATTTGAAAGGACAGAAAAAGTTGAACAAACGACATGCCAAGTGGGTAGAATTCATTGAAACATTTCCTTATGTGATCAAATATAGGCGAGGTAAGGAAAATGTGGTTGCTGACGCATTGTCCCGAAGGTATGCCTTACTTTCAATTTTATACACAAAATTGCTTGACTTTGAATACATTAAGGATTTGTATGCAAAAGATTTTGATTTTGGTAATGTGTTCAATGCATGTGAAAAAGTGGCAATTGATATGTTTTATAGGCATAATGGATTTCTGTTTAGGAAAAATAAATTGTGTGTGCCTATGTGTTCTTTGCGTGAATTGCTTGTGAGAGTAGCTCATGGAGGATGATTAATGGGCCATTTTGGAGTAGATAAGACTTTTGGAGTTTTGCATGACATTTCTTTTGGCCTCATATGAAGCGTGATGTGCAAAGAATCTGTGAAAAATGTATCACATGTAAACAAGCTAAGTCGAAATTAAATCCTCATGGCTTGTACACCCCTTTGCCTATACCTAGTAAACCTTGGACTGATATTTCTATGGATTTTGTTTTGGGTTTACCTAGAACCAAGAGGGGGAGAGATTCAATTTTTGTGGTGGTTGACAGGTTTTCTAAAATGGCACACTTCATTGCACGTCATAAAACCGATTATGCATCACATATAGCTGATTTGTTCTTCAAAGAAATTGTTAGGTTACATGGCATGCCTAAGACCATTGTTTCTTATAGGGATGCAAAGTTTTTGAGTTACTTTTGGAAGACTTTGTGGGGAATGTTGGGAACCAAGTTATTGTTTTCTACTACTTGTCATCCACAAACTGATGGTCAAACTGAAGTAATGAATAGAACTTTGTCTTCTTTATTGCATGCTATCATTAAGAAGAACTTGAAAACGTGGGAGGATTGTTTGCCACATGTTGAATTTGCTTACAATAGAAGTGCACATTCAGCAACAAAGATTTCACCGTTTGATATTATTTATGGATTTAATCCTTTGTCTCTGTTGGATTTAATTCCTTTACCTTTGAGTGAACGTGTAAACTTAGACGGGAAAAAGAAGGCTGAATTTGTGAAGAAAATTCATGGAAGGCACGACTGAATATTGAAAGGAGGACTGAACAATATGTCAATCTAGCCAACAAGGGATGCAAGAAGATAGTTTTTGAACCAGGAGATTGGGTTTGGTTGCACTTGAGAAAAGAGCGTTTTCCGGAGCAGCGACGTTCAAAACTCCTACCTTAGGGTGATGGACCATTTCAAGTGTTGGAACGCATTAAAGACAATGCTTACCAACTTGACTTAACAGGTGAATACGGTGTCAGTACAAGCTTTAATGTTGCTGATTTGTCTCCATTAGATACAGGTGTTGATTTGAGGACAAATCCTTCTCAAGAGGGGGCGAATGATGCAAATCTAGGAGCTGAAAATGGACGTGGGGCTGAGCAAACACGCGGGAATGTAGCGGAACTTGCACAAGATTCTTTATCACTCCCTGGTGGTCCAATTACAAGACTTAGAGCCCAAAATTTTAAGAAAGCACGTATTGGGTTGATTCAAAGGAATTGGAATGATTCTGGAAAAGTTAAGCCCAATGTGGGTCCAAATGAAAATCAAGGCTTTATCCATGTCATCAAGGCCATTGAAGAGTCTAATTAGCATAAAAAATCAATTGAAAAGGGATAATGAACCTACAAAAACGTGTTCATCAAGATAAGGCCATGAAAGGGCATGAATTGGACTATTTTCAAGGTTATGAAATAGGGGGATGAATCTAGCTTGGATTGGTTATGCTTAAATACATTGTTCATAGTCAATCAGCATACAAAAGTAATTGAAAAGGATAATGAACCTAAAAAAAACGTGTTCATCAAGATAAGGTCATAAAAGGGCATGAATTTGACTATTTTCAAGGCTATTAAATAGGGGGATGAATCTAGCACGGATTGGTTATGCTTAAATACATTGATCACAGTCAATTAGTTATATTTACTTATTATTAGTAGCCAAAAAATGTCAAAAATGTGGGAACCTATTTACTGTAATGTTGTTGTTGTTTCAAAGCTAAAATTAATGCTTTTCCTATTCTTGGAGGGTTGTTCCAAGTATAAAACATGGTACCCACTAAATTTGTAATCATGTTATGAATATTGAAATCAAGTTTATGTTATTGTGAGGTGTGTCCTCTTTTTTCTTGAAAGAACTCTTTGAACTTATCAAGTTAGTCTTGTGGCGTTTAAACAACCAAACTTATCACCTTGATTCTTGAGTGATCCTTAGGTTTCTTGGTGTGGTGTTTCTATCCTTCGTAGTCTTAGTTCTTATCTTGCTAGATAACGGGTTAAGGCTCAACAATCTTGTCTTTCACGTTCTTGGGGTTCTTGAACCATCATTGTTATCGGGTTTCATCGTAAATCGTCGGTGGGGTTCATATCAGAAAAGTTAAGCAAAATCAGAGGCAAAAGCTTCACTTGTCTTATGAAGAAACTACAATATTTGAAGAAGAATGAATTACAGTCATGCTACCGAGTTGCATATCCAAAGAAAGCTTTGCGAAATGGGAAAGTTGTCTTGTGGGTTTCTTTGTGGGTAGGTCCTCTCCTTTGCATTTGGTAAGACTATTTCCATGCAATTTTGGGGCAAAAAAGATTTAGTTGATGTCTCAGCCAACAAGGATGTCTTCTTTTTCAAATTTGACTCTATTGAAGCTAGAGATGCTGTTCTTGAAGCTGAACCTTGGTTCTTACTTGGTAAGCCCCTTATTCTCCAAAAATAGCAGCCTAATGTCAAATTTTGCAAGGAGAAGGTCTCTAAGATCCTTATTTGGGTAAGACTTCGGAATGTTGCCCTTGAACTAAGGTCAGCAGAGGCCTTGGGGCACATTGCTAGTGCTGTTGGTACTCCTCTCTATACTGATCCCTGGACAGCCAAAGGAGGTAAATATGAGTATGCCCGAGTTTGTGTTGAAATCACTACCCAAACAAGGGTGGTTAAACTCTTTGATGTTGATCTTGGATTTGAGGTGTGGTTCCCTATTAGTGTCCGAGTTGAATATGAAGATCTGCCTAAAAGATGACACAATTTTAACATTTTTGGTCGTGATTGTAATACAGTTCCCCTTGTCCATAAACCTAAACCTTATCTTCCCCCTCTAGCCCCTAACCAACCAGATAATCCCCCCTTCCATCCCCACTCCCCCAAAGAGTCCTCATCTCCATCTCCTAGCCCCACCAAAATATCAACCCTCGAGCTCCCTATAATTTCCATTGCCACCATTGACCTCCTCCATCTTACCCACCACTCCCATTGAATTTGATTCAGAAGAAGGATGGATAGTGGTCACAAAAAAAAATTTGGGAGAAAGTCTCTATTAGTGGCTGTTGTTCCAAGTTTCAATGATTTGGAGCGTAGTTCTTTGGATAGCCCTATACCCATAATGAGGAGGAGATGAAGATGGGTACTGATCAAGACAATCAGTCCCTCACCTTTGTGGCTCCTAATCTGTGGGCCAAGATTCTAAGAGCTCCAAGAAGAAGCTGAAGAAGAAAGGGAAAGGTACCCCTCACCCTAGTAAGGTGAAGGGGAATTTGGTTATCAAAGGTGGGGTAACCCACTGCCTGATCAATCTAAGATTAATTTTTCCACTTGGAATGTGAGAGGCTTCAATAGTACTCTCAAGCAAACAGAGGATCAGGAAGTTGTGTGGAGACTTTCAACTCTATTTGTGCTCTTTGTTTGAACTAAGGTGAAATTCCCTAAGTTTTCTTCAATTGTTCAAAGTGTGTTCCCTAATTGGCAGATTCTAGCTAATTGTGATTTTTCTCAATGAGGGAGGATTTGGGTTGCTTGGGATCCAGAAATGCTTGAGGTGGAGTCTATTAAGCTCCTTTTTTTTTGGGTAAACAAGTCTATTAAGCTCCAATCAGGCTATTTTGTTTAAAATAACTTTGAGGCTCTCGGGAATGGTTTTCTTTGCGTTTAGCTAGCTAGGCTTATCTCTTTTTTCGTCTTTGTAGCTTTGTATATCCTGGGTTATGCCCCTTGTATATTTGTTTGTATTTTTCGGGTTAATACATTTTTTTGCTTACCGAAAGAAAAGAAAAAAAAAAGTACGAGTACATGACATGCCCAAAAGAACCCAATTTAACCAAGTTCGTCTAGTTTGGGCTTAAACACGTCCCATTGTGTCTTGATGACCTCGTATGGCACTAGAAGTAACAAGAACCTCACCATCACTTTGCGATGAAACCCGATAACAATGACGGTTCAAGAACCCAAGGATCGATTTTAAAGAAGAAGAAATCCTGACCCGTTTTCTATGACACAAAGAGAAACTTAGGTATAAGATCTAAGACCCAAATTGATGCTTCAGCAATCAAAGGTATAATTTAGACGCCACACTCAAGAATAAGAAGGAAAAGTGAGTGATAAGTCTAGGTTTTAGACGCCACAAGAATATTCTTGATAAGTCTGAAAAGTTCTAAGAAGAACCAAACATAAAACTCTCACAAAAAAATTATATTGATCAAAGTTTTTAATACATTGTAAAAAATGCTTAAATAGAAAAACTAGAAGCCAAAGGGTCCTAAAGTGTTTAAACAACCTAAACTAAATGTAAAAGATAAATAAATATTAATTACAGTAAATAAGGAACTAGTAGTAATCCACCTAAAAGATTCTTACTGGCTGTCCAAGGTTAGGATTGCCAATGTGTCATGCTCTAGTAGACTCCTATTGGCTGTCTACTTCTAGGTTAGGATTGTCAAGTTGTCTTGCTTCCTTGTTATCATTTAAAATGTCACGTCATGCTCCATGTGGAGTGCCATATTGAATGCCACATCATGCTCCATGTGCAATGCCATGTAGGATGCCACGCCATCTCCATGTAGGCTGCCATGTTGGATGCCACGTCATGTTCCATGTCGGCTGCCATGTCATGTTCCAAGTAGGATGTCATGTTGGATTGCATCATGCTGCATGTGGGCTGCCATGTTGGACGCCACGACATGTTCCATGTAGGCTGCCATGTTGGACGGCACGTCATGCTCCAGGTACTTGAAATAGATCTATCCTTTGAGGTTGTGAAACCGGATCCTCATCAAGAAGCAATTAAACTAATAAAAAACTCTAAATTCTTATCCCAAACGTGTTTTGGGGGTCCAAAGTCAATTTTTGGGTGTCCAAAGTCAGTTCGAGTACATGACATGCCCAAAAGATTCATGTTTAGTCAAATTCATCTGATTTGGGTTTAATTACATCCCAATGGGTCTTTTTGACTCTGTGTGACACTAGAAACACCTAAAATGACCATAACACTCCAAATTCTTACCCCACATGTGTTTTGAGTGTCAAAAGTTAGTTCGAGTGTCAAAAGTTAGTTCGAGTACATGACATGCCCAAAAGAACCAATTATGTTCGTCTAGTTTGGGTCTAAACATGTCCTATTTAGTCGTTTTGATGTCATATGGTACTAGAAGCACCTAAAATGATCATAACACTCAAAATTCTTATCCCAAACGTAAGATCCATGTTTAGCCAAGTTTATCTAGTTTGGGCCTAAAGATGTCTCATTGGGTCTTTTTTCACTCTGTATGGCACTAGAAGCATCAATAATGACAAAAACACTACAAATTCTTATCCCAAACTGATTTTGGGTGTCAAAAGTCAGTTCGAGTACATGACATGTCCAAAATATTCAAGTTTAGCCAAGTTCATCCGGTTTGGGCCTAAACACATCTCGTTAGTAGCTGTGTTCTTTGCTTGCATCCTTCAGAATCTTCTGAACACCTGTTTGCTTCTTGCCCTTATTCTAGCTTTATTTGGCAGAATTTGGTTGGTTTGTGTGGCTTGGTGTCTTCTCCTAGGAACTGGAATCAACTTATCTCCTGGCTCCTTGTAAAAGCTAGGAAAGGTTACTTCTTGAGCCTTATGTTGAAGCTTATGTTCAGCTCGTTTGTCTATCATATCTGGAGAGAGAGAAATAATCGAGTTTTTGAAGGCAAAATGAGGGACAAGAAAGTGGTCTTGGCTTGCATTAGAAATGCCATTCAAGGTAGATTTTTGAGTCTTAAAGGGTTCTCTGAGACTGAAGATAACAAAACCATTCAGCTTGCCTGGGGATTGAATGCCTCTATTTTTGACAATTAATCTTGGTTCTTCTGTTTCTTTAGGATGTTATCTCTTGTAATCTTCTGCTAGTGTTTGGGTGCCTCCAGCTTGTGTGTTGGCTGGTTCCTTTTTATTTGTGTCTTTTTTCCTGGGGTATGCCCCTTGTATATTTGTTTGTTTCTTCTTCGGTTTATACAATTTTTTATTTTACCGAAAAAAAAACATCTCGTTGCGTCTTTTTGACTCCGTATGGCACTAAGCACCTAAAAGGGCTACAACACTCCAAATTCTTTTCCCAAACGTGTTTTGGGTGTCAAAAGTCAGTTCGAGTACATGCCAAGCCCAAATGATCTAAGTTTAACCTAGTTTGTCTAGTTTGGGCGTAAACATGGACATGATTATCCCAAACGTGTTTTGGGTGTCCAAAGTCAGTTCGAGTACATGACATGCCCAAACGATCCAAGTTTAGCCAAGTTCATCTAGTTTGCGCTTAAACACATCCCATTGGGTCTTTTTGACTCTGTTTGGCACTAGAACCACTAAAACGACCAAAACATTCCAAATTCTTAGCCCCAGTCAGTTTAAGTACATGAAATGCCCAAGAATTTACTCTGGCTGTAATATGATCCACCAAAGTGATACAATCTGTTTTGCTGAGCGTTGAGATAATCAAAGGGACCCCGAGATATCTCATAGGGAGCTCCCCAATACTTAAATTACACAAATCTAGAATAGACTGAGAAGTAGTAGGGTGGACCCCAGACATGAAGACCTGACTTTTCTGAAGATTACGCTGAACACTAGACAAAGCCTTAAATAAGCATATACTCTCCATAATAATCTCAACAGAAGAAGTGTCACCCTTGCAGAAGATGAACAGATCATCATCAAAGCACAAGCTCACAATACCAAGCCCCTTACACCTCCACTGATAGCCAAACTCAGCTTTATGAGCAGCATGCTTGACCAGTGAGAACTTCCATAACCAAGACAAATAGATAGGGAGAGATAGGATCACCCTGCCTAAGCCCTTTAGTAACCTGTCAATTCCATGTTGATAATAATAGAGAAAGAAGGAGAGGAGATGCAGCCTATCACACAGTTAGAGTAATGGTTAGGAAAACCCAAGTTATTAAAAATTCTGCCAATAATCTCCCAGTTCAACCTATCATATGCTTTTTTGATATCCATCTTGAAAGCACATCTCGGACTATTAGAAGTGCTATGGTAACCTATAACCCACTACTAAGATAGGAAAATATTGTTTGCAATTCTTCTCCCAGGCACAAAAGCAGTCTAGTTGCTACTAATAATATCTGGGAGCAGTTTTTTAAGCCTATCAGCAAGCATTTTAGTGATGCATTTATAAATAACAATGCAGCAAGAAATAGGCCTAAAATCCCCAACCTTGAGATAGCATCATTGGCTGCATAAACCATAGAGACAATAAATTCTCCCCTATCACAAGAATGGTCAGCTTACAAAACATTGCTTGATCAAAAGCATATATTAAATGAACACCCAAAACCTTGGGGTCCCAAGTTAACACAATTCTACCTTTACTACTAGGAGAATGATTAGAAATGCTTCCCAATCGGGAAAAACAGATCTAGAAAAACTTGCAAAATTAGAGCACCTGATCTTAGTTTCAACTAAGGCACAAAAAGATTACTTGAAATCTCTACAAAGTTTCCTAACCTCATCTTGCTTTAGAGAGCCATTAAGGCCTCTTATATTCCAAGAAGCTATATTAATAATAAACATCGAGAGAGAAAGAGAGTCACCATCCTCAGGAGATACCTGAGCAACTTGATCAGCAAATAAGAGAAAACCATCTGCCATTTGCTTATTTTTGGACCTCCTCAAGGATGATTTGGAGAGCTTGGGAGAACGACCAGCATAAAATGCCAAGGTATCCATTGGAGAAGCTTTTGGAGGAGCCAATTGCGATGGAGGATCAGAATGAGCATGGGTTCACTACTTTCCTCCCTAAGCTCAATTTGACACTTAATCTTCGTTTTACTAACCACCTGAGTCCATTCCATGTCTTGGTCCTCCACATGGACAATATCCAGAGGAATAGGAGCTGAATCTTCACCCCTTTGGTTCCTCAAAAACCAGAAGCTCCCTATTATCATAGGGAGAAGGATCTCTAGTAGAAGAAACTTTCTCACTAGCTTGACCAGGTTTAGGGCCACTTTATTAGCACAATCATGACCAAAAAGGCATCATTTTGCACACCTCTTAGGAGAAATTTCCACACAACTCTAGCATAATCATGTCTATATCCAGAGGCAGTAGAATTATCAGAGTGAGAAGGGATACCTATGGCACTAGCAATGTTACTCAAAGCTTCTTCAGTCCATAATTCAACAGGCACATTCCACAATTTAACCCATATTGGAAGGGTAGAGAGCTTCTCCTTGGAGAATTTCACATTTGGCTCCCACTCTTGGAGCACAATAGGCCGACCTAAAAGGTGCTACAGACCATCTTCTAAGACTGAATTTCTATCCTCCACAGAACCAAATTTGAAATAGAAAAGGCCTCTGGCTACCGAGACCTCCTAAATTCCTCTTCTAGCCCAAAGTTGCATAGCAATTTTCTTAACTGAATGTAGGGGTGCTGTCCTACCCACAAAGTAACCAACAAGGCATCCCTCCCACCTAAAGAAGTTCTCCTTGGTAATGTATTCAGGGAGCTTCACAGTGACATTGTCATTTTCCACATAAGAAGAGCTTTTTTTTTCATACCACAAGTGTACAACATACATTATTGTGCTAAGCTCAAATCTACATAGGAAATAAAAACACACTATAATGCTACACAAATGACAACTAACAAAAACAGTACCGTGACGAAGGTACAACATGAAAATCACACCTATAAATCGTATAGAACAAACCAAAACAGAAAACAACACAAAACCAGAATATAGCACAGACAACCCAACTATCATCCTACTCAATCTAGCCTAGCAAATATCGCAAGGATAACCAATGTTCACTGCAAGTAACTACACTAACCAGCATAATCGCACAGATACCGACCAATCAAACAAAAAGATACCGACCAATCAAACAAAAACAGCACGATGATTTGAAACTCAGAACGTCCAAACGAGTAACCTCACTAGGCAACCTCGGCAAAGTTGAACATGGAAGATGTAGCCTCGTCTATCACAGGACAGGTAACCAGTACATCGAGCAGCTCATATTTGATCAACCTCTCTCAGCAATACATCGCAGTTAACACAAGTGACCTCTCTAGGAAGCCTCGACCAAGGCCACGTGAGAGATACAACCTTATCTGTCACGGCCAATGATACTCAGGACCTCAAAAACTCCACAAGAAATAGCCAGGAAGAAATGCAGTGACAGAGTGCAA
>QANY01005492.1:664081-720212 GCA_003255025.1 Datisca glomerata | reverse complement strand
CAGGATCTAGATTATCTCATGCTCCGACAAAAATGAAACATTTATGTTTGATCTAAGTTGTTTATTTAAAACATAGGCTGAATAAATAAATTAAATTAACTTTTCAATTTTTGAGACCTACCGAACTGCACCTGCTATTGAGATCCCATGCTATCCATTTCCCTGTCTTAATATATATGCACAAAAAATAAAATAATCATGACGAGAAGAAAAGTGATCAATGTACTTACAAAAACTAGTCGTAAAATGTTATGTGTTGTGGATGTGATTGAGATCGTTAAATCTTTTAGTTATTCTCCTCACTATTCAGGATCATAGTCCTTCCAAGTAAGTAGGAAAAAAATGTAGCATTTAGTTTTATATAAACATTTTATTAAAGTTGTGAACACAAATATTTAGCTTTCAATCGATGAATTAATTTTAACTGAATTTTATATTGTCATCTTATTTAATGAGTAGACTAATTAATATCAATATGAGATAAATGTGTGACACTTTATGCTATTTATACTTATCTACTTTATATTATTAAATAATTAAAAATTATTTATTTTAACAATGATAATGCATCATATAATCACTAAAAATATAATAAATTTTCATTATTTTATTACTAAACATTACTTCATAAACATATTTCATTATTGTTCGTCATGAGATTTAGAAATCAAAAACTTCACTAACGTTATTTTTCTTTCAAGGATATGTTCATGAATCTTAATAAATCACTTATAAAAATGTGATATGAATTTGACATAGATCATAAATCTACATTTAAGAAGTATTGATATTATTAGTAATTCATAATTAATTGTTCTTTGAATATCACAATATTAAATGTACAATTGAAAACCCAATAGACAATTGTCATATGGACTATAAAATGTTATTTTAAAGATTTAAGAATAATAAGTGGATAATATTATCCAAAAATAATTCTCATTTGCTTGTCACTTTTAATATATTATAGAATTACACACGATCATCATGCAAAGCGCAAAAATTTCAGTAACGATAAGGAGTATGCTTAGTCATTTTTCTTTCTTTAAATGTTACTTGCCTATTAAAATTCTATATGGGTAATTCTAATCTGACTAGGTAATTAATAAAATTTTAAATGATCAAGTGATGTGAAATCATTTGTAGGTTAATTTATCTACTCATTTAATGAGTCATAATACACCACCTAAAAATAATTATCACATCATTTGATCACTTAAACTTAATTTATTGCTTGGTCACTGTTAAATTCTACATATATACAACGTTGAGTGTTTAATATCATTATGAATTGAGAGATTATATAACAATTTTATGAATGTATGGAAGTTATGTTTCTGTGATGATACGTTATAATGATGTTATACATCATGGTATGACACAAAAATTGCTCTTTCTCTAATTTTTTGTCAAATGCTCTATCTATTAATTTAACTGAAGATGATTCTGAGAAGAAAAGTCTGTCACCACGTTAGATTAGGCTTGATTTATGGAATAAGACGTTGGGGAGCTCTGATTTTCTATTCTTAATCTCTATNTCAAAAGAGGCAATATATATAGGTCAGATAGGCAGTTCTATTGACACGTGCGGTGCACGCGATATGTACGCTTCTATTATTTTGATTGTTTCTTATATATTACTTGTTCATAAAAATAAAAAACTTTGAATAAGACACATTTATTAGTAAATAAAATTAAAAAACTATAATGATAACTTTTATGCTTTTCATAAGTCTTACTCACCAAAATATTTTCAATTAAGTTAATTATGTTAGAAGAACATCATCTATACATTTTTAGTTAGATTTTTTTAGTATATTATTTCTTTGATCTCTACTGATAAATGAACTAAAAATATATTAGATCAATTTTTTATATATATTTAACGATGAAATAACTTAATATAATTTCATATCTAAAAATTAAAAAAAAAATTTGCTCAAGAGATACATTATTTTAAGAAATAAGAAAAGAAGAAAATTTTCAATAATAATGCACATTAATGTAATTTTTTGAAATTATAAAATAAAGAGTGGACAAAATGATCCAAAAATGATTTTCATTCTCATCTCACTTTTAATAAATTAAATATATTGTCATCAACTGTCATATAACGTTATAATTTAAGTTTCTGAAGTCATTTTGAATTATCATAGTTATTGTTATATCGATATAAATATTTTGATATTACGTATATGCATATGTTAATCGATCGAACATAAATAACAATGCTCTTAGTTTAGCTGAGTCATGCATAGTGAGGTTTTGCGATTTTTTTGCTTCAATCTTATCCTTATCAAACTCTAATATTTTAGTTTTTTTGGACTCTTTTAGACATGGGAGGCAAAGGAGAAAGCTCTTGGAGGGGAGAACAAGAAGATCGAACCTAAAAACGGATCTCAATTTCAATTTCATCACCAAATCTAGTTTTTCTTCTCTCCTTTCTCCATGTTCATGAAAATTTATAAGATTTTTCTTATTTTAGTATGTTCTAAATTTCTTATCCAGGGCTAGATATAGTCAAACCATGATTGTTCATAAATTTTGATCTTTCAATTCAATCGATGTTTATTCAGTATTACTCAGTGTTATAATCCGTTCTTAATGCTTGTGATCGTCTGACCAACTATTGTATGATTTTGGATTTACTTCTGAGATTGAGAAGTGTTAATTAAATTTGCTCTTTGTTTATAATACCATTAGAGTTTCATAAGTTAGAGATAATTATAGATCTAGTGTAGTAATTATAATTTCCTATGCGTAATGAATTTCAATATATTTAATATTGACAGAAATGTGATATTAGTATTTTTGATGCAGTGTTATTGATGTTTGAGAAAGATTGATAATTAAATTAGAGAAATTTGCTGTCAATAATTTGATAAACATTGAGTGATTGAGATTTAGAATTTAGAGCATATTTGATTTGGTGAAACAGAAAAGAACAAGTAAACGTCATTACCCTTTGTAGTGGTATGGAGTTAGTAGACGAAGAAAGCAACATTTGAAATTTCTCAGAAAAGAAGGAAGACAAGCCTAATTCAAAGCACTTTCCTGATAATCCTCCACCATATGTTCCACATATTCCATACCCTCAGCGGTTCCAAAAGTAGAAATTGAACAAGCAGTTTTACAAGTTTCTTGATGTGTTTAAGAAACTGCACATCAACATTCCTTTGCCGAAGCTTTCGAACAAATGCCGAGCTATGTCAAATTCATGAACCAAATTCTCTCAAACAAGAGAAAGCTCGAGGAGTATGAGACAATTTCACTTACTGAGGAGTTGTAGTGCTATCTTATAGAATACATTACCTCTGAAGCTAAAGGACCCTGAGAGTTTTACTATTCCATGCACCATTGAGAATTCATATTTTAAAAAGGCTCTATGTGATCTTGGGGCTAATATTAATTTGATGTCGTGTTCAGTTTATATGAAGCTAGGTCTTGGACAAATTAAGCATACAATAGTCTCTTTATAATTAGTTGATCGTTCTATTAAATATCCAGTGGAGATTGTTGAGGATTTCTTTGTAAAGGTGGATAAATTTATTTTCCCAGCCGATTTTATTGTTCTTGACATGGAGGAAAATCAATAAATTCTGATTATTCTTGGAAGACTATTCTTAGCTACGGGAAGAACTCTCATTGATGTGTAAAAGGGGAAACTTATTTTGAGAGTGTAAGAAAATCATGTGATTTTTAATGTCTTCAAAGAAATAAAACATTCAAATGATATGAATAGTTATTTGCGGGTGGAAAGTGTATAAGTATGTTTTGAGGAAGAAATTCACACCAGTGAACCGAGTGGACCATTGGAAGCATGTCTAGTTGGGGTTATTGACAAAGAGAATTCAGAGATTTTAGAGTGTGTTAATTAGTTGGAAGAACCCCAAGCACCCACATCCATATTCATTAAGAGCCCTTGTGCAGAATTGAGAGAAGGTAAACCTAGAAATCTATCACTTATTGTAAAACTACTAGTGTTAGACCTCCATCTTCGATAAACCTTTATGAGAGAAGCATCCACTGTTCCTGTCATTATCTCCACTTCATTAAATTATGATCAAGAAGACAAGCTGCTGAGGGAGTTGAGAGAGCACAAAACGGTCTTAGGGTGGTTAATTTCTGACACAAAGGAAATTCTAAATTTAGTGTGCAACGAGTGAAGCGTGGATGATCATTACGTTTGGCTGAAGACGTTAAAGCAAGCTACCAAGAGGCAACCCAATTTTTATTTCTGTCATTTCATTTCTTAATTTATTTAGTTTTTTTTAAATTTTTTTCTTTCTCTTATTTTATTTTATTTTATGCAGGTTTAAAAAAAACTATGGACAAAATGTTTAGCATCGTGACGCTGACCTCCCAACGCCGCGATGTCAGACCTTGGATGATTTTGGCTCAGGTACCATTTTCCCTTCAGTTGGAGATAACGTGAACAATGCAGAGAATGACGAGGATGAAAGCTCATCCTTATTTAGTGGGGGACAATGAAAGTTTGAAGTTTGGGGGTGGTGACTTTATTAAAAATTAAAATGTTGGATTTGTAGTAGACAACATTAAAGCCTATGATGAGATCAGTTTTGATTTATTGATAATTTTGAGAAAATGATGAATTTGTGTATCTGTGTATGTTTGAACTAATTGTTAATTTACATTTCACTAGAGAATCATGCGTATTGAGCACCTAGCCTTAAGCGTTTGATCATCTTTTTGCTTAGAGAAGGTTTATGTGACTTAAGGAATCATTCTAATCTTATAAGAATTCTAGAACCAGTTTGTTGGTTGCTCAAGGTGAAATTCTAGGCTACACTATACTTAGGACATGATTTAGGCTATATTTAGACCGTTTGAGATTTTTAAGCCAACTTGTGTATAATTGTTTCCCTATTCGTCTCTGTTGAGCCTAAATAGCCATTTTTATCACTCATGACAATTTCTTAAGTTTGATTTCATAGACTCTTGGACTTGAGTTACTAAGCTCGTAGGAGTGTCTCAACGCCTAATACTCTAAGACCAACTGCTTTGAGAACTATTAGCTGAAAACTTGTTAAGGAAAAAAGAAGCTTAAGGAAATCAAATTAAAAAATATGAAGAAGAATTGTTGGATATGGTTGATAATTCAAGAGATGGAAAGTGACAAGTTTGGGGGCATGACAAGAAAAGTTGGGTTAAACTCGTTGATTCCTAGAATGCATGTGTGACTATGGGTAAAGATTAAGCCGAAATGATATCATTTATTCTACCTTAAACCTTATCCATATATTACAAGCCTACGAAAGTCCTAATGACTTAAGTGTAGTGGTTTATCTACATTAGTGGAGAGTGACATGGTAAAATTAGCCTATGAAGTTCTAATCTAGTAATAGATTAATAGATCCACTTTTATAACACTTGGTTGCATGAACTCATTTAAGACTAAGAAGTTGGAAGACTTAAGGTGACACACACCCACTCGGGATTTTTCAAGGTGTAACGTTAGTTGGTATTTGTGTTGAAATTCTACATGATCACAATTCATGAGTTTTTCTTGGGTTATCTCTATTTTGAAATCTCTAAGACATGTTTAGTTTGTCAAAATATTTCATCATTTGACACGTAGTTTTGCTTAATTAGAGTTTATTGTTTTCTTGCTTGGTTTTTTTAAAATTTTTGTTTTGCTTGAGGACTAGTAAAAAGTTAAGTTTGAGGGTATTTGATGAGTGTGCTTCACACTCATATTTTAGATAATATTAACTTTAACTTCATTGGTTCATTGAGTTTTATTGCTTGATTTATCTTTGTTTTTATTTTTATCTTGATATTCAAATAGATTTAAGTTGATTTTGAATGATTTGGAAGGTAAAAATGTAGAAAAATGAAAAAATGACAGACCTGGGCAGAGAGCGAGCGACGCGACGCTAGCACACTGACATAGTGGCCATCGTCGTGACGTTGGCTTCCACCGTCGTGATGCTGGCGCAATTCTAGATTTTTTATGATTTTTTTTGCTTCAATCGTATCCTTATCAAACCCTAGTATATAAATAAAATATTTTAATATTTTTGGACTCGTTTGGAAGTGGGAGACAAAGGAGAAAGCTCTTGGAGAGGAGATCAACAAGATCGAACTCGGAAACAGATCTCAACTTCAATTTCATCCTCAAATCTAGTTTTTCTTCTCTCTTTTCTCCATGTTCATGAATATTAATAGGATGCTTTCTTATTTTAGTATGTTCTATTTTTCTTATCTAAGACTACGATGTAGCCAAACCATGATTGTTCATAAATTTTAATTTTTCAATTTAATCGATGTTTATTCAATATTACTGAGTGTTATAATTAGTTCTTAATGCTTGGATTATCTGGCCAACTATTGCATGATTTTAGATTTAATTCTGAGACTGAGAAGTGATGATTAAATTTTCTCTTTGTTTATAACACCATCGTAATTTCATAAGTAATAGATAATTATGGATCTACTGTAGCAATTATAATTTTGTGCTTAATGAGTTTCAATATATTTAATCTTGACAAAAATGTGTGACTAGTACTTGTGATTCATTGTTATCGATACTTAAAAAATTTTGATAAAAATATGTTACTAGTATTCTAAACTGCTTTTAAGTAATTAATTTCAACCGAATAAGCATTGCCAAAATGACAATATTGCTTTATTATCAATGTTGAAATGTTGTTAAAAATAAATTTTTTAATTACCATTTTACTACGAATTAATTATTATGTTTAAATAATTATATATTTAGATATGAAAAAATAGATCCTAGAGAAACTAATTCATAGATATTTTCCAATCAATGGCTTGAGGGTGTAAATCAATATTGGCCCTTGCAATAGTTTGGCAATTTGCAGTTCTACTATGTCATCAGGATCCAGATTGTCTCATGTTCTGATGAAAATGAGACAATATTGTTAGATCTGAGTCCTTCATTTAAAAAATGGGTAGTCCAGATCTTTTTTCATTAAAAGATAAAAAAAAGAATAAATAAATTAAATTAAATTTCTAATTTTTGAGATCTACCGAATTGCACTTCCTATTGAGATTCCAGGCTATCCATTTCCCTGTCATAATATGCACAAAAAATAAAATAATCATGACAAGAAAAAAAAGTGATCAATGTACTTATAAAAACTAGTAAAGTATTATGTGTTGTACATATGATTGAGACCGTTAAATCTTTTAGTTCTTCTCCTTACAATTCAAGTTCATAGTCCTTCCAAGTTGTATATAGATATTTTATTAAAGTTGTGAACACATAGATTTAGCTTTCAATCGGTGAATTAATTTTAATTGAATTTTATGTTATCATCTTATTAAATGAGTAGACTAATTAATATTAATATGAGAGAGATGTGTGACACTATATGATCTTTATACTTCTCTAATTTATATTATTGAATAATTAAAAATTATTTATTTTAACAATGTTGATGCATCATAAAATCACTAAAATCACTAAAAACATAATAAAATTTTCATTATTTTATCAGTGATCATCCTTCCATAAACATATTTCATTATTGTTCGTCATGAGATTTAGAAATCGAAAACTTCACCAACGTTATTTTTCTTTCAAGGATATGTTCATGAATCTTAATGAACCACTAATAAAAAATGTGATATGAATTTGACATTGATCATGAATCTACATTTAATAAATATTGATATCATTAGTAATTCATAATTAATTGTTCTTTGAATATCACAATATTAAATGTACAATTGAAAAATCAATAGTCAATTGTCATATGGAGTATAAAAGGTCATTTTAGAGATTTAAGAATAATAAGTGGATAATATTGTCCAAAAATAATTCTCATTTGCTTGCTACTTTTAATATATTATAGACTTACACATGATCATCATGAAAAGTGAAAAATTTTTAGTAACCATATGGGGAAAACTTTACAATGCCGGGAAATTATTCCCGGCATTGATGCTGGGGTATTGTGGCCCTTAGATTACTTTTGGAGCAATCTGGGCTACATAAAGCCCAGCAGGTAACAAGTTTTTTTGGGTTCACCAAAAATGTGCTGGGGGTTCATCATATACATACTAGGGCTCACCAATTACGCAGTGGAGTTCATCAAATACATACAAAATAATAATTCTTAGAGTGGTTCACCAAATACGTATTGTAGTTCACTAATTACATAGTGGAGTTCACCAATTATGTATTGGAGTTCAACAAATAAGTACAAAAAAATAATTCTTGGAGGGGTTCACCAATTACGTAGTGGGGTACACCAAATATGTATAAAAGAATAATTTTTGGAGATGTTCACCAATTACGTAGTGAGGTTCACCAAATACGTACAAAAGAATAATTCTTGGATCGGTTCACCAATTACGTAGTGTTGTTCACCAATTACGTACAAATTAATAATTCTTAGCGGGGTTCACCAAAAACGTACTAGGGTTCACCAATTACGTATTGGGGTTCACTAATTACGTAGGAGGTTCACCAATTACGTGCTGGGGTTCATCAATCTATCTCGGTGGTTTCTCTAACCAATACCAGCAGTTTTTCATCCAATACCGGTGGTTTTTCACCCAATACCGGCGGTTGGCAATTTTTTTTATTTTTTGGTGGTTTTGTTATTTTTTCGGCGGTTTTACATCAATACAATTTCCTTTAGGACATTTTTATGACGGCCTTTCAACAAATTTGATTTTTTTTTAAAATTGATCAGGGTATACTAGATGAATCGCAAACAAAGTTATCAAAATCTCGATTTTTTATGTGAACTTTAAGTATCTTCACTTATATATTAAATTAGATTTGAATTTATTAATAAATTGTTAAAACATTTTGGTGAACCCTTCGAAAAATGATTAATTTTGTACGTGAAATATTTTGGTGAACCCCTACAAGAATGATTAATTTTGTACGTGAAATATTTTGGTGAACCTCTCCAAGATTGATCAATTTTGTACGTAATGAGATTCACCAATTACGTAGTGGGGTTCACCGAATACGTACAAAATAATAATTCTTGGAGGGGTTCACCAAATACGTACAACCTAATTGCTAGATCTAATAAGTGAATTGTCTATTTTTAGCCCCTAAACGCTATCCTGAAACTGCTAATCACATCTTCAAAGCCAAGCATTAGTTTTATGTCTCCAATTGCTTGTTTCATCACCAAATTCTATGTCTAAATATGATATTGCTAATTTTTAGGGCCTAATCATCATTCTTCACAATCAATCATAAAATTGATATTTTTATAATTATTTACCGTACACGGGAAAATCATTGAAAACAAATTAAAAAAGCTCATTATTTCAATGCAAACATTCATGATACTCGCTTATTATGTGAAATTAGATTAGATTAATTAAGGATTGTCGATACAATTGAACACTTATTCATAAACTCGTTAAAAGTTATCATTGATAATGTTGTTGTGCTTTTGTGACAAGTATCGAGCGAGACATGTTTTCATTATATATAATTATAAGTTGTGATGTTATGATGGTCGGTAAATCCTATTTATCTATTTGAGGAACACGTATAACCCTCAAGGTTAGAATCTATCTATAAATCAAACATATCCGCTAAAAGTTTGAAATATGAATTTTTAACCTTTTATTTTATAGATTATAACACCATAAAATTTTGAAAACAACCTCTTTACATTTTAATTTATAAGAATATAAAAATCCTAAAAATTAAAAGAGATGAGAATTACAAAAAAAAAAACCCAAAATTAAGACCGAAATAGCTTCCGGGCCTCCAAAAGTACTTAAAATAGTATTGTTAGGACATGAAACTGATATCTTAATAATTAAAAGAGATGTGTAAACCCAGTCGCGCATGTACGATTTGATATCTTACGGATCACGTGGTACTACCTGAGTCAAAAGTTACGTCCTCTGGAAATTGACATGCGCGTGCCACGATCCAATAAAGAGTATTGAGACCAAACGTCTGTGTGTCTGGCATTTGGGTCCCAAACGCGATCAGAAGGCCCTAAACGCCAGTCATGATAGGCATTTTCACAAACTTGCTTTTGATGCAATTAGTTATTGTCACACTATGGCACTTTCATGTATTTATTTTGATGCACTTAACCATATTTTCATGCGCTTAGCCATTTTTACACACTTTATAAATTCATCAACACATAAAAATTTCAATTCAGATTCTCTTTAAAAAAACATCTCACTCATTAGTATCACTATATATGATTCTTTTTTTTCCGTTACAAATCCCTTCTAAACACTCTAAAAAATACTTCAAAATTACTTCTGTACATAATTACACAAATATTTTCACAGAGCACGATACATCCTTGCTATAGGTATAACCTAATCTAAAACCTCCTACTATTTTTTAACGTATATTTTCAGCTGTATCATTTTTACGCTCAGGATCAAGTTACGATGTATTTGTCATCTCTGATGTAATCTTCTCTGATGTACTCTTCTACGATGTAATCTTCGTAGAGGCCATTCCATTTCTTCAAGCTCTCTTCGATCATATATATATATTATCACTCACCATCGGTATAAATTATAATATATTTATAAAAGAATCATTTGGCCTGAAGAGGAAAAATCAGAGTTGACTGTAATACAACCAGAAATTTAGATATTAAGCATTAATAAGGGACTTGAAATTGATGGAAATGACTGATTCTACATAAAGAAAAGGAGGGAGAGTGAAAATCAAAATAAATAAATAAAAGCTAGACAAATTAAAATGAACCCAACATGGACTTGACATTCACCAACATATTCAAGGATTTTAATTACTCTAATACCCTTGCTTTCAATATCATGTGAGACAACCAAAGCATAAATGATCAAATTTATATAGAACTCATCTGTGTCCTTTAATGATCTAAAGTTTTCCCAAATGTAGATAGAAAAATGAAGTGTAACAAGTCTACCTTAACAAACAGGAATGAAAAATGTCATATAAAAAACTTATCTCTCAGTAGTCGTATGTAAATTAAATCATAGAAAATAACTTTTTTTCTTGATTGCATATCATATGTACTATTTATAGGTGCAATAATCCATACAATATACTTGAGTAGCATCAACATGTAGATAGAGGAAATCAAATTATTCTAGAGCCATAGAATTGTAGATTAGTATATAAGCAGTGTATATACTTATCAGATGTACCATTTATAGACTAGAATAATATATCATTTAGGCAGATGAAGGAAATGACCTCTGATGTGTGCCCTCTGAAAATAACAAAAACGCTTTTAATGTCTTTGAAGCTAGAAAATGCTTTACTAAGCTTTGATGAACTCGATGTTCTAGGAAAATTTCTTGAACTACTAAATAGTGCAAGATTGGGGAATCGCAAACAAGCACGGTTAATAATAATCCAAATGATGTTTGAATGAGAAAACCCAACCTGTAAAATGAATTTTTTAGAAAGCTTAATGGCAAAATAAAAGTCACTTAAAAATTGAATGAGAACACCGAACCTGCAAAATGAGATACGACACCCTTCCTAGTTTACCGGTTTAATTTCTGTAAAAAAAACTTTTAAACACTACCATGGAATTGAAGGTCCTCATATTCATTCAAAATATAACAAAATCTAACTATTATCTTAAGGAACTAGAAACAACGCAAAGCGACTTGAGGTAAAACTCACACCTCACTCCTCAGAGTATCATATCTTCGAAAATAGAGTATCTCTGGAATTATTTTATTTATTTTTCCAATAGTATCAACTACATCATATACAACTGTAACACCAATGCTTGAACCCGTTCTTGCTGGTTTTACCTGGATTGCTTAAAGAAATTAAATAAAATGTTTTGCCTTACATAGCAAAATATAGTATACCACAAATGTGCATTACAACATTGAAGTTAACAAACTCTAAAACATGTCACTTACTAGAACTTTCAAGATTCAAGATCAAGCTGAGTTCTTGCAAACCACTTTGAGAGGTAATTACAAGTTAAAGCTTTACCTAAATGCTCCTTCAGCAGTCAAAACTCTATCTTCCTCACATCCACCATCTATGTTAAACCGAAGAGAAAAACATGTAAGTCACAGAAGAAAGGAAAGAAAGAAAATGCCCAAAACATGTTTTACAAATTGCATCAAGCCAAATAAAGCATCTTAAACAAAATGCTCAAAACCCATATGTTAATCTCCCTTATGGCATTTCCCTTCCAACTCTCCCTGCAAACCTATAGATCGGAGGAGGTGAGACCGAATTTAGGCTTTGGGTGCTTGGTCGAGGCAACGAGAACCTTCATGGTGCCGGCGACTTCTTGGCGACGACAGTAACTTTAGAGGGAACACGCGACGTCTAAGAGAGAGATGATCATTGTGAAGAGAGACAGAGAGAGGCTTTGCTTCACAAGGGGTTGCTCATGAACAAAAACCGTAAGTCACACAGAGAGATTGTCGACGACAGAGAGAGCATCAACGATGAAAGTAGAAAGAACCGAAGAAGAGAGAGCTGGACGACGAGAGAGAGCTGCGAAGAAGAGAGAAAGCTGGACGGGTTTGGTGAATTTAGGGATCCCTCGAAGGAAACTTGGGTGAAAATGAGATTTACCAAAAATTTGAAAAAACTTCTCAAGAAAGCTTGGGGTGAAAATATAATTTAAAATAAATTTGATGAATTCTTTGAATGAAGATTGGGGTAAAAAGTAGATATTTAAAACTTTGGTGAAACTTCTCGAGGAAGATTGAGGTAAAACTGAAATTTTTGAAAATTTTGGTGAAGCAACCTGCAACTTGTACCTCTGGTTGTAAAGAGATTTAATCCCAAAATTTATCTAACTGCTGGAATTAACCTGACCAGATCTTACGGCCAGGATCAATCCCAGTATCAATGCTGGGAAAAAATTCCCAGCATTGGAGAGGGTCCCACCATATGGAGTATGGTTAGTCCTTTTTCTTTCTTTAAATGTTACTTGACTATTAAAATTTTATATGGGTAATTCTACTCTGATTAGGTAATTGATAAAATTTTAAATGATCAAGTGATATGAAATCATTTATAAGTTAATTTGTATACTCATTTCACGAATTATAAAACACCAACCTATAAATGACTGTCACATAGCTTGGTCGTTTAAACTTGGTCTATTACTTAGTCACTATTTAATTCTATATATATACAACATTGAGTGTTTAACACTATTATGAGTTGACAGTTTATATAACAAGTTTATGAATACATGGATAGCTATGCTTCGTGTGATGTTACATTATTATGACGTTATACATCATGGTAGTACACAAAAATTGCTCTTTCTCTAATTTTTTTTGTCAAATGATCTCTTAGTCAAAAGAGGCAATATATATAGGCCAGATAGCCAGTTCTATTAGATAACTAGTCAAATTACACGAGTGGTGCATGTGATATGTAGGCTTCTATTATTTTGATTGTTTCTTATATATTACTTGTTCATAAAAATAAATTTTTTTGAATAAGACACATTTATTAGTAAATAAAATTAGAAAACTACAATGATAACTTTTGTGCTTTTTGTAAGTCTTAATCACCAAAATATTTTCAGTTAATTATACTAGAAGAACATCATCCATACATTTTTAGTTAGATTCTTTAAATATATTATTTCTTTGATCTCTACTGATAAATGAACTAAAAGTATATATTATTCTCTAATTGATCATTGATCAAATTTTTCTAATATATATCTTAACGATGAAATAATTTAATATATTTTCATATCTAAAAATAAAATTAAAAAATTTGCTCAAGAGATACATTATTTTGAGAAATAAGAAAAGAAGAAAACTATCATTAATGATGCACATTAATTAATAGACTCAATGATAGTTTCGGAATTGTAAAATAAAGAGTGAATAGAATGATTAAAAAATAATTCTTATTCTTATCTCGCATTTAATATATCAAAGATATTGTCATGACTGTCATACAACATTATAATTTAAGTTTCTGAAGTCATTTTGAATTATCATAGTTATTGTTATAACGATATAAATATTTTGATATTAAATGCGAGGATATGCATATGTTAATCGATCGAACATAAATTACATTGCTTTAGTTCAGCTGAGTCATGCATAGTTAGATTTTGTCTCAATGTGATTTAGAATTCAATCTTTACAAATTTGATTAGTGTGTTTCACACTCATATTTTAGATAGTCTTAACTTTAATTTTATTGGTTATTTGAGTTTTATTGTTTGATTTATGCTTGATTTTCTTTTTATCTTGAAGATAAAAATAAAAATTTGATAAATATTGAGTGATTGAAATTTAGAATTTAGAGCGTGTTTGGTTTGGTAAAATAAAAAACCCTAGAGATTTTAGCTATTCAAATTTTAAATTATTTATTCTTATCTAGTATTAATCTTTTTAGTTTACTTTTCCATTAAAAAATCTGAACTTTTCGATATTCTCAATTAAAATTAAGATTTAGTTGATTTCAATATTTAATATCAATCAATCCTGTGAGTGATACTCTATTTTCATAAATTTTTTTACTTAACAATAATAGTGTACACTTGCACTATAAAAAAATCGTAACAAAATTCTATATTTCCGATAAAGAAAACAAGACAAATATTAATCTTCTCTCAGGTTGACTTTTACTCAAAAAACATAACACACAACAAGTTTATTTTGATGGTCGGAATAAGTTACCAACACTACATGAAACATCACCGGGACAAAATTCCATCGTGTACATTTATCTTGTGATGCATAGAGTAACGAATAAGCTATTAAAAAAACAAGTAATGAATAAAGCTATGAGAATTTTGTAGCATACATAAAATTGATATGAAAAAAATATAGGGTAACAATTAAGTAGACAAAACTGTCCAAAAACATATAATAATAAGTAAATTTCTAAAGGAAGATAATTTCCTTTAGCTGATTGGCATGGAGGTAGCATGCATTGATTAGGGAGTTGTATTTTGTTCCATAAATTCCGTCAATAAGTTTAACGGAAGTTATAAACAAGATTCATGGTGCTCACTGCTCACGATTCTAAGTTGATCAATACGTTTCATAAAAAAATATAATAAATTTACATTATATTTATCTAACTTTTGTTCAGTTACTTCAAAATGAGTGACAAATGTATACATGATACAGTACATTTGTTAGTACGTTAGAATGACCCCTAATATCATATAATTAATGCATATAATGTGAATATGTGATAGACTATTTTATTTGTGTGTTGTGTTGTTGAGAGTGTGTTTAACTAATAATATATGAACTATGGGTGATAACCAACGCAAGAAATGGCTGCGGCGTCGCTTGCTCCCTCGTCTACGCAACTGATATCGCCCACATAATTATTGTCTATGCTTTACATATGTCAACTCTTTAATTATAAAATTGATTTCCTCTCTTTTCCTTTTATTTATTTGTCGTACTAAAATTCAAACACAATTTTCTCTCTCATATATATCGTTTACAGAGGTGATTATTGTAATTGAGATAAGTAGAATTACAATGAATCAATATATATAGGGCATAATTCCCTCTTTGGGAGTTCTCTAATTTTGTCACGTATATCAAGAGTTTCTTTAGCTTTTTTCATAACTGTCATACTACATGAGTTTGTAAGAATTATAATGCAGTTGATGACGCTACTACGATGATCTCCAATAAATACCTAATGATATTTCTCTTTTAATTACTAGAGATAAACTTTTCTCTACAGGTGGTTTTAAACCACAGTCATATTTTCTCTTTTCTCTTTATATAATCTTGTTTTCATAAAAAAAATATTTTACCATTTTCAAGAGTAGGGGACCAGTTAGCTTAAAATATGGGTAGCCCCAATGTAGTTTTTTTTCTTGATCATTTTCTTTTTTTTCTCGTTAAATTTCCTTTAGTGTTGATAAATCTTATAATTTTGTAGCATAGCTAATGGTGACAATTGATCTATCATATTAATCCTTTTGTAAAATCATAATGAGACTCGGGCTCAGCTTTCTAATATATCAGAACATTAGTATATTGACCTTACACTTTGTGAGTCGTAAAATTGAATTGGCTATCAATTTGTGTAAATTTTAGTACCTACATATAATATTTTATATTGAATATATGCTTCCGATAGGGATTTGGATCATTTTTTGTCAGGTGATCTTAACAATAGATACTGTTTACCTGATTTGTGTCATTGAAATATTATTTAACGGTCTAGATCAGACTTATATAAAAAATATAAAAGTAAAATAGATGTGATATTTTTTAAATTTCTTTTACATCAGATCCGGTTCGTTCTTTTTATATGAAAGCACAGACAATATTATTGGTTTTTATATTTTAATGGTCATCTCATCTGTTTTGATACTCAATATCTACTGTACGTATGACTGCCACAAATAACCTAATGTTTCAGAAAATCCAACTTCAAGAATATGAGTTTAAAATACTTAGCCATTCGAAATTTCAGAAAATTTTGAATTTAATGTCCTCAATGGCATATAAGTATAGACTATAGATTAAATATTTTTCATCATCCAATCTCTCGAAAGGAATCTAAATGAAAGAGAGAGAAATTATGTATGACAGTAATTGGCGCATAATTCTGACTCATAATTTTTTACAGTATGGTCGAATTGGTAGGCACACCCTTTTTCTGCAAAGAGATTTGGGTTTGAAATCCTTGTTCTATTCATTTGTTTGTAAAGAATAAACAAGTAGTGATTAATTTGTTCTTTGTGTCCGTTCAAGGGTTCAAGTTTAAGTAATATTCTTCAAAACTTATTCTACTTTACAGTAACTAAAAATAGATAGCAGAGTAATAGGTGAAACCAATTATTGCCGGCTTGTACAAGTAATAGTTTATATATATGATATATATTAAGGATTAGTAATTCAAATTAGTATAAAAATAGTTTAAATTAAAGAAATAACCACCCCTATGAAACCATTAGGTGTTCTTGTTCTATATATACTTCAACTTCATCGTTCAAAGAACAACTCATTTTTTAAGCCCAGCTAAATTCTCCCTTTGGATCTATATGTATACATTATATGTACATACTATTTATGTAGAGCGAGAGAGAAATTCTCTCTCTATATATATATATATTAATATATGGAGATATATACATGATTGCGTTGGATCACTTTGTTCAACTTTCTAATTTAAAAACATTAATCTTGTTTGACTTAGTTAATCTATTTTTAGAACTAACAGACAACGGAAGAAAATATAAATTATACGAAAAATCGTATTAGTATAATTTGAGTAGTTTTAAGATAACTAAGATTTTAAACTAAATTTTAATAGATCAAATGATTTGTCAATAACTAATAGATCAGTTTTCAATAGTACCATTTGATTCTCGCGATCTAGAATGTCAATCACAATTCAATTGTTCAATTCAATCACGTGCAATTTAATTGCTTGCAAAATATGATTGTCACGTTTGGTTGTGCATGATAATCTATGAAGTGACGTGTGATAATTTATGATTGTTATGTTTAGTATATGTTAATTTTTATCGTAAATATGTGTAGATAACAAAAAATTACTTAATGCCATTTTAGTTATGTATTATCTAAAAATATTTTGACGTGTAATTTTAACATTAATTTTTATTAATATCTAAATAAAGTAATTATGCTAGACTAGACTTTAGAAATTAGTTTTAATTAAATTAATAAAATAAGAGATATAATGAAAAATATTTTTCCATAAAAATTTTAACATTAATTATTATTAATATGTAAATAAATTAATAATGTTAAACTAAACTTTAACAAAGTTAATTTTGGTAAAATTAATAAAATGAGAGAAAGAAGTAAGTTTTGTTTTATTTCATATCAGGGTAGGAAAGTAATTTTGTTTGATATTAGAGTTGTAATTGCATCATAAATTATGATTGTTAACATTTTCTGTTGTAATTCAATTGCTTCAAAAGATTACAAACTAGGATTCCATACCAATTACAATTGCAGTCTTATTTAAAGATTACAAACAAACATGGTAATTCAATTAGAAGAGGATTACATGATTCCATGCAAATTACAATTACAATCTTATATAAAGATTCCAAACAAATATGATAATTCAATTAGAAGAGGATTACAAAGGAGGATAACGCGAACCAAACGGAAGAAAATATAAATTATATGAAAAATCGTATTAGTATAATTTGAGTAGTTTTAAGATAAGTAAGATTTTAAAATAATTTTAATAGATCAAATGACTTGTCAATAACTAATAGATCAATTTTCGATAGGTCCATTTGGTTCTCACAATTTAGAATGACAATTGCAATTTAGTTATTGACAATTCAATTACTTGCAAAATATAGTTATGTTTAGTTGTGTATGGTAATCTATGAAGTGATATGTGATAATTTATGATTGTTATATGTTAATTTTTATTGTAAATTTGTGTAGATAATAAGAAATTACTTAATGCCATTTTATTTATATATTATCTAAAAAATATTTTGACGTGCAATTTTAACATAAGAGATATAATGACGTGCAATTTTATCTAAAAAATATTTTGACTTCATAAATTAGTTTGAATTAAATTAATAAATTAAGAGATATAATGAAAATTCCCCATAAAAATTTTAACATTAATTTTTATTAATATTTAAATAAATTAATAATGCTAAATTAAATTTTAACAAAGTTAATTTTAGTTAAATTATTAAAATGAGAGAGAAAGTGTGAGAACGAAGTAACTTTTGTTTTATTTCATATGAGGATGAGAAAGTAATTTTGTTTGATATTAGAGTTGTAATTGCATTATAAATTATGATTGTTTCCATTTTCTGTTGAAATTCAATTACCTCAAAACATTACAAACTAGGATTCCTTGCAAATTATAATTGTAGTCTTATTTAAGGATTACTCAAACAGACATGATAACTTAATTAGAAGAGGATTACAGGATTTCATGCAAATTACAATTATAATTTTATTTAAGAATTACTCCAAACAAACATGATAATTCAATTAGAAGATGATTACAAAGGAGAATTGCGCGAACCAAACGGGTCTGAGTGTAAATCATTAATCTATGACTGATTGATATATCATCATATCAATAAACGTGATCTATATCTTGGTTAGTTTAGAATGAATTTTGTAATGATAATTTAAATGACTCTTATTTTATTTTATTTTTTATTTTTTTTCAGTTTTTTCTTTTCATTCTGTTAATTTTTCTTTCATTTCTTGACTTCTTAATTATAAACAGATATCACAAATCAGAACATAACATTGACAAATATGCTTACCTTCGGTTTTATTTCGCATATATCATATATATTACTCTTGCACAGGACATAAATAAATTCAATTAACACAATTGTTTCTTTCAGGTTAATGAGTTAACTTTAATATTATATAATTAAGTAGATATTTTAAATTGAAAATAAAATAAATTTTAATTTTAAGAAAAAATTACGTAGTAACGTTTACCAACATAAACAGTCTTTGTCATAGAGAAATTAGTTGTGTATATTATAAATCATATCAAGTTTAGAAAATTCCTTTATAATTAATTAATAATAGAAGATAAGTAAGACTATTAAAATAAAGAGCAAGAAAGTTCTTTTTTGCAAGTTATAAGGCGTCAGACATATATTAGATAACAAATTATCCATTTGTAAATAACAAATTATATATTAAATTTAGGATTAATTACACAAGACCCTCAAACTTTTAGAGTTATACCAAACCAATCCTCACATTGAAAATCAGTGTCTCCGTATTTATTTTGTCACCAATACTTTCTATCATTACTTCAGTTTAAAAAATAGATAGAAGTGACAAGTGAGATGTAGGTGACAAATATGTGGTCTAATTATTGGGCAAATAGTAATTTAATATCCTTAATAAAAAAACTGTATCATTTTTTCTCTCTTTCTCAAAAAAAAGATGCTCTGATATTTTTTTTATTTCTCTCTTCAAAAGGACAACATTTATTTTTTTTTCTATCTTTTGGTAAATTATAAGTTTTAGTAGTGAAAACTAATCTTCTATATGCACTTTTTTTCTCAAACGTAGATAGCACACACAAAGAGAACAAAGAGAAGGAAGCTGCCACAAGACTGAGGATTCTTATATATTGCTTCTTCATTTCTCTCATTTCCGATGTGGGGATTTCACCCACCACTTAATACTTATTTCTTTTCTCCCATTGTAATTTTTTTTGATAGATTACACCAACCTACCTTATGTTTTATCTTTACCACATGGATACCCTCTCTAATTTGAGTAATTATAACAGTCTCTTGCTATTGACGACTTAATGTGTGAAAGGTAAAATATACCCTTTTTAAAGTTGATGCATGCCTCACTATTACTTAATCCAACCATTTTAAATTTCAGCTAAAGAAAAGAAAAAAATAGTGTAGACATATTCTCTCACAAGATTGACATAGACAAATTAGTATTTATACGTAAATAAAATCACAAAAATGCAGATAATTTGACCTATCAATATGAATTTCTTACAAAAGGGTATGTGGAGAATATGTGTTAGGTAAATTAAAGTTAGAGATACATAAGATGTCTATGTAGTTTTTAAACTAAATAGTGTATCTATGTAATTAAACGAATATAGGGAAGGTGGGTGTTATTTACCTTTTTTTTTTCTCTTTAACTCCCTCTAAGGCTCAATTCTATTATACATGTGATCACAGACATAGTTCAGTGGTAACCACACATTTCATGTAAAGAGGAGGCTTTAATTACCTTTTTTGATAGTTTTAAAAGTACATTATTCATTCCTTTTATTTCTAGATCTATAACTCATTTAAACCCAGATTTTAATTTTGAAAAAAAAAAATTGAAGCTGCGAATATTAATTTTTTTAAAGAAAATATAAAGTCTTCAAAAGAAATTATTTTTCTACTTCATAAAATGGTTAATTAGCTTAAGAAATAATTACAACAATATTTTAATAATCTTAATTCATGCCTTTCAGTGTGGTGTTTTTTTTTTTAAATATTCAGTTTTTATAGAGTAAATGTATATTTTAAACAGTTGGATTTAGACTTTTATCCACAGCTGCTCGAGCGTGAGAATTTAATTAGAGTATTATAACACATTCAGATCTTGGACATCAAAGCCTCAATATTGTTTAATAAAAAAAAATTTGTGCTTAGAAAGCGGAAAGATAAAAATCATTTAAACTACTTAGACTTTTGTCATATTTAAGGCTTTCTAAGTTAACGTGAGAAGTGGTAGAAAGTATAATATTGATTAAAATTAAAAAAAAAGTCTGAAAATGGGTGAAGACTGAATATAAGGTCTCATAGTTGATAATTTCAAGGTCTGATCCTGAGGTTCTTCTTTTGTGGGATTTCGTATAGGTCTCATATTCCATGGAGGATGATGATGTCATAGCTATTAAATTAGTTATATTTTAATTATTAATAATTTAGGTTTCTACCATTGGTTTAACCATACACTAAATACCAAGTTGAATCTGGTTTTAATTAGCTTATCTATTATTTTATCGTCCTATTGTTTTGTTTATAATGTTGAGTCTACACTATTAACGATAATGATGCTCCAGCTAACTCACTATTTCCACCCCATAATCTTAGCTAGGATCAACATTTAATATGCCTTTAAAATGCACACACATATGTAGGTATGAGTTATATGTTTAATTATATTAATTTTTGAGATATACATTACACGTGAATATAAATTTTATAAGTATTATTATCATATATAAATTTATTCTTTTTCTTAATATATGCATGGTTAATTTAAAAATGCATATGAAATTTTTTTAATACGTAGATTAATGCATTTTACTCAATTTTAATTATATAATATTTTTCTCTTTTATCAAACTTGTTTCAGAATTTTTGTTCTTTCATTGATTATGTGTATATATATATATGTGTGTGTGTTATATTGTTACAATTAATCATATTTTTTATTGTAAAATGAAATGTAAAAAGATTAATTATCTAACTTGAAATAAAAGACAATGTCTATTAATTAATTAAAAACCCTAATTACTATGATGTCATTTAATACTAAGTTTGGAAATGAAGCTTTAATTATAAAGTAAGGATAAAGTTGTTCAAAAATATTGTTTACTCACTTTTATAAGATAAGATACGACAAGTAGTTTTAGATATATAATTTTTTTATTCCTTCCGCTCAATGAAATTTTCTTTTTCACTTTTATTTTTAATCCTCATTATATTAGTTAACACATAAAAATGACAATAAAGAAAATATTGGACTAATTTGAGACTGATTTATTGCTTATAATTAGTCTTCTAAGATTTATACATAAAAATGATAGTAAAGATATATTGGGTTAATTTGAGACTTATTGTTTGGTTATTGTCATTTTATGTGTAAATCTTAAAAGACTAACTATAAACAATTAGGGGTAGTAATGTTCAAAAATCAACTTCTACACTTTTATATATAGTATAAATATGCAACAAACGAGTAAGTGATTGATTTTTTTGGGAAATAAATAAAAGTATATTAGAAAAGAAAACAAATATTACAACTTATATATAGAAGAGACATATCCCAAGTGTAAATTGATATTTTACTTAGATTGATTTACAACATTGCACTCATATAGATAATGTCATAGTTTTCGAGTCACTCGTCTCAGCAGTAATATCCTTACAAAAGATAAAAAGTATATTCCCCGTTCCATACCCATGATGCTTGATCATCTGACATCAAATCTATAATGCATATTCATATGTACATTTGATAAGTTCGTTATATGATTAGTTAACAAATCAATCAAGTAGTTACATCATACATGGTTAATGGTTAATTGAGATAGGAAATGAAAAAAAAGCGACACGGACATGGACATAGAGGCATACAATGCATGCATGTGGAGATAAAGGCGGGGCACATACATCATGAATTATATAATTAGAGCGGCTATAGGATGCTTATAATTAATGGGGGTGCCTAATTAGGGTAAACGGCCACCAAAAGCTACATTTCTGTTAATATCATGGTACAGTTGAATTAGAACGATCAACTCTCGTTTCTCTACAAAATGTCAAATCAACCCTTCCTTATATATAATATTTTTACAATTCAACCTATTTCTCATCAATTTGTTTATCATGTAAGAGAGACTATATGAACTGGCAACTCATAGTCATTAAACATTATGGTGCTATAATATTGTTTCATTATTCTAATTTTCACCGCAACAAAGGATGCTAATTAAACCTAATTAGGGTGATAAAGTAACTTCATATTAATTATTAGATTAATTTGTAATAAATTATTCGGTCCTAATTAATAATTATTGGTTAATTAGGGGGCCCAATCAAAGTCAAAGCCAAGGAAGCGTCCTTGTGTGTCTAAATAATACCGTCTTTGAGACGAGGGAATTGACTTTGGTGCCTCAAAAGTAGCATATTCATAACAAAGAACAAAGGAGAAAGAAAATCAAGAAACTCAAAAAGATTCATTTGTTTGTGTGTTAGATTTTTCCTTTTTTTCTGTTGTCTTCCTTGATGGGAAGAGACAAGAAAGATATGGAGATTGATCTTTCACTGAAAATAGACCGTAAGGAAAAATCGGTAGCATCAAACCAAGACCACGACGAACAAACGAAAGACGATAGTCATGAACCGAAACTACTTCATCAAGCTGATACACAAGACGCTGCGGAAACCCCAGCCGGTGAAGTTGAGGATGACGTCTCGGTGATAGAAGTGTCAATGCAAGATGATATGAAGACACAAGAGGTATTCATTAGTAAAACTCTATGAAATTATACCCATCTCTCTCTCTTTCTCTCTCTCATCCATTGTGTGGATGTGTGCATATTAATGAGTGTAAACTTCCATTAAAGTCGTATAATATGATATGTGTTAATTAGAAGAGCTTACTATTTATTTTGCTTAATGTGTTAATTAATGACGGTTTTTGGGTCATGTTGTGGTATGCTAGTTATCTTTGTTACAGATGGAGATGGCGAGGATGAAAGAGGAAAACAAATTGTTGAAAAAAGTAGTAGAAAAAACCATGAATGATTACTATGATCTTCAAATGAAATTCGCTTCTATTAAGCAAAAAAAGGTAATAAATCTTACCAATTTTCCTTTTGATTAGCTTATTCAAATTTATGCATTTATCTTTTGTTTTGTACGTACTAATTAATATGTAATTTCTTCTTTATTAATGATAGGATCCCCAAACATTTCTCTCTCTAAACGGAACTGAGAACAATTATCGTGAATCAATAATGATTCGTGAAATCTCGGATGACGTTGATAAAAGCCAAAGAGTGACGATCTCATCACCGAAAGATGAGGATATGAGAGAAAGTGATCACTTAGGGTTGTCCTTAAGGCTAAACTCAATGTCAGATCAAGAAGAGAGAGAACTAGAAGAAAAGGAAAAGAATTATAAGGAAGAAATGATAAGTTCAAGCTCAATTCAAAACAAGCTACAAAGAACTGATCAAGTGCAAGGAATTGCAAGCCATGTTGCCTCCCCACCTCATAGAAAAGCCAGGGTTTCGGTCAGAGCAAGATGTGAATCAGCCACAGTGAGTTAATTTAATTTAATTACCTTTTTAAATTCACTTTAAATTAATTATGCTTATTTTTTTTCTAATTTTGGTTGAACTAAATTCTATCCCTGCTAATAAATTCAAAACTTGTCTATGATCATAGTAATAGATAGATTGAACTCGATAATTGTTAAATTTACCACCATGTCGATACTCCTACTTAGTTTATGCTTAATTATTATGTTAAAATTGATAATTATACAAATAAATACTAAGTTTTTGGTTGCATTAATTTACAGATGAATGATGGTTGCCAATGGAGAAAATATGGGCAGAAAATTGCGAAAGGAAACCCTTGCCCTCGAGCGTATTATCGTTGCACTGTAGCACCCGGATGCCCGGTGAGGAAGCAGGTATATAATTCGTTCTAGTACTACGCATCATAATTACGTAGTAACTATTGTTTTCATTTTTTTGTTTCAAAAATTTCTTGAGTATTTTCATAATTAATTGAAGTTTGATATCTAAATTAGGTCCAAAGATGTCTAGAAGACATGTCCATACTAATAACAACATATGAAGGAACACATAACCATCCACTTCCAGTTGGAGCGACAGCAATGGCATCAACAGCTTCAGCAGCAGCAGCTTCATTCATGTTATTAGATTCAAGCAATCCCATTTCTTCTTCCGAATATGGCTCGTCTAATTTCACACATTCTTCTAATTCCTTCCCTTACCCTAATCCTCACATGATAAATTCTTCCTCATTTTCTCACTCCCCAAACATTACAACAATGAACCCTAATGACCCTTCTAAAGGAATTCTCCTTGACCTTACAACAACAAATTTATATGACAAACAACCACATTTATTCCCAATACATACTTCCTCGTCGAATTCTTCATCGTCTTTACAAAATTTTAGTTATTTCAATGGCAAACCGATATACCAATTTGGTGGTGCTAATTCTATGGCCAATGCTCATTTTCTTGGACATAGAAGTATGGTTGATGAACACAAGGTAAACTGGGGTGAAGAAAATAAATCACTTGCTGAGAATGTGAGTGCAATTGCTTCTGATCCGAAATTTAGGGTTGCCGTTGCGGCCGCGATTTCGTCTTTCATTAATAAAGAAAGCCATAACACTCATCATGTAGGGAGAGGGAGTACTTCTTCTCTTGAACCCAGAGATCATGGAGAGAGTGGTAGCTCTACCAACAACAACAACTGGATCGTCGAGTCCCTTTCCGCCAATGATAAGTCTCTTCGGAAATCACCTTCAAGGTGAACAATTAGCTTTTGAATTAGTTTGTGGAGGAAATTTTAAAAGGGTATAAAAACTTTTTGATGTACCATTTGTAACTTTTGGTTCCCTGCTGGATAAAACTTAGTTACTGTAGCTTTTCCCCATTCTTTTTCAATTTCTCTATTTTTTTTTTCAGATTTTTGTACTGAGCAATCTTAATTAATTATATACAATCAGGGGTTGAAGAAAAATAATACAAGTCATCAAAGCTTTTGCATTAAGTGGGTTATACAAAATCCACTATTCTTTTTCCTTGTAAAAGCTAATCATAATCACATTGATAGAATAATATACTTGTCTATGGACTAGGTGAGGTGAAGTTCCTCCATCCAATCAGATCTAACCATATATATAAATTTTAAACATTTTTTCATGAATATATATGTTTGTTGTTGTTAATGAGAATTACTATTTTTAACTTAAATGTAAACTAAATTATTTATAGTATATGGTCATACTTGATTGGTCCACGTCAGCATTGAGGAGTTACTCCTCTTCAACCTGGCTAGGAGGCAAGCATTTTCAATTATATATGCTGTGCCCCATGAATTCCCACACAACACACCTCTCCATTTAATGATGTATGCAAAACGATACTCAAATTCTTCCGGGACACGGGTTCTATACTTCATTAAAGGGCTTCGCAAGGGTAACACATTTTATTTCAACTAAGTTAGAAACTCAAGTAGTACTAAGAGATTAATTGAGCGGTTTAAGCCAGTTAAAAACTCCAAAGGCCGTATTAATTAGTCTATTAATTGACAAAGTACCATACATTTTTTGTCATTCCAAAACCCTTTTCAACCTAATTTCCTTCCACTAATGAAAGGTGCTATACATGTATTAGTTTTTGTAAGTCGGTTCTACATATTGTTAAGGATAAGAAGAATACTAGCGATGATTCTTCTCTTTATATCAATAACCAATCACATGCTCTATTTGATTGAAATCTCCTCTTCTACCTTTCATTGCCAAAGAACTGTTGATTTGCACCATGATTTACTTGAGTCCCTTTCTTGTTATAGCTGTTCAACACCATGTTTGATACATTTTCATGTACAAGTCATTTTCTTTCATTTGTCCTCCAATTCTACTCTCGTGACATGAGTAGAGATTGAACTTCTTCTCAGAGAAATACTTCGTTCTTGATGTGATATTGACTAATCCGGGATCAAAATCTGACCCTAACTTGCTCAAGATATATAAGTTCAAATCTTGATCAATAACAGTCTACCTTGCAGTTGCTAAACTATCAGTAGCTCTTCTAATTTTTGTTTGGGGTTATGCTCTCCAAGCATGCGTATTGACATTATAATATGAAATTTAATGAAATTACATTTTCTTATAATTGTTCTTTTAAATTATTGTTGAATAATTTATATAAAAATATATGAAAATTTCGTATTTATTAATGATACTATATCTTGTATTAGTACAAGATTATTAAGATCATAGATAATGAATATAATTGTCAGCAACATATTAAAATATAAATTTTTTAATTGAATGGTTGTTAGTATGGTTCACTAAGTATTATGAATGCATGTGATCTAGATCCAGATCATTGATGTGGATAGACATATTAGTGAATATACTTTATATAATAAGATTATATATGACATAACTGATGTGAATTAATATTTTTATTAACTTATCGTTTATCATAAAAATTTAATACACATCAATCTGATGATCATATGTAGATCAGTTTGAATCCTGAGTCGTCATGAACTTCTATGCATGTCTACTAAGTCTTTTAATTCACTCGTTAATGTTTGTTTGTAAAACAGACTAGTGACTTTTGTTTTGAAGATTCAATGATGTGGATGGCTGGGAATATGATTTACAAGATTTGGAATCCAAACTTTTCTAACGGATCATATGTTAGTTTTATTAAGTGTTAATTTTGAAACTGAATGGTTATTGAGCTCACATTTATAAATATATTTGTCATTTACTAGTAAATTAATGGTACTTAAGGATGAAGAGGTAATTAGAAAGGTAAAACGATAATTCTGGCCGACTCTAATTTACGAACCAATAATTGGAGGATAAAACTACGTGAAATGATTATATCAATGGATTACATGATAATACTCTGTAAATACATTCTATAATCTCTAAGAGTACAATTCCATATTTATAGTGGAGTAATAATGAAATTAATAAATAAAATTAATTAATTAAAGAGTTTAATAAATAATCTGATTTATTAGAGCTTAAGATTATGGGTCCATGGTCCCCAAGTCACCTCTGTACTACGAAGTCTAGGGTGTGAATATTTCAGGACATGAGAAAATGACTGACTTGTAAAAAAAATTTTTATTCTAGGGATAGTACATAATTATGAGATAATTATATATGATTAATTAATTAAATTACTTATATTAATTTTCAGAAATTATATATAAATAATTATATCGATTATATTTAATTATCAATAAGTGAGACAATATATTTAATTTGTGAAATTGAATAATGTTGAATTATTATTAGATAATAATTTAAAATTTGAATCAACTAAATATGTTATTTGTGAACTAATAGATAAACTAGTTGATAGGAATAATCAAATAAATTAATTTTGAATTAAGTGATGTCTAATTATTTATCTGATTAAAATAAATATTTAATTTACAATAATTGCCACGTGTCAATCTCTGTAGTGCCATTGATTGAGAATCAGAGATTGACGTGAACTACTGTAGTGCCACGTTGCATTACAGTAATAGACGTGCATACTGTAATGTCATATGCACTACAGTACTGCCGTGACACACAATGTCGTGAGGCACTGCAGTTGTGCACAAATTATAGTGGGTCCCACTGCAATGGTGAGTTTGAAATTAAATATTATTTTCAATTTATCTATATAAATCTGATATGCTATTATCTAAAAAATATATAGATATTATTTTAATGACCTCAAGGTTGTGGTATCAGTTGAGAACTGTTGGTAGATTGTAGAGAACATAAATTAATCATTCTCAGTGATTAAAAGTTAATAAAAACTCTGAAGAATAATTATCGTATTCTTTCAGAGGATCGTCTCACTAAATTAATCATTCTCAGTAAATCTCTAAATCTCATGTGTTGAGTATATGTAGAGACAAAAAAAAGTCTTTGAATTATTCTGCGTGCCTACACATGTCCTAGTGTGTTTGAAGATTGGCTTGAAAAATCTTGGTGTGGATCTTGAAGTCTGTTGTTCGTGGGAACCTAGGATCGTTGGTTTGCAAGGACTTTTAATATAGACTACAAGAGGTATATGGTTCATATCTATGTATGTATTAGATTTAATATATAAATATATATTGGATCCTGATTGAAAAAAGTTTTTCAATAAAAGTCTTTATTTTAGAAACCGTTATCTCGCTTTTATTTTCTTTTATAAAAAAAGAGTCTTTTTTAATAAATTTTAAAAGCCCAACGTTTCTACCGCGCGAGCGTCGCGTTTCCAATAATTTTATTCCAAAAATTAGCGATTGTCAAACCACCCTTCTTTCAAGACTAAACAGTATTCTTTAATTGCATTAACTTTACTTTAGACTGATTAACAAAGTTCCTTTTGAAGATCTCCATACTTCAAATGAGGAATTATATTGTGTGATAGTGCCCAAAATATTCACTAGTTGAGGTTCTAAGTCAACATAATAACATCGATCTTTCTTGAGCCAAGAAGCATACTCAAGGTTCAACTCACCAGATGCAATAAGTCTTGGTAGTTTTATTGAATTGGATGATATCATCCAAACCATGTCCAAAAACCGCTACAAGAATTTATGACTTCCACATAATGTAGTTGCTTCTCTACAATTTTATTGCAACCGAACTACTCAGAGTGTTTGAGAAGACACCACTGATATTTGGAATAATTGCCTCCATTATAGTTGCCACTGTCTCCATTAGTGCAATTTTTTCTCGTAGAATTAGCCATAGACTTTAGTCTCTTACATGCTCTGATACCATGTAAAAGTTAAACCAAGAATAAAAGTATTTGTTCAAGGATCACAACAATAACATTTAATTACTTATAAGTGAGAGAATACTTCATTATAAGATTCGAAGGAATTACTATCCTAGAGAGTTATCATTGGGATGTTGATAACTAGACTAACAATCTAGTTGCTAACTAGCAACCTTTCTTGATAGTAAGTCATGAACCTTGCTATCATTGACCTTAGGAGGCAGTTGGTTACTGATATAAAGAGAAGAATCATCATTACTAATATTCTTCTTATCCTTATCACATATTTTTCATTGTAAAAAAAGTAAAGGACTGAATAATATTGAGAAATTAGATGATCTCTATCTTAATAACTTTAGATATATGAGATATTCTTATTTTTAAGTTCTCATCTACATACATTCAAGAAGTTCTTTTTAATTAGAACATGATTATAAAGACTAGACGTTCAACTAATTTAGTTAAATAATTACAGAACTAATTGTCCAACTAATGTCAATTAGACTATATTAGCTTTAAGCAAACCACCACTTACTTGTGTTTTTGTTTCTTATCATCCACCTTTAAGTGTAAGAGGGAAGTCTTCACCTTGAACTTGGACTCGAGATAAAGGAACCTTGACCTTGCTTATTTCCATTAAACTGTCTCTTATTAAATGTGCTAGAAACCATATTAGCACAAATCTTGGCAGTTGCCTCATTTTCTACAGCTTACTTTTATAATCTCCTTTCATGAAACATAAGCAAAGACTGAACTTTAAGTCCAAGATTTCCTTCTCATGATATAACGTTAACACATAAAGAACTAGTTTTGTATCATTAATTGGTTGCCAGTAGGTGCTAAGCCATCCTACTCTTCTCATCTTGTCACAAATATATGTGATAGACATACTTTCTTTCTTGGTGGTTCATATTGTTCCATTGAATTGCATCAGTCTAGCCTTTGGCTGACTTGCAAGAGCTTAACTAATAGATAGGGGTGGGGTCCCCATACTACAGAAATTCCTTCATAATGACTTCTATGCATCTGTAGAATTATCATAGTGAATAATTGTTCCAAGAACTGTTTTAATTGTCGAAGCCCTTAACCATCCTTAGAGAATTTGTTCTTTTTTAAGCAGAGATTGTGTACTGGATTTAGCCCTCCATTTTCCAGATTCATTTATGAATTTTCTGATAAGAAAAACACAATTTCATCAAAACCATGCTCAATTAGCATTGGCACGATCTGAGGCCTCCATAGTACACAATTTCCTTTATCCAGTTTGATAGACACAAATTTATTAGAAGTACTTAGGAATATGCTACTAATACTCATTGCAAAATTATTGAATTATGTAGTATTGTGTTCTTGTTGCTTCCATGGATGTGAGTCTCATAACAACTCTGATACCATATAAAGAAAGTGAAGGATCAAATACTATTGAACAACCAAATGATCTTTATCTTAGTAACTTTAGTGATCGGATAAACCACTTTAGAAATAGAAGAAAATCTTAGTTATAGGAAGTTCTCATCTACATACATTCAAGAAGTTCTTTTTAACTACAAGAAGATTACAAGGTCTAGATTCCAATTGATTTATTTGATTAATTGTAGAACTAATTGTTCAACTGATATCAGTTGGACTATATTGGCTTTAAGCCAAATGCTGAACTTCCAATAGTTAACTTCTTACAAATTGAGGAAGACAATGTATTTCATTAAGCTCTAAGCAAAGCGATACGCCTGAGAGATTTATAGTAGAAAACTTAAACCAAGAGTAAGGAAGGTTATGCAAGGAATCTCGATTAGTTACAAAATAACCAATGAAACCTGAGCACCTCTCTCTCATAGACGTTGGAACAAAGTCATCCCTTTACATAAATGCATAACGATATCTAACACACATACACAGAGAGAGAGAGAGAGAGTATGCTGAGCTAGAAAAAAAGAACACGTGAGCTAGAGGCCATGTGAACAAAGCTGAGGTGGAAAGATAAAGCATGCAAGCCATGCACGTAGATAGGGAGAAGAACAGACTAACAACTCATTCTTCTTCTTCTTCAAGTACTTATAACCTCAACAGCCCCCCTCAAGCTCATAGGGTAGAACTCACATGGTGCTTAGATTTGAGATATTAAAACTGATGCTCTGACACAGATTTGGTGAAGAGATCAACAATTTGATCTTTGGAAGAAATGTACCTGACTAGAGCTTTAGATAGAACCTTGTCTCTAGCAAAGTGGATATCAATCTAAATGTGCTTTCTCCTAGCATGAGAAATATGATTTGAGGCTATGCATGCCGCTTCTTCATTATCACAACAGATTATGGGCTTAGGGAAAGAATCAATGTGAAGTTCAGTGAGGAGAGACTGAATCCAAGCCAAATTCTGAGGCTGCATGCGCTAAAGCTCTGTATTTAATTTATGTGCTCGATCTTGCCACTACATGTTGCTTCTTAGAGGACCAAGATACTAAGCTTGAGCCTAAGAATGTGGCATAGCCATATGTGGATCTCCTGTCATTAAGGCAACTTTCCCAATCAACATCCGTGAATGCTTGGCATATTGGGAGTTGGAGTAAGCAAGATGCCTTCATTTTTGTACCCTTTAGATATCTCAGTAATATTTTACATGGTTACCAATGTATGGAGGTTGGATGATGAAGATATTTACTTAGTTCATTCACCATAAAGACTATATCAGGCCTAGTGATGGTAATGTATTGTAGAGCTCCAATCATGCTCCTGTATTGAGACTTATAAGTAAGAGGTTGACCTGCATCTTTGGATAACTTGACTAAAAAGGTTGCAAGTGTAGGTCAGGGTTTACACCAACCATGTGAGATTTGTGCAGTGTAATATACTGAGATTGACTAAGATGTAACCCTTGAGTAATATAGATAACCTCAACACCCAAAAAATGATGAAGAGTGCCCAAGTCTTCAGAGTAAAGGTGAAATGTAGATCTTTTATCAGTTGAATAATGTAGAGCGTATCATTTCCAGTGATGATTGTATCATCGCCGTATACCAAGAGAAACGTAGTTCTGGCAGACTGATGCATGACAACGAGAGAAGTGTCTGAGGTGGAGACTTTAAAATTTAACTGAGTGAGATTTAGTCTTAATTTATCATACCATCCTTTGGGCTTGTTTGAGCCCATAAGGGATCTAGTGAAGCTTGCATACATGCTGAGGAAACTTTGGATCACAGAATCCCTCAAGTTGAGACATAAAAATAGTTTCTAAGATGGTGCAATTGAGGAAAAGGCATTATTCACATCTAGCTGTCTAAGATATCACTTCATGGTAAGGGCCAATGTGAGTATGATTCTAACTATAACAAGCTTGATAACTTGAGAAAATGTTTCAGCAAAATCAAAGCCAGGGGTTTGATGAAGCCCTTTAGCCACAAGTCTAGCTTCAAACCTGTGAGATTGGCCATCTTTCCCTGGTTTAAGTTTGAACACCCATTTCTTTCCAATGACATTCATATTCTCTCTATAGGGAACCAATGACCAAGTTTTATTTTTTAAGGGAGCATGGTATTCATCTAGCATTTCCTACTCCAATCAGGATGTTTAAGGCTTATGTGATTGTGTAAGGTTCTATTATGGGGTGAGTGGTGGTGAGGAGTGCTTTTGGTTTTAAAATGCCAACTTTGGATCTGGTGAGCATGGGGTGAGTATTAAGCTAGGCTATATCAGGTGGTGGTGGTGGTGTAATGTGAGTGGTAGGTGGTGAGGGAAGAGGGCTAGATGATTGACTTGGAACACCTGCAGAGTCATTGTCATTTATAGGATAAACATAAGGTAAAACATGGGTATTAAAGATTGTATTACTTACTTAAGAGTCACCAGGAATGATGCCATTGTGAGATGAATGCCTCTGAGCAGGGTGTGTAAGAGCATGGCATGTTGCAAGTGGTATAGGCCAAGATGGTGTTGATGAGATATGTAAGCGAGGGTATGGTAAACTTACCATGAAGTTATGTTTAAAAAGGGAAGATGTCTCATAAAAAATTATATTTTTTACAGTGTAAATTTTCCCAGTTGAGTCAAGGCAGAGGTATCCCTTGTGACTAGGAGAATAGCCTATGAAAACACATTGAGCTGGCCTAAAATATAGTTTATGTCTATGAAAGGGTCTGAGATGGGGGAAGCAAGACCAACAAAAAACTTTGAGAAACAAGTAGCCAGGTCGGTTGCCAAAGAGTTTTGGAAGAATGAGTGATGTGATAGAACATGAGTTGGGAGCCTATTAATGAGATAGGCAACGATGTGAAAGGAAAACCACCAGTATTTTAGTGGCATTGAGGCTTGTGACAGAAGTGTTAAACCAACTTCAATAAGATGTATGTGCTTCCTCTCTACCACACCATTTTAGTGGTGAGTGTGAGGACAATGATACCTGAAATGTATGCCACAACCCTGTAAGAAGGCAGTGAAAGGCCTATACTCCCTACCCCAGTCAGATTGGACTATTTTAATAGTATGACCAAGTTGGTTTTCAACAAAGATTTTGAAGAATCTGAAGGTTGGGAGGGCTACTGATTTCAATTTTAGTGGGTAGATCCGGGTAAATCTTGTGAATTCATCAATGAATATGATATAAATATTTATAACCATGGAAATGGAGAGGATGTGGACCCCAAAGGTCAGTGTGCACAAGCTAAAGTCGTTTAGTTGTTTTAATGATAGAAGTAGGATAAGGTAGCTTATGACTCTTTCCAGCTTGACACGCATGTCAGAGACTATGTTCTTTACAAGTTGGTATGATATTTAGCCTATTTAGAACCAGTTCAGTAATTTTTAGTGTCAGATGTTCCAAAGAGAGAATATCTTTACTGTTGTTACTGTTAGTATATGCAACAAAATGAGGCAAAGTTGAAGAATGATTAAAAGAAACAACATTGCATTGATTAACTCTGAATGATACATTCTCAGTACCATAAGTTGGTTTAGGTGAAAATTGAGAAGTAATACAAGACAAGGCTTTCTTGGAATGTAAACTAGGCCTAGTAACAGTAGGAACAACAGAAAAGGTTAGGTTAAAGTCATTGTGCAGATGAATTATGTCATAGCTGAGGCTCTTCCCTTGTAGGAGCAAAAAGCTCATAAAGGCCATCTCTAAGCTTCCTTTTGAGCAAGGTAGTCCATGTATGTAGGTCCTTCATAAGACATAATTGTGAATAAAATTCCACCAAAACAAGATTATCTTGGGTTAATTTAGATACGCTGATAAGTTTTTTAGCTATTTTAGGCACTTTAAGGACATATTTCAAATTCAAAGGATATATACAAGTAGGCAAAGCAATTAAACTAGTATGTGTAATCTCTAATTGCTTACCATTCCCAATTGTCACTGAATCACTCTCTTGATAATGTGTATTGATATTCATCTTGCTGAGATCATTGGTTACATGATGTGATGTTGCACTGTCAGCAAACCAATGAGCTTCTGAACCAATCTCAGACCTTACACTAAAAGTTTGTGTTGTAACCTCCTCTACAGTTTTAGTTTGGATCTTGCTGAGAAGAGGAGAGCAAATTCTTCCCAAAAATGGTGTTGGCCTGAGGACCTTGTTGTTGTTTAAAGTTCTTGTCACACTTGTACCAACAAGTTACATCATTATGGCCTTACTTGTTGCACACTTAACATATAATTATGTTACTATATCTTCCCTCTCTACCTCCCTCCCTCTAAATGGGGTTGGGTTTCTGCCATCAAAACACATGTTGGAGTTATTTGAGTTCCATTGCTGGGAATGGTTTGAGTGTATCTTCTGTTAAAAGTGGTGTTCTCAGTGAGGTGTGCAGAAGCTTTGAGAGAGGCTTCTTTCTCATTGTTTTACTTTTACATACTAATCTCATGTATCATAAGCGTATCATAAGCATGAACTGAACTTCTTCAATTACGAGATTATCTGGTCTGGAGGTGCTATTGACCACAACTGGGTCAAAATCTAGGCCTAAGCCATCTAATATGTGTAGAATCAAGTCTTGTTCACTGATTGGGTCACACCTACAGTCAACAAATTGTAACTAATGTTTCTCTTATATCAAAGTAATATGTAATACTCTCATCCTCTTTGGGTGTACTATGTAGGGAGTGCTTGAGGTCAAGTAATTTGGCTCTGGACCTTATAGTAAAGGTCCTCTCTAATCCTTTCTAAAGAGCACTCGAGGTCTTATACTAAAGAACTGCTTCCAGGATCCTGTCACACATGGTTGAATGCAGCCAACTAAGGAGGAGTTGTTCTTGTCTAAGCCATAACACATAATCTAGGTTGTTGGAGCCATCTGAGAGATGTTGTTCAGGTCTGGAGGATAAGTTGTTGAAGAAGTTTATGAGCTGTGTCCAATTATTGCTGGAACCACTTGGAATTTTGAGTGGATGTAATTATCCATGTCGAGTTTGATTGAGAGAGTAGACCGTAGAGTATTGGCAAACAGATTAAGTTCAACTCCTTGTTTCTGTGAGCTTTCTGCATTCTCTCTGTTAGATTCGAAGAAACAGAGTTCTCCATTGCAAGTTCTGATACCAAGTTAACTTCTTACAAATTGAGGAAGACATATATTTCATTAAGCTCTTACCAAAGAGATACAACTGGGAGAAATTATACTAGAAAGCTTAAACCAAGATTAAGGAAGGTTAAGCAAGGGATCTCAATTAGTTGCAAAGCAACTAATGAAACCCAAGCATCCTTCTCTCTCTCGTAGATGTTGGGAACAAAATCATTCCCTTACATAAATTCATAATGATATCAGATAGAGAGAGAGAATAAGCTAAGCTAGACAAGAGAACACGTAAGCTAGAGGCCATGTGAACAAAGCTGAGGTGGAAAGATAAAGCATGCAAGCCATGCACGTAGGTAGGGAGAAGAGCTGACTGAGAGCTCCTTTTTCTTCTTCTTCTTCAAGTAACTGTAACCTCAACACTAATTTAGTTACTTGCTTATGTTTTTGTTGCTTACCGTATATTATCTTCTTTAACAAACGATTTGTTTAATCATACTGCACTTTGTTGTAAATATTTCTATTATATCTATCATATTGTATATGCTTTTTCCCATGTTATCAAAAGAAAAAAAAACGTGCTTTGATAAGGGCTTTAAAGATTAAAAAAAAAAAGTTAGGGTGGTTCATCCATTGTAATTTTTATGTTTAGTATTCAAAACTATATTGAGCCAATTAACTAATTAGCTATCTAAATTTCAAATTTGAACGCTAAGAACAAGATTAATTCAAAGTGATTGACGCGAAAAGCATTCATGGCATTGACAATTTTGAGCATACCCGCATACAAATATAATTATCATCATGAATATCAAGCTGGTCATAATTTACAGCTACATAATCATAATTAATAGTAAACTAATTATCCATTTTGTTGACAAATTAAACCTTTCGTTGTCAATAGATACAAACTACATATGAACTCGCAAAAGTAAAGTGTTTTTTTAACTGCAAAAGTAAAATTTAAATGTAAGAGGAAAAAAACAAAACAGTTTCCTGAAACTTGGTTCGCGTCGTCCAAAAATCTTCAAGCTCGATAATTTGCACTCTGAGTCAACATTTGGAGAGTTTCATTCTTCATCTTATAATTCTACTAGTGTTTCCATATGATTTCAAATTGTTATACTTGAATTCTTCTCAGGTACATGTCATGTACAGTAACAGACTTATACACTAAAATGACCATGTTATATACACACACACACGCGTGTACAGGTACATTACATGCTTTATTCGGAAAATCTGGTTTTGAGCATGCTTTATTGGGAAAAATCATCTTGCCACGGTCTCTGACAATATTTTCTGAAGCTTGACATGCTCTTGAAAAGCTTCATCTCCATTTTACTATTGAATATTAGCTCCAATTCATTTCTATTAACCTTCAAACGTGCAAGTAATGGCTAACTTATTGGTCAACGACATTTTATATTAGAGTTTTGTTTTGTAAAACATCTCTTGTTTCATTCATTTTATTCCGTCATAGATTCTCTTAAGTCCTGTTTTTATATGTATTTTTCACGAAGCCTAATGTTATTTGATTTGTAGAGGCATCTGGTACAAGTTATCGATTATTGATTGAAATTCCGCTAACGAAACTGTGGACCTTAAGTCTGAGGAACTACTGGATCAAGCAGTTAAAAGGACAACTGGACTATGTACTAAGCCTAATGTTATTTTCTTCTTACTATATTGACCTGTTTAATTGAGTTAGGTATAGCCCATCTATTTGATTCTTGAGTATTTACCCAGAGAAATTTCATTTTCATGATTGCAAACTTGCAATGACGTATTAAATAACTAATTCAATTACCTATAGTATTTGCATAATTTTTGAAAAAAGAAATTGGAGCAAGTGATGATGCGCCAGTAGAATCATAAAATAGGACAACTGGACTATGTACTAAGGCATGTTCACGTTTTTAACTGGTAAGTGCATGTACTTTCAGATGATATTAACTGCAACGATATCACCAATTCAAACCAGGATATGAAATTGAAATTAATGTTGACCTTATTTACTTGGTATGTGCTTTCAGGCGTTTGATATATTTGAAAGTTGATTTCGATCAATTTGAAATTCCTAATTGAGCTAATGTAACAATTATCTATATATTTCACTAGTTCACTTATAACTATTCTATATTCACAATAGATAAAGACCGAGTGCGTCTCAATATTTTTAGTTTGCTTTCAGACAAAACAACAGGATGGGGAAGGTTCAAAGACTGTTCTTTTTCGCCTTTTTTTTGCCTGCTAGAATTTTTACTTGGATTAATTTCATATTTTTTTTTAGATTGATTTACTATTTGTTTAAAAGAAAATATTACTTTGAATTATTCTCTTTACTCACTGTTTTGGCGAAAATCGTGTCTCAGCTCGTTGGGCCGAACCGAGATACCTAGCCTCGTGATTAGGCCTAGAGCAAGATCTACGTCCATGTTGATTAGTGCCTCAGCGTGCCGATTCGGCCCAAGTTCACTGAATAAAATGATTACCTCGTGATCTGACTTCTTCTTGAGTGATGTTAGAAAGTAGGAAACAAAGCTTCCGAGAAAATGTCTTCTACTACTACTAAAATCTTATTAAAATTGAAACAGAGAAAACAAGCTTGATTGAATAAATTAAAAAGGGAACAATTTGCAAGAAAGCATAAAATTAACTAAAATTGAAGAACAATTTCTAAGAGTTCAAAAGCTAAGAAACTGAAATTGAGAAAATTAAAAGCTAGAATCGTTGTGTTGTGTGTGTATTCAGATGATCTCTTCTTTGGCTTGGGTACTTGTATAGGCGTGGGAGGCTCGACCTTTAGAGAATTTGGTGAAGATTTGCTTACTCCCATGATATCTGTAATTTTGAAATTTGAAACCATATATGATAAAGATGAATCGGGTCTACTTCTGTTCGAAAATGAGTCTTAGAGATGATAAACTAATTCTCATGTTATCTTTATCTTGAATTTCAAATCTCCTAGAATGTAGATGAATCAGGTACACTTCCTATTTGAAATAGATTTTCTTGAGATGATGAGAAATATTCTTCATGATTATTTTGCATGGTAACTCCGCATCTCACAGAAATAAATAAACTTTTGAGCATATGCTTAAATTGCACCGAGTATAAAAATGACTATGTCATCTTAAAACTCAAGCCTGACCTCGCATTGACTGGTTTGGGTCTTAGGCTGAGAGACTTGATCCCGTGTCGATTGGTTTGGGTGCCCTAGGCCTTTAGTTCTTGTGTTCTGTATGACTTCATGAAGATTGTCGAGATGATCTAGACCTCCTAGGTATGCCAATGAGGAAATTATCTAGACTAGATGAGTTAGACTTAATCCTTGATCCTTACTCTTAGGATCATATGTTGAACTTGACTCTGGATGTTCTATCTTCTTGAACAAACATTAAAGGCCCAATGGCTTAGGCTTTAATCTTAAGCCTGCAAAATTACATTTTTTAGACAACACGGGCAAAGTGTAAAATTGTGGATCAAACATTGCCCCACGTGTTCTATTGAGATTGGCCTACTAGCCGATAATAATAGAACATGTAGTTTCTTTTGCAAACAATGGCCTCTAAATAAATTCATATTTTTATCTTTTCATTCAAACTTATATAAACAAAAGTACTAGGACTCATGTCTAAGGTCCTATCAAAACGAAGAGCTAAGACTATGACTCTCGATCTCGTGGTGATAATTAATTATGAATTCTTATGAGAATAAAAAAATCATTGGTCTCAGAAGAACCTAAAATTATGACTAACGACAAAAAATATGAACATTCTTAAGCCTAGGGAAAATGAACTTTCCAATACATAAGGCAAGATAATCATTCCTAGGCCTAGAGAAAATAAAGTTTCCTAAGCTTAAGGCAAGATAATCCCTCCTAGGCCTAGGGAAAATAAACTTTCTTAGGCCTAAGGCAAGATAATCCTTCCTAGGCCTAGAGAAAATAAACTTTCATAGGCCTAAGACAGGATAATCCCTCTTGGCCCTAGGAAAAATGAACTTTCCTAGATGTAAGGCAAGATAATCCGTCCTAGGCCTAAGGAAATGATCTTTCCTAGATCTAAGGCAAGATAATCCTTCCTAGACCAGGTAAGATGAACTTTCCTGGGCTTAAGCCAAGATAATCCTTCAGAGGCCCAGGAAAAATGAACTTTCCTAAGCCTAAGGCAAGATAATCCTGGATTTTTGAGTATCCTACAGTAATTTTAGAAAAAAATAATTAAAATACGATATTTTTAAAACTAATTCAAAAAATAAGGTAGTTTAGGACACCTAGGATGAATGTGTCTTTTGCAAAGACGCCTTCGTGGTGGCATGCCCCAAATATCAGACATGTAAAAAGCATTTTACAAAAGATGCCTTCACTAATTGTCGAAGGCGTCTTTGCAAAAGACACCTTCCATATTTTCCTTTTTAATACCCGCGATCGAAAGCACAAGCTTATCACAACCCACGAAGAAAGAACGCCTCAGCCCGCGAACGCCTTCCTTCCTCGTCGTCCATTGTGAGTGTAGGAAATACATTGCTGAGGGGCATGTGGATGAATATGGATATAACAGTCATACATGTTATGGTATCATAGAATCACACAGCGATACATAACTCAATAGGGAGCGTATGATTTAATGGTAGTTTTTTTTTATTAATTTATGTAATTAATGAGGCTTATATGGTCATTTAATAAGTAACTTATATAATGTCTTTTTATCTATACAGACGAAGAGTTTGGACGATATTAACAATTTGACACTTGATACTGAACCGTCTTGGATAATACCTCGAATCCGTAATGTGTGTGAGACAGCCGCACATGCAATAAGACAAGCGAATGCGGCTTATCAAGCTCATTTATCCTGAAGGAATGGAGTGCACAACTCATCTCAAAGAAGTCAACAAAAATCACACATGCCTCGAGACGAACCATTTATGTCTCAGCAAGAGCCATACACGTCGTCGGTCTTTTATACATTTGGAGGTGAGTCGGTGACTCAACTTGATTCTACTTCAGAACCATTTCATCAAACTCAACTGCGTAGAGGAGGACGAGCTAGTGCTCCTGGAGGAGGAGGTAGAAGACGTGCCCGAAACTCGCCTATTGTGGAAGATGCTCTTATTGTGGATGAAGAAGACTCACATATTGTGAAAGAAGACTCGCTGCTTATTGTAGAGGAAGAAAGTGTAGCAACAACTATTATGGAGGAAGGTCCATCATCACAAGCAACTCAACTACAAACATATGAAAGACGTCCAAGAAGAATGAGAAAACGATCACCGTGTGGAACGTGATTGATTTATATTTTTTGTATTTAGATTTTAGTAGAATAATATAAATGTAAAGTAATAAAATTTCGTTTTTAAAGATAAAATTTCTCAATCCTTCTCTTGCCTTTTGAAGAAAGAACAAACAAACACCGAAAAACAACCACATTTTGAAGAAAACAAAAATCATTCCAACCTCTTTTTAAGAAGAAATGGCCGCCACTTTCATTTGAAGAAAACAAAATACCCATTTCTCTTCATATCTTCTTGTCCCTTGAAGGACAAATGAACACCAATCTTTTTGAAGACAAAGCAGCCACGTTTTAAGGGAAAAACAACAGTTATTCAGTCCATTGAAGGAGAAAAACAGCTACCAATCTGCTTATTATGTTTAAATGGGAAAATTTTGTATTCAAAGAAACGCTCTCATTTGCTTCAAACTTGAATGCCCACCAAGTGTTTGATAAAAGTTCTCTTTGAAAGCTTTTCACATACTTAGATCATTTGGATGTCTAGAATTTTCTTTTCTCATTGCAAGCCTTTGCTTAGATAGGTTAACTCCATGATTAAGCTTTCCTAATAAGTTTATTGAAATTTATCAAATTAACCAACTATTGGCCTATCTAATGGTTAGCTTTTCCTTTTGCTAGATGACCACAAAAAAATGTAGGAAAAGCTTTTGCCAAAACCATGGCCGCTATCCCTGAGACTATTGATAATCGACATCTCATCCTTTCACCCGAAGGAGAAGGAAGTAACGTGGAATATCTCATTGGCCCAATGTTTAAAGAATTAGTCCCAAACCAAGTAAGAATGGTAGATATGACTCACTTCCACACGCTTCCTTTTAATTCAGATGCTTTTTTATGGATTAAATGGAAGGACTTAAAGCCTTTTAGATCTTGGCCAATTACTTCTACAGATTGGGATGCGTGAGTGACAAGGGTAGAGGCCTCTCATGTAAAAACTTGGAAATCGTTTGGCATCTATGAAGCCATTCAAATGTCACGCCAGAACATTTCATGGGACAAGGCTCTATTAGCGGCTGCTGCCTGCTTTTGGTGTTCTTACACAAACACCTTCGTATTCAAGTTTGGTATGATGAACCCGTCTCTCCTAGATTTAGCTTTGCTTGTTGGGCTTTGGCGACACGGTGTAAATATTAACTCATTGACCTTTCCTCCTTTCCTGAGACACTACAATTCCAAGGCCAAGTTGCATATACGAAGTTTATATAGTCTCATAAAGGGAACGGTGAGGTAACCAGGGAAGAACATGTAGCTTTTTTATTGATGTGGTTGTGTAAGGACATTTTCTATGTGGCATCGATTAAGATTACCAAAGAGTTCATGAAGGCAGCCCAAATGCTTGTGATGGCCATGTTTTGGCCATGGGTTTCCTCGTGCTCAGCCATTGTACCGAGGTCTATTCCAACTTGTTCCATCTAAGATGGATCCTTCAACCTCGGGCCCTTTTCAGCTCTTATAACTTTGGCTCCACGCGTATTTTCCAGAGTTAGGTTCCAACCTCCCGCGTCAAGGCCCATTGTTGACTATGAGGTTTAAGTAAGCTATGGCCTCTTTGTGTGAACATTCTTCTAAGGAATGTCTTAGATTTCTATACGAGTGTAAGTCTAGGACATCTTGATCATTCTCTGTGTTGAACCACCCACATTGTGGCCCCGACTGGGTGAAGCTTAGACCTAATTTTCATGTCCCGGGCTAAGTGATGAGGTTATCTCCTAGGTTTTCTCTAACCATGACATATGTACTTCCGCAAACCGCAATTTGAGGGCGTTTCTTACACATGTATGATTATCACACATGACCAGCTCCATTTACGTACATTCTTACGCTTCCTAATGTATCTCCTTATTATTTTCAGAAGAACCCCTAGTCTCACCTCCAAAAAGGGAAAATATAAAGCTGGCTTTAAAGCAAAAAACAAAGACTCTGGTATAGACCTCACTTACTCAACTTATATATATATATATAGATTTTTCAAAGGTGATATTTGTAGGTTTTGATCAATCAAGCTTCACAAGTCATTGAATAATAGATCGTTATGTATTTTATTGGCCAAAGCTTGCTGATGAGTGTATTTCACACTCACATTTTAGATAATCTTAACTTTAATTTTATTAATTCTTTGAGTTCTATTATTTGATCTATGTTTGTTTTACTTTTATTTTGTACGTAAGATATTCTAGTACAATTGGATTAATTTGAAAAGATTTAGAAGGAAAAATGCGGTTAAATCGTGAAAAGGACAGACTTGGGTGGAGAGCCAGTGTCGTGACATTTGTACGATTCTAGATTTTTTTTTTGTGATTTTTTGTTTCAGTCTTATCCTTATCAAACCCTAGTATATAAATAAAATAATTTAGATTTTTTTAGGGACTTTTTGGACGTGGGAGGCAGAGAAGGGAACTTTTTGGAGAGGAAACGTAGACAGATCAAATCATGAGACAGATCTCAACTTCAATTCATTCTCAAATCTAGTTTTTCTTCTCTTTTCCTCTATGTTCATGAATATTATTAGGATGATTTCTTATTCTAGTATGTTCTAATTTTCTTATCTAGGGTTACAGCGTAGTCAAACCATGATTGTTCATATATTTTAATTTTCAATTCAATCGATGTTTATTCAATATTATTAAGTGTTGCAATTCATTCTTAATGCTTATGATCATCTGACCAAATATTGCATGTTCTTTTTTTAATTCTGAGACTGAGAAGTGATGATTAAATTTGCTCTTTGTTTATAACACCATTAGAATTTCATAAGTTAGAGATGATTATGGATTTAGTCTAGCAATTATAATTTCTTGTGCTTAATGAGTTTCAATTTATTTAATCTTGACAGAGATGTGAGATTAGTATTTTTGATTCAATGTTATCGATGGTTGAGAAAGATTGATAATTAGATTAGAGAAATTTGTTGTCAATAATTTGATAAACATTGATTGATTAAGATTTAAAATTTAGAGCATGTTTAGTTTGGTGAAATCGAAAACTCTAGAGTTTTTAACTATTCAAATTTGAATTATTTTATCTTTATCAAATCTTTATCCTTTTAGTTTAATTAGAATTTTAGCTTAATTTAAACTCCTAACTTTTTCGTCATTCTCAATTAAAATCAAGGTTTAGTTAATTTTAATACTTAATATCAATCAATTGTGTGGATGTTACTCTATTTTATAGAATTTTATTACTTGACAACGATAGTTACACTTGCACTCTAAAAAAATCGTAACAAGTTTTTGGCGCCGTTGCCGGTGATTGATTTTATTTATTAATATTGGAGATACATATCCTTAATTTCACTTTGACTCTTAATATTTTTATTTACAGTTGTTTACTATTTTGAATTTTCAAGCGTTTTCTAAGGCGTATGAGAAAATTTAGAAGTGAAAATTTGACTCACTAAAATTTGGAAATCGAGCGAACTTGTTGCCATAATAGAAAAGTGAGGAGAGAAGCTTTTAAACAATCTCAAGAAACCATGGAAGATGTCAGAGAAAATCCTAAAATTGTGAACAACCTAAATAACCGGGTGATTTGAGACTATGCTATGTCAGTGGTCAATGAGGCTGCGTGTGCCATTCAACACCCTGTTATTAATGCCAACAATTTTGAGATTAATCATTCTATCATTCACATGGTGTAAGCAAATCAGTTTGATGGTCTGCCAAATGATGATCCAAATGTTCACATAGCAACTTTTCTCAAAATTTGTGAGACATTCAAGCACAACAATGTCATAATTGATATTGTTAGGTTGAGATTATTCCCATTTTCACTTCGAGATAAGACTAAGAGCTGGTTGAACTCTTTGCCCGCTGGATCAATCACCACTTGGAATGGACTGTTTGAGAAAATGTTGGCTAAATTCTTTCCAATAGTTAAAATAGCTAAGATGAGGAATGAGATAAACTACTTTTGTGCAATGTGATGTGGAGTCTCTTTATGAAATTTGGGAGAGGATTAAAGAGATGTTGAGAGGGTGTTCACATCATAGACTCCCTGGATGGCTACAAGTTTAAATTTTCTACAATGGGTTGGAGAATCCAACGAGGACAATAGTGGATGCAGCAACATAAAGAGCTTTAATGGGCAAAACACATGAGGAGGCTTATGCTTTGCTTGAAGAAATGGCTGTTAATTCCTATCAATGACCAATTGAGTGCAACTTACTAAGAAAGATTCATAGAGTTCAAGAAGTCGATGCTCTTACTACTCTTACTACTCAAGTAGTTGTACTGTCCAAGAAATTGAGCTTTTTCACCTCCAATGCTAGTGTTATTCATGCTTCACAGGAAGTTTGTAATTTGTGCAATGGACCTCATCTTAGTATTGAATGTCAAGCCAATAATATATTTGCTCATTCTCAGTCAGAACATGTTAATTTTGTTGAGAATTACAGCAGACAGAATAACCCATTCTCTAACACTTATAACAAAGGGTGGCGAAATCACCCTAATTTCTCTTGGAAGAATAATCAAAATGTGATGAAACCACCAATTGCTACTCATGCTCAACATCCCAAATTTTCTTTAGAAGATGCTCTTGCCAAACTCATAGTCAATATTGCTTAATTTATGGCAAGAACAGATGCTACACTTCATAGGCAAGAAATAACTATTTAGAGTCAAGCTACATCTATTCGGAATTTGGAGCTTCAAATGGGTAAACTGTCAGAAATATTAACTCAGTGACCACAAGGTTCTCTATCGAGCAACACTGAGAGGAATCCAAAAGAACAAGTAAACACCATTATCCTTCGTAGTGGCAAGGAGTTACTAGAACCGAAAAAAGCAACAGTTGAAAGCTCTCATTCAATTAAAGCACAAACATAGGTTGTAGGTGGTGATTTTATTGAGAACTCAGAAAATAAAAAAGACAGGCCTAAATCAAAGCTCTTTCTCGATAATCCTCCACCGTATGTTCCACATATCTCATTCTTTCAGCGATTCCAGAAGCAAAAACTGAACAAACATTTTTTTAAGTTTCTTGATGTGCTTAGAAAACCACATATAAACATCACTTTTATCGATGCTTTGGAACAAATGCCGAGCTATGTCAAATTCATGAAGGAAATTCTCTCGAAAAAGAGAAACCGAGAAGAGTATGAGATAGCTGCACTTACTGAGGAGTGTAGTACTATTTTACAAAATAAATTACCCCCGAAGCTAAAGGACCCTGTGAGTTTTACTATTCTTTGCACCATTAAGACTTCATATTTTTGAAAAGGCTCTATGTGATCTTGGAGTCGGTATCAATTTGATGCCATATTCAGTTTACAAGAAGTTAGGTCTTGGAGAAGCTTAGCCAACAATGGTATCTTTACAATTAGCTAATCGATCTATTAGATATCCACGGGGAATTATTGAGGACGTCTTGGTAAAGGTTGATAAATTTATTATCCCAATTGATTTTATTGTACTTGACATGGTAGAAAACTAAGAAATTTCAATTATTCTTTGTAGACCATTCTTAGCTACGAGAAGAACTCTTATTGATGTGCAAAAATGCGAGTGCAAGAAGATCAAGTAATTTTCAATGTCTTCAAACCAATCAAATAGCCAAATGATATGAATAGTTATTTGCAGGTGGATAGTGTAGAATTGGGAGAAGGTAAACCTAGACACCTACCATCTATTAAAAAATCACCAGTGTTAGACCTCTACCTTTGGTACAGCTTTATGAGAGAAGCATCCACTCTACCTGTCATTATCTTTGCTTCGTTAAATGGTGAACAAGAAGACAAGTTGTTAAGGGTGTTGAGAGAGCACAAAACAGCCTTGGGGTGGTCAATTTCTGACACAAAGGGAATTTAAAGTCAGTGGACAAAGGGTAAAGCTTGGATGATCATTACGTGTTGCTGAAGACATTAAATCAAGCAATCACTACTTGGAGGCAACCAAATTTTATTTTCCAATATTTATTTATTTATTTCTTTTACTTATGTTATTTTGGATTATTTAGGTTAAAAAAATTATGGACGAATTTGGCTCAGGCACCATTTTACCCCTTAGTTGGAGACAATGGACAATATAGAGAATGACGAAGATGAAAGCTCATCCTTATTCACAGGAGTCCTCTTTACATATATCTTACAATCTTTTTCATAAGGACAATGAATGTTTTAAGTTTAGAGGTGGTGGTTTTGTTAAAAAATAAAATTTCGGCGTTTTGTAGTAGACAAAACTAACACCTATGATGAGATTAGTTTTGATTTATTGATAGTTTTATGAAAATGGTGAATTTGTGTATCTGTGTGCATTTGAACCAATTTTTTATTTGCATTTCACTTGAGAATCTGATATATTGAGCACCTAGCCTGAAGCGTTTGATTATCTTTTTTACTTAGAGAAGGTTTATATGACTTAAGGAATCATTATGATCTAATAAGAACTCTAAAACCAGTTTGATTGTTGCTCGAGGTGAAATTTTAGGGTACACTATACTTAGGACATGATTTGGGCCATCTTTAGTCTATTTGAGCTTTTCAAGCCAACCTGTGCATAAATATTTCCCCAGTCATCCCTGTTGAATCTAAATAATCATTTTTTATCACCCATGACAATTTCCTAATCTCATAAAATGTTTTCCCTAGTAACCCTTTTTACTCATAGTATTTGGATGTTTTAGGAAAATACTTGGAGCTATGACTATCTGTGTGGATGGGAGGAGTTTTGATATATTTCAAAAAAAAACTTGTGAGTAAGTTTGGTTTCGTAGTCTTTTAGACTTGAATGACTAAGCTCGAATGGGTGTCTTAACACCTAATACCCTAAGACAAACTGGTTTGGGATCTATTAGTTGAAAGCTCATTAAGAAAAAGAGAAACTTAAGAAAATCAAATAAAAAAAATAAGAAGAAGAATGGTTGGGTATGGTTGATAATGCAAGAGGTGGAATGATAAGTTTGGGGGTGTTACAAGAAAAATTGAGTTAAGCTCCTTGATTCCTCGAATGCATGTGTGACTATGGGTAAAGATTGAGTGTAAATAATATATTTTACCCTACCATAAACCCTAGCCATACATTACAAGCCTACAAAAGTTCTAATGATCCTAAGTATTATGGTTTGCCTACATGAGTGGAGAGTGACATGAAAAATTGGCCTATGGAGTTCTAATCTATTTATAGATTAATGGATCCACTCTAGCAAGACTTGGTTGCATGAACTCATTTGAGATTAAGAAGTTGGACGACTTAAGGTAACACACATACATTAGGATTTCACAAAGTATAATGTAAGCTGATGTTTGTGTTGAAATTCTACATGATCATAATTCAGAAGTTTTTCTTGGGTTATTGTTATTTTGAAATCTTTGAGGCAAGTTTATTTAGTCAAAACATTTCGCCACTCTGTCTGTAGTTTTTCTTAGTTAGAGTTTATTATTTATCTTGTTTGATTTTTATTTTTTATTTTTTTTGTTATGCTCGAGGACTAGCAAAAAGTTAAGCTTGAGGGTATTTGATGAGTGTACTTTACACTCACATTTTAGATAATTTTAACTTTAATTTTGTTGGTTTTTTTAGTCTTATTATTTGATCTATATTTGTTTTACTTTTATTTTGTAGGTAAGATATTCTAGTGCATTTGGATTGATTTGGAAGGTAAAAATACGGATAAATCGTGAAAAGGATGGACCTGGTAAGAGAGCCAACGTCACGACACTGGGCGTTACAGCAAGCTAGCATCGCGATGCTGGTGCGCAGACAGATTAGCTAGCATCACGACGCTAGCGCGATTCTAGATTTTTTTTTTTGCAATTTTTTTTACTTCATTCTTATCCTTATCAAACCCTTGTATATAATTAAAATATTTTAGGTTTTTTTGGGACTTTTTGGATTTGAAAGGCATAGAAGAGAGCTTTTAGGAGAGAAAAAGAAGACGAATCAAACCAAAAGATGGATCTCAACTTCAATTTATTCTCAAATCTAGTTTTTCTTCTGTTTTCTTCTATGTTCATAAATATTATCAGGATGTTTTCTCATTCTAGTATATTCTAATTTTCTTATCTAGGACTATGATGTATCCAAACCATGATTGTTCATATAATATGATTTTCAATTCAATGGATGTTTGTTCAGTATTATTGGGTATTATAATCCGTTCTTAATGCTTGTGATCGTTTGATCAACTCTTGCATGGGTTTGGATTTAATTCTGCGACTGAGAAGTCATGATTAAATTTTCTCTTTGTTTATAACACCATTAGAATTTCATAAGTTAGAGATAATTACGGATCTAGTGTGGCAATTATAATTTCTTATGATTAATGAGTTTCAATCTATTTAATCTTGACAGAGATATGAGATTAGTATTTTTGATTCATTATTATCGATACTTGAGAAAGATTGATAATTACATTAGAGAAATTTGTTGTCAATAATTTGATAAACATTTATTGATTGAGATTTAGAATTTAGAGCATGTTTGATTTGGTGAAATCGAAAACCCATAGAGTTTTTAACTATTTAAATTTGAATTATTTTTTCTTTATCAAATCTTTATCGTTTTACTTTAATTAGAATTTTAGCTTAATTAAAACTCCCAACTTTTTTGTCATTCTTAATTAAAATTAAGGTCTACTTGATTTCAATACTTAATATCAATCAATAATATAGACGATACTCTATTTCATAGAATTTTACTACTTGACAACGATTGTGTACACTTACACTCTAGAAAAATCATGACACTTGCCCCTTTTCTTTAGGTGAACTCTGAAGATGAGAAATTAAGTCTCGTATTATCTGCTAATTACTCAACTCAAGGGACTAAATATCTTGTCATCTGTGTCACCCAGATAATGGCATCATCTTGACATATCTTGGTATGTTTAAATCACCTCTTGCTATATGCACTTATACATTCCCTTCGTTTGACTCTGATCTGAAATTTAGATTCCGTTCCTTTAGTTCAGGAAGAATTATCCGAATCAATTTTTCATCTAGTGTGAGTCAATTACTTTGAGTTTCTTATCTCTATGATTAATGACTGAGCGCTGACTTAAACATGCTCGCAGGTTTTGCCCCTAATAACCTTTCTAGATAATGCCGATGATATTTTCTCCCACCTTAGTCGGTTAGTCAATTCGCCTGAGGCTCTTGATAATATTCTTCCTGTTGAAACTACTCATTTAATTGTGGATAACTTGAAAGTAGCCGAAGATCTACTTCATCCCTTATTGGCCCACAAATTTCAAGTCCTAGCTTGTCCTACCAACAAATAGAGCTTTCAAAAGGGTGTGACTCTTCTCACTTTGGCTAGATATTTCTCCCCCGAGTATGGATCAATATGGTCATCCTTTGTTGATGGTCTTTTTAAGGGTATAGAAAATTACCATTGCTGAGGATAACATCAAGGCAACCACCATGCTTTCTTCCTCACTTACAAAAAAGGGCTAAGATAAATTCATCCATGATACTCAGAAAATAAAAAGTTGTTGAAGCTCGTGAAATGATTGAAGAGTTGAAGAACGACTGGCCATAGAAGAAGCGATGGTGGCAAACCTAGACTGTGAGATTGGCTAGCCGAGTCAAGAGGATATGACTTCTATGCAACCTTTTGAATCTACCAAGATTGAAGCCTCCTGGATGGAAAGAAAACAAGTAAGGTCGAGCAAGAAATTTCCTTTTTGGAGTTGGCCTAGGAACATGTAAAGACTTTAGTACGCTCTAGCTTTAACTCCTAGATGCCTCCCCTTTATATAAGGCATGTTTATTTTGATTAAACTAAATCACCCAGTTCCTCCTTATTTGGTAGATTGATGACATAGATACATGTTGTGTAGTTTACTTTTATTTCAATCTCACTTCTCTCTTTACTTAATATGACTATGGGCCACGTTAAACTTACATTTCTTAACCAACCTGGCCAACTAAGTCATTTTTTAGCACAAACGCCATTCTTGGCCATGCATTGTATATATGATTCATAAACAAATTAAAGTCATATTGAACAGAATAAACACAATCATAGTAATAACATGTTGGCCCATTAGCCAACAACTTCTTTAAATAAAGGTGGACTGGCCTAGGAAAATGGCATCATTTTTACAATCATATGATGCAAAACCCCCTAAACTACATTTATTAAGAATAAAACCGTATGTATACAAATGGTCTCTACATATGACTTTTTATCTTTGAAGACTTAGCATATAAACTTATTCGACTTAAAAATTTATATTTGGATAGACTCCCACAATGTTGGGTGATATTTCTTAAGCACTTTCCGGTCTTCAGTATAAGAACGTGAGCTGGACACCCTCATATACAAAAATGACACAAACTAGGTTTCTTGCTTACATACTTAGAGGGCACTACATTCAAAATATAAGTTGTCGTGTGTAGTGCATGCTAGTCTCGCGGCGCGTGCATGACATAAGCGTGCAGGCGCGTGGCCATTTAAAAAATAAGTTGAACTTTTAATAAAAATCAAATCTTTTAATAAAATAAAACTTGTGCAACGCCACAGTAACCAAATAAAAACTTTTATTGAAGACTATTTATCAATCATTCAAGATCCATTATATATTTATAAGTTAAATCTATAACATACAAGATTAGGGATTATATACCTCTTGTAGTCTATAATAAATTTCTTTGCAAAAATTGATCGACCCTCCATTTCAACGATCGGTAGACTCCGAGATCCACACCAAAATCTTCCAAGTCAATCATCAACCATTAATTAGATTAGAGTATGATTGTCCTTCAAGCTCTCATAATAAGTATGCCCTTTTTCTTAAGCACTCAAGTAATGGTGAATGGTCATTCCTAGTTGGGTGATCATTTGCCATATTTCGATATCAGTTCCTAATTGGTAAAATGGCCTTCCAAACTAAGTTGTTTGCTTCTGAACTAATGGTCGAGTGCAAACAACCTTACTTCATCTAAGTCTTCTAGTTCCTACATCGTGGCATAATTAGACTGAATTATTTTATTATTTTGCTAATTAGTAAATAAAATTAATTAATTAATTAATTGGGATCAATTTAATTCATCAATTTGGACTGATGAATTTGGACATAATTTTGGCTCCAGGAAACTGTGAAAATCGCATATGGACATCAAAGAGAGAGGATAATTTCACGTTTTGACATATAAGGATATATGGGTAAATTCTATAATTAATATATAAGAGATTGCATAAGGATTGCATCTCTAAGTGTTAATTAGTATAGAGAAAAGGTTTCTCTCTACTCTCCCTACTGCTTGCCATTGAAATTCACAAAGAGAAGGAAAGGGAAAAAAATTTCTCAATAATTATTTTGAGAGCTCACACTCAATTCCTACACAAATCTTTGAGGTATATACTTATGACTTTAATGACTGGTTGTCGGTGCAAGGATCAATTAAAAGCTCTACGAATCTCAAAACGAAGAACGCGGGATAGAGAATTAGATCTCACCAAATTATAATTTCTCCATTGACAGAAAATGTATAAATCATTTCTCTCTTCATGATATGTTTATGTTAAAAATATGTTCATAAAGTAGGGTTTAATAACATTTTATGAGTAAACAGTTATTTATTGATATTTATGTAGTACTAAATTTATAAAATGAAAGTTTGAATTAATTAAAGTGTGTTTGTAATTTACTCATGTCATGGAACTATTATCAATGTAAGAAGAGTAAAGATCGAGTGGTCTTTCAAAAAACTCTTATGAGATAGTTAAGAATGTTATTCGTAGTCCTAGAATCGACTAAGCAATCGAGTCTAATTATGACTGTTAGGTTGAATCAAAAGATGTCGATGTTAAGGCATGGAAGTGGAGACTCTAACAGTTGACCTAGACATTTTATGGAATATGTTGAATAGATCAGTAACCAATTAGTTTAGAGCAGAACCGTTTATCTAACTCTAAATCTAGTTGTTAAACCTTAAGGGTATTTCATAGTTACCTTAATCTTGAGGTGAATATGAAAGTTGACTTAGTTACTTGAGAGTTTGATATGCTAAAGGAGTGAGTTCGAATTGCCGGACAATACATCGGCTGGTAGGATCGTGATTTAACTATGTTGGAGTTGCGTGATTCACAGACATAGAATTCGTGTTAAGATTGCAAAAGTAACAATATCAATTTATGCTTTATTGATGGGTGTGTGAATAAATAAACCAGACCCGATACTCGATGACATGAGTCATTGAATAAAACATGGTGAACTGTAAGAGACACTTCACGGATATGTTTTCCTTATTCACAGTCAATAATGGAGTTAAGGAAATAATAATTAGAGGGGTAAAATGATATCGTTACATCCCACTCTTGTTACTGATATTCACGAAGGATAATATTATAAAATATTCTTTGGACCATGAAATATACTTGTTTATTTACATCAACAGAAAATGTAGCGCGCATGAATCGATAGTTTATTCAACATCGGACTTACAGTGGAGTTGTAAAATGTTCAGATTAAATAAGTCAAGAATTTATAAAGAGAAATTAGCCGAGTATTTGAATCTCATAGTTTTATTCATGTGGATCCATTCAGTCTCAAGAGTAGCTCATAAGGACAGAAATGAGAAACAACATTAGTTGGACCAAAAATGTGTTTTGGACTAAGGCATACCTCCCGAGCCCATATGTGATGGGCGTCATCACTATTTTAGTGAAGGACGAAATTAATGTTCAAATTAATTATTCTATTATTTTTTTAATTATTGGATAATGAGTAAATAAAATAAATTAATTGATTAATTGATTGTGATCTATTTAATTCATCAAGTTGAATTGATGAATTTAGACACAATTTTGGCTCCAGGGAAAATGTGAAAATCGCATATGCAAGTCAAGGAATGAGGAGTATTCCACTTTTTGACATATAAGGGTGTATGGGTAAATTTTATATAATTAATATATAAGTGATTGCATTAGAGTTGCATCTCTAAGTGTTAACCAGTATAGAGAAAATGTTTATCCCTACTCTCCCTATTGCTTGCCGCCAAACTTTACAAAGAGATGGAAAGAGAATATTTTTGTTTTTCTTAATAATTATTTTGAGAACTCACACTAAATTCATATACAACTACTTAAGGGATATACTCCTGACTCTAACGAGTGGTTGTCGGTGTAAGGATAAATTAAAAGCTCTACGAATCTCAGAAACGAAGAACGCGAGATAAAGAATTGGATCCCATCAAATAAGAATTTCTCCATTGACAGAAAATGTATAAATCATTTCTCTCTCTTCTCGATACATTTATGTTGGAATTACGTCCATAAAGTAGGGTGTAATAACTTTGTATGAGTAAACAGTTATTTATTGATATTTTTGTATTACTCAATTTTATGAATAAATGAAAGTTTTCTTTAATTAAAGTGTATTTGTAATTTACTTAAGTCCTGGAACTAATATTACGTAAGAAGAGTAAAGATCGAGTGGTCTTCCAGAAAAAAACTTTTTGAGATAATTTAGAATGTTATTCGCAGTCTTAGGATTGACTCGGCACTCGAGTCCAATTATGATTGTTAGGTTGAACCAAAGGATGCCGGTCTTGGGGCATGAGAGTGAAGATTCTAACAGTTAACCTAGATATGTTATGAAACATTTTAAATATACTGGTAACTAATTAGTTTAGAGTAAAGCCGTTTATCTAGTTCTAAATCTAATTGTTACACGTCAAGGGTATTTTTATAATTATCTTAATCTTGAGGTGAATATGAAACTTGACTTAGTTACTTGAAATCTTTGATATGCCAAAAGAGTGAGTTCGAGTTACCGGACAATATATCAGCTGTTGGGACCATGATTTAACTATGTTGGAGTTGCGTGATTCACATATATGAAATTCATGGTAAAATTATAAAAATAACAATATCACCTTATATTTTATTGATGAGTGTGTAAATAAATAATCCGGGCCTGGTACTCGATGACATGCGTCATTGAATAAGACATGGTGATCTGTATGAGACACTTAACCGATAAGTCTTTTTTATTCACAATCAATAAAAGAGTTAAGGAAATAATAACCAGAGGGGTATAATGGTAATTTTACATGATGTTCTTGTTTCTGATATTCATGAAGGGTAATATCATTAAATATTCTGTGGACCGTGAAATATAAATTTTTATTTGTACCAACAGAAAATGTAGCACACATGAATCAAGAGTTATATCAGTATCAGACCTATAGTTGAGTCGTACGATGTCATGATTAAATAGGTCAGGAATTTATGGAGATAAATTAGCCGGGTATTTGAATCCCATAGCTTTATTCATGTGGATCCATTCGGTCTTAGGAGTAACTCATAAGAACATGAATGAGAAATAACGATAGTTGGACTAAAAATGTGTTTTGGACCAAAATACACTTACCGATCCCTATATGATGTTTGTCGTCACTACATTAGTGAATAAGAAAATTAATGTTCGAATTAATTATTTTTTATTTTCTAATTATTAGATAATTAGTAAATAAAAGAAATTGATTAATTAATTGATAGGGATTAATTTAAGTCATCAATTTCGACTGATAAATTTGTACACAATTTTTACTCTAGGAGAGATGTAAAAATCATACATCACAGTGTAAGGAGAGGGGAAACTTTGGTTTTATCATATAAGGTATTGCATCCTTATCTCTACCCCCCCCCCCC
>QANY01005492.1:432296-664067 GCA_003255025.1 Datisca glomerata | reverse complement strand
CCCCCCCCCCACACACACACACATACAGAGTTGCCGCCGATTTCACAGTAAGAGAAGAGAAAAATTATATTTTCTCTTTCAATAATTGTTTTGAGAGCCCATACTCAAATCCTACACAAATCCTTGAGAGATTTACTTCTGACTTTAACGAGTGGTTGTTGGTGTGAAGATCAATTATTAGCTCTGCGAAGAATAAAGAACGCGAGATAGAAATTGGATCCTGCCAAATCAGAAATTCTCCATTAATTAAAAATGTATAAATTGTTTCTAGCTCTTCTCGATATGATTATATGATTATGCATGTTCATTGATTGGTTTTGTGTTTAATTAGATTAAACGTTTGTATGAAAAAAATTTGAAAGTCTACTTATGAAATTTTCACAGTTCATTATTTTTTCTTCAAAATCCAACACCTGATCCAACCACTGGTATAATAGCGTATGATTTTTGAATATGCATCTTCCGTAGTAAACCTATGTATGGATGAATATGATGATATTGGCATATAATGTTTTTATGGTAGATTCAAAGCATGTTTGAATGTGTTTTATGAATTGATCCCGATCGATTGGCTCTAGGTATTATTTTTCAATTTTAAAATTGATTTACGCTAAAATTGTAGCATATGATTTTATGTAATTTAATTTTGCAAGAATTGTATCGTTGATGTTCATGTAAATCTATCGTGAATGCATTCTGATCGAATTTTCATAAGAATCCTGAAAAGTCACAAGCACCCTGAGGTTTGTCGCGCCATCTTCCGAGCACCACGCCATCGTCCACAGCCACCATGCATCATTGCGCCTGGTGGCTCACGCGGTTGTGCTGCCATCGTCTGCCACTCACTTCTGCCTGTTGCTGCGCCATCACTAGGGTTTAGGAAACCCTAGGTGGCAGTATTTGGGCTTAGGAAACCCTAGGGTTTTGGAGACCCGGTCGCGCAAGACCATGTTGGGTCTTGGACTGGCATGGACCCACTAAGCCTGTTGAGATATTGGAATGAACAAGTGTTCCGATTTTTGACATATAAGAGTATGTGGGTAAATTTTTAATTAATATCTAAGGAATTGTATTAGGATTGCATCTATAAGTGTTAACCATTACAAAGAAAATTTTTCTCTCTACTCTCCCTACTGCTTGCCACTGAAATTCATAAAGATAGGGGATGGGAAAAATTTTGTTTCTCTCAATAGTTGTTTTGAGAAGCCACACTCAATTCCTACACAAAATCCTTGAGAGAGATACTGCTGACTCTAATGAGTGGTTGTCGGTGCAAGGATCAATTAAAAGCTCTGCGAATTTCAGGAACAAAGAACGCGAGATACAAAATTAGGCTCCGCCAAATCAGAATTTCTCCATTAATAGAAAAAGTATAAATCGTTTCTATCTCTTCTCGGTATGTTTATACGATTATGCATATTAATGGTTTAGTTTTGTATTTATTTTGATTAAATGTTTTATGAACATTTTTTATATTCCGCCCATGAATTTTTTTATATTCTGCAAAATCTAAAACTAGATCCAACAGAATTGGTCCGTGTTTTTGACATGTCAGAAGACCTTAGAATATGCGATGTAGTCTTTCAAGATGGTTGGACAATAGAAACCATGTCTTCTAATGAGTCATCTCATCTTTACGCCAGCTTGGTGAGCTCCACAAATTTTTTCATCACCTTGGCCATTACTACCGTTGATTCGTGTGGGCCGAGACACTTAAACAATAAATCATCCTCTCCCTTTTTATATATCTCTTTCATCATACAAAAAATAATTCACAGCTCGTAATCTAGTTTTTGGATCACTTTATGAGGTAGGATTATTTATGTAAGTAATGGATAATTGAAAAACTCTCATCTGTTTCTTACACTTTCAATGAAAAATTATCATCAGACATCAATCTCTCAGCACATGTGTGAGCACTACATCGTCAAAGCCTCTCAAAAGTTGTTCGGCTACAGTGTAATATGGAGCTAATTTCCAGGTTGAACACTTAAATTCTCCATCAACTTGCTTCAAAACCAAAAAGGAGTCACCATTGATTTCCACAATTGAAGCCCTCATCTCCTTCAAAATCTCTAAGCCGATATCATTGCCTCATACTCAACATGGTTATTAGAACATTCAAAATCCAGCTGGAAAGTGAACTGAGTCCTCCATCCTTTTGGTGATTAAATGAAAATATCTGCCACGGTCGAATTCTCTATTTTGGACCCTTTAAACTCATCTTCCATGACTTCAAACTTACTGAAGCAGTCTCAATTGGATCTAATTCTCCCTCCAATTCTGGACACGGGTGGTCAGCCGAAAAATCTGCTAAGGCATGACCCTTCATTGATTCTTGTGATACGAAATAAAATGAGAATTCGGATAGAGTAATGATCCATTTGCCAATACTTCCCTTAACAATCAGCCTCATTAACATTTACTTCACGAGAACAGGCTTTAAGATGATAATGACTACGGGGGTAACATGTAGTGTCTAAGTTTAATGGCTAAAAAATGTAATGCGAAGCATACTTTCTGAACTGGGAGTACTTGAGCTCACATGGTGTAAAACAATAGCTCAAGTAATATACATCTTAATCCATCCCATACTTGTTGTCTTGGGCTAGGAAACACCCTATCAACTTTTCGACGTTGAGACATAGAGATTAAGAGGCTTGTTTTTCCTAAGCAACATACGAACATGAGGATGAATACTCTTTGATCAAATCGAACATGTCTTGATGTTGCTTCTCTCATCCATATTTGGCTTCTTTTTTCAACTTTAGCAAGGTTGAGAAAGATTGTAATTTCCCGGCTAAGTTTGAGATAAAACGTCTTTGAAAATTGACACTTCCTAAAAAACTTTGCATCAATTTCTTATTCCTTGGTGGTAGAGCCTCAATGATGGCTTGTGTGTTCTTGTCAATCTCAATGCCTCGTTGATGCACAATAAATCCTAGAAAGTTTCTTGCCAAAACCTGTACATTTTGGTGGGTCCATTTTCAACTTACGAGCTAGCATCCTCTCGAAAGCTTTCCTCAGGTATGCTAAGTGATTCTCTCTATTAGTTGACTTGACAACTACATCATGGATATAAACCTCCATCATTCGACCTATCATGTCATGAAAAACAACATTCATGTCTCGCTGGTAAGGCTTCAACTAAAGGGTGGCTATGTTATACATGAGGCCAAGATTTTTTTACCATTTTCGCTGCAGTTCGATAATTGCTGCTATTTTATTTTTTTAGTTATTATAGGTTTCCCATTAGTTTTTAGATTTCCTTCTATGCTGGCGGTTTCAATACCATCGTTATAGATGAAACTATATTGGGGGTTGCTATAATCGACCATATAGTTGTTTGCTACGATCGATTTCGTGGTGGTTTGGGAATCGCTGGAATAGGTTTACTAGAGGTTCAAAACTACCGCTATAGACCCATAAAAGAGCCAATATAATCACTTATTCTTGTACTATGTGTATGTGTGGATAGTATATATGTTGTGTGTGTGCGTGTATATTGATGTATTTATATTAAAGGGACGATTTGATTATTAGTTTTTTTCAACGGGCAAGGCAAACTCTTTTAGCTAGGCTTATAAGGTGGAAATTAGAAATCTAGTATTGTGAATATTAGATGAAGGGTATGTTGTACTATGGTACTCCGCAATAACATATGTAGCATGAGACAAAACATTCTCTTCACAATTGAAAATACATATTTTTTTCTATTAGTTTTCATTTTACATGTGATGTTGACAAAATACACTGTTATGTCATAATAATGATGAGTATCATAATGCTACATAACATTTTTCTAAAATATAATTGCATATAGATGACAAAATTTCAATGACGTATATATGCAATGATTCCAATTAATCATCAACAACAATGGTCCAAGGCAGAAAACAACATTATAAGATGGTCCATGGTAGAAAGAACTAAAAATATGAGATTTTTAAACCAAAATTGTAGTAGATGACTCTATTTATTAACTTATATGTAAGAATAACTTTTCAAATGTATATATACAAGAATGACCCTTTTTATGTTTAGGAAGTTTAAGTTAGTTATAGACTTACTATTTTACCATTTCACTTGTTTTGTAACCACCAAGAGTAACTTCCCCTCATTTTTGTTTTTATGTTTGCTTATGGTATTTTTCTGAATTTTGCTAAAATTTGTTCAACTTACTTAGAAAAACTTTGTCAAATCTACAATAAATCTGCAGAAATAAATAAAAATTCTTCTATATTCTTGGTTTAGTTTACAAGTTATTTTTCGCAATCTGAAATATATAAATATATTGTTTACTTTTTGCTAATAAAGTATTTACTTAGGAGAGATTCATTTTGGTTTAACTTTTTATGCTCTTCTACAAAGATGATTGATTGTAAAACTGAAGATGATTTTTATCTTTTGGCCAATGTCCAACAAAGATAGGAGAATGATGGAAAATATGATATAATATAATGTATTATGACAGTAGGTAAAGAATGTATTAACGACAAGTAAATTGAAATAGAGATAGAGATCTCATGCACGCGAGAGAGAGTGTGTGTGTGTGTGAGTGAGAGTAGACGACGCACAAAGAAATTGAAAGTGGGATATTTTTTTTTAGTATAATACGTTTGAAAAGAAATTATGTAATGGAATTGCGAAAATACCATAAACAAATATAAGAAGAAAATAAAAGTGATCGAAAATTACTCTTGGTGGTTATAAAAAATGAAAAAGGTAAAATAGTAGTTCATAACTAACTTAAAACTTCATAACCTAGTTTGGAGCTAAGGTTGTTTACTTTGAAGCTATTGTTGAGGATGAAAGAGAAAGCAAGTTCAAATGAGCGAGTTTGGATGGATTCGAGCTGGTGGCGTCCCAAAAAGGGAGAGGCAGGCCTCCTAAGAACAAGGGAAGAAATGGCTTAGGCCAATTCGACAATCCCCATTTATTAGAGCCAAATGTGTTTAAAGGTAATGAGGATGGTACCATTGGTGTGGAAGGAAAGACCTACGGAGCATGGAAGAGACCAATGGAAAAAACTTAGGGTTTCCGGCTTTGGTTAATGCTAAAGCTAAAGGCGCTAAATATGTTAAAGCTCTTTCCCCTTTGTGCTTAGGGAAAATCATGTGTTTGCTACCTCTTAGTGACACAAACTCTAACGCCCTTGCTTTATCCAATGAGAAGGATAGGTGTGAGCTGGAGCATATGGAGCTTCCCAACAGTAATAAAGGTTCCGAGCTAGGGTTACCAAATGAGGAGCATGAGGCTAGCAAGGAATCAAAGGACATTTCCTCTTTGTGCTTAGAGACAAATGTCGATGCTCAGCTTTGCTCACTAGTTTCAGTGGTGATATTCAAGGTGAAAAGGATTTCCCCTCTCCTTTTGAAAACTCTAAAGGCATAGATGAGGCTATTATGGAGAATGTGGTTCTTAAGGCCATTAATGATTGTTTGGACAAAGCTAATACCCTTGTTGGTGAAAAGGACGTGTGTACAGTAGCTACTTCTCTTAATATTTTCAATGACAGTAATAAAAGAGAGTAAAGAAAAAAGAAATGGGCAGATAGGGTTCGTAGCACCATCATTCCCTTTGTGCAAAGCTATGAAAGCCCTACTAAGGAAGCAAATGGGAAGTCCAAAATGGAAGATACGGTCATCAAAGAAGGAATCCAGGCTTGGAAACACCCTTTGGTTGGCCATTTCTGTGGTAAGACGCCGGCTTTAAATAGGGTTTATGCTGCTACTTTTCGACTTTGGGGAAATAGAGGTTTCAAGAAAATTTTAGAAGATGATAATGGATTTTTTACTTCAAAATTTTCTCTCATGGAAAGAAGGAAAGCACCTTACATGGAGGTCATTGACACTTGCTAGGTGTTCCTTTTATTTTTAATGAGTGGAACCCTAGAACTAAGCTTTCTAAGGAAGATCTTACATGTGTGCCAATATGGGTCAAATTGTGGAACATACCTACCTTATTGTGGACTCAAAAGGGCATGAGAAGCATTTCCAGCATCTTTGGGAATTTGATTTGTGCAGACTCCTTCACAGTTGGATGCTCCAAATTATGTTTGGAGATTCAGTTGGATTTACAACTTTTTGAGTTTATTGATTTGGATCTGGCTGAATATGGTTTATATGATGTTATAGTGGATGTGGAATACCTTGGTCTCCCTAAGAAGTGCTCTAAATGCAAAGTTTTTTTGCACGATTGTCTTCAAGTGAAGAAACCCATGCTCATTCTCAAAGAGTGATTAAACCTCGCAAGCAAGAATGGGTTCAAGTTAAGAAGGGTAAAAAAGTGGTGAATAGGCTAGGGTGGATATACTCGAAACCACTTATTCTAAATTACCTGAACTTATTGATGATGCTCTCCATGAAGCTACCCCTATCCTAGAACAGAAGTTGCATGGCATGTGTGTTATGGTAGATTTGAATTTAGACAATGATAGCAACGTGGAGTTATATGATGTTGGAAATGTTAGTCGTCGTGGCGCGCACGGCGGAAGTCTGGAGGCGCGTGGCCTTTTAAAAAATTAAATTTTTAATAAAAAATGATTTTTTTAATAAAACAAAAATTGCTCAACGTCACGATAATCAAATAAAAACTTTTATTGAAAACTCTTTTTCAATCACTCAGGATCTATTATATATTTATAAGTTAAATCTACAATATACAAAGTTATGAATCATATACTTCTTGTAGTCTATATCGAGTGTCTTTGCAAAAACCGATCGATCATCCGTTCCCACAAAATCGTTCCTACGGTCAGTATACTCTGAAATCCACAACAAGATCTTCCAAGTCAATCCTCAATGCACTAGGACGTGTTTGGGCACATAGAATATTACAAGACATTTTTTATGTCTCTAGATATTCTCAAGACATGAGATATAGAGATTTACTAAAAATGACTTTAGTGAGACGATTCTCTAAAAGAACGTGATGATTATTCTTTTAGAGATTTGATTAATGTTTAATCATAAAATAAAATTCTTCTTACACCAATCGTGTTCTCAATTGAACTCTTGATTGACGAACTGATGAAATGATCAACTTATTCTCTCCACTTCTTTCAACAACTCTAGGCCATTAAATTAAAATCTGCATATATTCTAAATAATGGCGTATCAGATTTCTAGGAATAAACCGAAATAATATTTAATTGTGAAATTACCAATTGCAGTGGGACTCACTGCAATTGTGCACAATTGTAGTGCCACATGGCACTACAGTGTGTCGTGAGCCAGCATAGTGCCTCACGGCACCACTGTAGTGGCATGTGACACTACAATGTTGCACACTCACTACTATAGTGCCACGTGACACCACCGTAATCCATGTCAATTTCGGATACCCTATAAGTGATTGACACGTGACAATTACTACGAATTAAATATTTATTTTAATCAAGTAATTAACTAGATATTAGTTAATTCAAAACTAATTTATCTGTTATTTCAAAATAACAGATTTAGTTGATTTAAATTATTATCTAATAATATTTAATTATATAATTTTATAAATTANTAATTATCTCATAATTATGTACTTGCCCCAGAATAAAAATTCATTTGACAAGTCAGTCCTTTTCTCATGTCCTAAAATACTCACACTTTAGACAGCGTAGTATAGAGGTGTCTGGGGACCATTGACCTATAATCTTAAGCTCCATTAAACTAGATTATTAATTAACCTCTTTAATTAAATAATCTTATTTATTAATTCTATGGAATTGCACTCTTAAAGATCATAAAATGTATTTACAGAGCATTCTCATATAGGCCACTGACATAATTATTTCATGTTGTCCTATCCTCCAAATATTGGTTCATAAATTAGAGCTGGTCAAAATTATCATTTTACCCATCTAATTACCTCTTGATCCTTAAGTACCGTTAATCCACTAGTGAATGACTAATTTATGATCTTATTATAAATTTGAGCTCAATAACCATTCAGGTCTAGAATTAACACTTAAGAGAACCAATATACGATCCGTTAGGAAAGCTTAGATTCCAAATATTGTAAGATCATGTCCCCAGCCATCCACATCACTGAATATCTAAAATAAAAATCACTAGCCTGATTAACAAACAGACCTTAATGAGTGAATTGAAAGATCTAGTAGACATGCATATGAGTTTATGACTACTCATGATTCTAATTGATCTACATATGATCATCGAATTGATATGTATTAAATCTTTATGATAAACAACACATTAATAAAGATATTTATTCACATTGGTCATGTCATATATAATATTATTATATAAAGTGTATTCACTAAGATATATATCTACATCAATGATCCGGATCTAGATCACACGTATTCATAATGCTTAGTGAACCATACTAGAAACCATTCATTAAAGATTTCATACTTTAATATGTTACTGACAATTTTATTCAATATCTATGATCTTAATCCTCTTGTACTAATACAAGATCATAATATCATTAATGATTATGGAGTTTTCATATATTTAAATAAATTATTCAACAATAATTTAAAAGACAGTTATAAGAAAAATGTAATTCTATTTACATTTCATATCAAAATGTCAATACACATGTTTTGAGGGCATAACAACCAACTATCTCCCACTTGCCCTAAATAAAATGTGGCATATCTCTTAATCATATGCTTCGCACATGACCCTCAAACAACTTCGAAGGAAGTGTCTTGGTCAATGGGTCAGCCATGTTTTGACCCAACGTACAGTCAGAGTCAGATTCTGATCCAACGTTATGTTCATAACAATTATATTACCTCGATGTATGACCCAGATGTGGACTCTTAAATATCCTCATCTGATTACCAATCAGTATATCTAGTGCGATCTAGGTCTCCACCTGAACAAACAAACATATAATTTCTTATTCTCCTAAGATACTTGAGAATGTGTTTTACTATAATATAATGTTCCAAACCTAGATTCGATTTATAACGACTGGCAATTCTCACTGCATAACAAATGTTCGGTCTTGTACGCAACAAGGCATACATGCGACTTCCAACTGTTGAAGCATAGGGAACCTTTCTCATATCCTCTTGAGGTGTCTTAGAACATTGTTCCTTGGAGAGTGCAATTTTATGTCTGGTCGGTTGTTTACCTTTCTTAGAATTCTCCATAGAGAATCTCTCTAGCACCTTATCAATATAAGATACTGAGAAAGTGCCAAGAACTTGTTCTTTCTATCCTTTAGGATTTAGATGCCTACAATATAGCTCGCTTCTCCCAAATCTTTCATTTAAAATTTCTCAGCTAACCACTTCTTTACCTTTGACAAAGTTTTTACATCATTCCCAATGAGTAGAATATCATCAACTTAAAGAACTAAGAAAACCATTATCTTATATTTGGTGTATTTATAAACACAAGTTTTGTCAACATTTTGCTCGAGGCATAAGACTTTATAATCTCATCAAAAGTAAGATTTCAAGATCTAGATGCTTGCTTTAATCCATAAATGGATTTAAGAAACTTGCATAATTTCTGACCTTACCCTTTTTTACGAACCCCTTTGGTTGCATCATATAGATGTTTTCTTCAAGAGAGTCATTCAGAAAAGTTGTCTTGACGTTCATTTTCCATCTCTCATAGTAAAAACTAGCGGCTATGGACAACAGGATGTGAATGGATTTTAGCATGGCCACATGGGAGAAATGTCTCTTCATAATCGACTCCCTCCCTTTGTGTATAGCCCTTGGCTGCTAACCGTGCCTTGAAAATCTCAACTTTCTCATCTGCAACTCTTTTCTTCTTGAAGATTTATTTACATCCAATGGACCTGACATTTTCAGATGGATCTACAAGTTCCCAGACAGAATTAGAATATAAAGATTCTATTTCCTGGTTCATGGCATCTTGTCTTTTCTCATTTTAGCTTTTTCTACTTTAAATAATTCAGAATTTTATAATGCGTGTTCAGTACATTTAAGTATATACAGTCCGTTTATAATTTTAGCATGACAGATATGGAATCCATTCTTAGGAATAATGAACTCTTTATTAATGAAAGAAACTTCGAATAAGTTTTCTTGCAAAAATAAAAGAGAAATCAAATTCCTCAAAAAACCAGGATTATAATAAACATCGTTCAAAACTAAGTAATTATATCAAAAAATTAAACGGACTGTCCCTAATGCTTTAGCTGACACGAGTGCACCACTGTCAACTCTCAAAGTAACTTTGCCAACAGCCCGATCTCTTGACGAATCAAGCATCTGTAAAGAAGAATATACATGGTTAGTGGCTCCTGAATCAAGTATCCAAGATGACAACTCATATTCCACTAAACAAGCTTCAAGTACAAGTAAATCATATTTACCTTTTCTTCTTCAGCTCACAGAGATACTTGTTACAGTTTCTCTTTCAATGACCTTCAACCTCACAGTGGAAACACTTTCCTTTAGGCTTGCTGTCTTTCTTGTTCTTCTTAGCTTTCGGCGATGTCTTGACTTTCTTTACTCTTTTTTTCTTACACTTGTCCTTACCATTGTTCTTCTTCCTTTTCTTGTTCTTAACAGTATTAGAAGAAGGCTTTTGCCCGACAACATTTGGCTCACCCTCTTTGGTCATTCTAAGGTTGAGTGACTCAAAAGTCTGTAGTTCATTCAACAATTGGGTCATTTTGAATTGCAACTTATTGATAACATAGTTGGTCATGAACGCAGGAAAAGCTGGTGTGAGTGACTCTATTATGATGCTAACTTGAGTCCGCTCATCAATGGTCGCCCCATGTACTTATGCCTCGTTCATTATGTTAATCATGTTCAAAACATGCTCTCGAATAAAAGTACCCTTTCTCATCTTAGTTGTCATATAGCTCTTAGTGACCTCATGATGACTTTGATCATATTGCTACCCAAACATTCCTTGTAAATGTTTCATAATCTCATAGGCAGTCTCCATGCTTTCATGCTTGGTTCTCAGAACATCATTCATGCTCACAAACATGTAGCACTTCACCTTATTGTTTGATATGATCCAAGAATCATACTTGTCCCTAACATTCTCAAGGGAGTTAATAGCAGGCTCCTCAGGACATTTCTCACTAAGAGCGAACTTATGGTTCTCACAAATCAGCATTAAGTTCATATTTGATTTCCAATGTACGAAATCATCACCATTCGATTTCTCAAGAGTGAGTAAAGCATGGTAGACATAATATGGATAACTGAAATTTAAAACATACATGATTCAATATAATTGATAAATATCTAAAATTCGAAAAGTAAACGTGATGCATGAATGCAATCATAATAAATACATAAATTTAGTATTTACTAATCACGATAAAATAACCCAACAATTAATGTGTTGACTTAGGATAAGTCAGATTAACCTCTCAGGTTATCTATGAGACATTCTCCTCCTTATTAAGTAAAACTTAAAATATCTCATATTTTCTCGTTTAACAATAAGGTATCGCTTGTTCGGGCAAGTCACAACTATCCATATGAAAGCTTAATTATGACTTTGTGAGTGTAACCCATCATTTTATATTTCATGACTTCATTTAGGATATGTCACCTTAGGGTCGATCAACTAAACTACATCACTTCCTCCTATCTTCTTTCTTAGGGGGATGAAAACAAAGCCATCTCGAGGCCTTTACTACATCTCACGGTGTTGTACTAATGATGGAGACCATAGGTTATATTGACATGTCAACCTTCTCTCACTCACTATTTTAGGATATTGTGTTTCTATTTTAACTAATCAATTAATTCTAAATTAATTATTAGTTAAAATAATAACCCTATGAACATTTAATTGTTAGTTAATCTAATCTCATTGATCTAAGTTTTATTAACTTTCGGAAGTGCCTAAGTCATAATTAGGTGAACATAGATTAACTAATTAATTATATTCATCAAACTTTAATAGAACTGTTTTACTAAAGTCGGTTAACCGAAATGTTGCTATAGCCTTTAATGTGGTGTGATTAGTAAGTTTTAACTAGTTAAAACCTAGCAATTTACATGCAATTGATTTCATAAAGCAATACATATAAATATATTAGGAAAATCCTAACAAATCATGTTTCTATAGATGAGATGCATGATTGAATAAAACTGTGTGAGATTTTCATGTATGGTATGTGATTGACAAATGCATGGACATGTTATCAAACATAGCAATTAAATAATTATATAATAATTAAATAAAATAATAATGGACCGAGTGACTATTGAGTATTTCTAAATTACGACCCTTAAAATAAAGAAATAAAATTATAAAGCGGATTTCAAGAATACATATTTCCCAAATATTGTGTTCTCTTCCTGATATCCATCTTCATAATTTTCAAGCTATGAACAAAATACTTTTTCATTAGAAAAACTATTTTTCTTAATTAAAATAATTTCTAGAATTATCCCTTTTAATATAGTTGACTTTAAATTAGTCAAATAAACACTTTATTTTTTATCAAACTCGGGTCAAACCCAATCAACCTATTAATTTTTAATTTGCATAAAATCAAAAATTAATAATTAAATTTCAAATTACATTAACTTTAAAATTTAAATGGATAAATAAAAGAGTTTAGGTTTTAATGAAACACATAGGTGATAGAGTTGGTTGCATGGCTTGTTGGAAACTTTCCTAAAACATGACAACAGTTGTCACCGACAATATGATTCTCTGATCGCCGCCCATCACCACCGATGCCGTCTCACCCCCCGGCAGCCACCTGCCGCGCCGGACAACCACTGTTCACCTCCGTCAGAACAGTAAATTTTCAGCGTGAACAGTGTTTTCTTGGATGAATAATGATTTCGTGGATTAATAGTGTTTTGCGTGAACAGTAAATTTCTGTCGTTCATCTCTTGCGTTATTTGTCTTCTCGCATTCAATATAATTACAATAATATTCAAAATAAAATTACAAAAATTCCTACGCCTCAATTCGGCTTACACAAGTTCCATAAAAAATTAAAACAAAGCTTAATCCAATAATCACCTTACAATTAACGATTCAATATTTTTCATACATTCAAAAAACATAACCGTCCGTCATCATACATATCTCATATTATATGAATAATGAAAAAAATTACACGACATTTAACATATAAATATATAAAGACTGAGTCTGATACCATTTGTTGGGCGTCGTGGTGCGTCCGCGGCGGAAGCGTGAATGCGTGTGGCCTTTTAGAAAATTAAACTCTTAATAAAAATTAAACTTTTAATAAAAAATAAATCTTTTAATAAAACAAAACTTGTGCAACACCATGATAACCAAATAAAAACTTTTATTGAAAATTATTTTTCAGTAAGTCGGGATCCATAATATATTTATAAGTTAAATCTACAACATACAAGGTTAGAAATCATATACCTCTTGTAGTTTATATCAAGTGTCCTTACAAAAACCGATCAATCCTCCGTTCCCACGAAATCGTTCCAACGATCAGTAGACTCCGAGATCCACACCAAGATCTTCCAACTCAATTTTCAACGCACTAGGACGTGTGTGGGCACGTAGAATATTACAAGACACTTTTTCTATCCTCCGTTCCCACGAAATCGTTCTAAATGTTCTCAAGACATGAAATCTAGAGATTTACTAAGAATGACTTTAATGAGAAGATTCTTTAAAAGAACATGATGATTATTATTTTAGAGATTTGATTAATGTTTAATCACAGAAGAAAATCTCTCTGACACCAATTGTGTTCTCAATTCAACTCTTAATTGATGAATTGATGATCCGGTCAACTGATTCTCTCCTCTTCTTTCAACAACTCTAGGCCATTAAAATAATATGTGTATATATTTTAGATAATGACGTATTAGATTTTTAGGGATAAAATGAAATAATATTTTATATTGAAATTACCAATTGTAGTGCCACGTGGTCTCACATTATTCCATGTCAATTTTTAATACCATATCAGTGATTGACACATGACAATTACTGTGAATTAAATATTTATTTTAATTAGATAATTTTTTAGATATCAGTTAATTCAAAATTAACATATATGATTATCCCTATCCACTAACTTATCTGTTATTTTATAAATAACAGATTTAGTTGATTTAAACTATTATCTAATAATAATTTAATTATCTAATTTCACAAATTAGATATGCTATCTCATTTATCGATAATTAAAAAAATTGATAATTATATATATATATATATATATATATAATTTCTAAAAATTATGTTTAAATATATAAATAATTCAATTAATTAATTCTTAATTAATTATTCACACATAATTATCTCATAATTATGCACTTGCCCCAGAATAAAAATTCTTTTTGCAAGTCAGTCCTTTACTCATGTCCTGAAATACTCACACTGTAGACAACGTAGTATAGAGGTGACTTGGAGACCATGGACCTACAATTTTAAGCTCCAATAAACCAGGTTATTAATTAAACTCTTTAATTAAATAATCTTATTTATTAATTTCATTATTACTGCACTATAAATATGGAATTGCACTCTTAGAGATTATAGAATGTATTTACAGAGCATTCTCATGCAGTCCACTAACATAATCATTTCATGTAGTTCTGTCCTCTAATTATTAGTTCGTCAATTAGAACTGGTCAAAAATATCATTTTTCCCTTCTAATTACCTCTTGTTCCTTAAGTACCATTAATGCACTAGTGAATGACTAATTTACAATCTCATTATAAATTTGAACTCAATAACCATTCAGTTCCAGAACTAACATTTCAAGAAACCAATATACAATCTGTTAGAAAAGCTTAGATTCCAAATTTGGTAAGATCATGTCCCCAACCATCCACATCACTGAATCTCCAAAACAAAAGTCACTAGCCTGATTAACAAACATACCTTAACTAGTGAATTAAAAGATCTAGTAGACATACACAGGAGTTCATGACTACGCAAGATTCAAACTGATCTGCATATGATCATCGAATTTATGTGTATTAAATCTTTATAAATATATTAATTCACATCGGTCTTATCATATATAATCTTATTATATAAAGTACATTCACTAAGATGTATATCCACATCAATGATCTGGATCTAGATCACACGCATTCATAATGCTTAATGAACAGTAATAGCAACCATTCATTAAAGATTCTATATATTAATATGTTGCTGATAATTTTATTCATTATCCATGATCTTAATCTTCTTGTACTAATACAAGATCATAAATGTGGCAACGTACATGCGACGTATAGCGGCGATTGAAAAAATATTTGTGGAGAAAAGAAATTCAGAGTCGTCATCAATCATTTTATGACATGATTGGTCACCCAATTTTAAAATCAAATATTTTGGCCGGTGAAAATTCAAAGTTGGTTCGGGAGTCATTTACGTGTGGGGAAGGTATTAGCACCCCACAACACCCAGTATGAAAAATGGTTATCAAATTTAATCAAATGTCATCCAAATTATATTTAAAATAATGTTAAAGAAATTCAATTTTGAATGCCCAATTAGGTATGCCTTATATCATAAAGTGAAACAAAGTAAATGACATTTAATGGGTGATACAAAGAATATTGAAAAGATTTTTTTTGAAAATTAAAGCATTATTGGAGTTATTCTTTGTGTCTCAAAAATAACCCTTCACCTCACTAATTCGAGAAGTTTGGTTTCCCATAAATCTCAAAGTCGGTCATCGAAATTTTTAATAAAAAATTTAATGAAATTAACAAAATTTAAATCTACTGGTTAAGGTTGTAATCCACACATCTATGAACATTAACTATAATGATAGGAGAATTAGAGAAGAATCACATTGTAAGCATGACAATATGACAATGATACATAGATAAATAAAAAATAAGAAGAACAATTATAACTAAAAAATGGGTTAAAGAAAAGTTAGAAATGTATGATAAATTTGATGAGGATGTATAGAGTAAAAAGGAAATAAATAACAAGTGAAACATATAAAGAAGATGCATAAAAATATAATTTAGAATAAATACTAATATATATTGATAGAAAAATAAAAAGAAAATAATAGAAATTAAAAAAAGAACAAAAAAAAGGAAAAGGGGAGGGTTCTCTGTTGCTACAGAGGGTACTCACCCTCGCTCAAACATTTTTTTAATATCATTTTTTAAAGAATATGTGTGTGTGTATATATATATATATATATATATATAATTATTTCATAAATTAATTAATAATAAATTTTTTATGTGTAAATAAATTAATTTATGAAAAATACATAATTTCATACATAATTGACATGAATATACTATTTTTGACTACATAGTCTACTAATGACCATTTTTCATTTCTTCCCTCATTGCTAATGAAATAAAGGAATCATGGATGGTAACTAATTCAAATAAGTGTCACTAAAGAAAAATCAATAAAACTTTCAAAATAGAATATTTTTTGTTTAAAAAAAATATACCATTTTTATTGGACTATTTAGTTCACTAATTACCATTTTTTCTTTCTTCCTTCATTTCTAGGAATGATCATGGATGATAACTAGTTCAAATAAATATCACTAAAATAACAACAAGATCTAAAAAAATGAAAAAACTTGTGAGAACATTAAAAAATTTCAAAACTCAAATATTTGCAAAATCTTTATATAGTTGTTTAACGCTCTATTTTATGCTTTTTTATTTATGATAAATTATCATAAGAGATTTTCGCATCAAATGTACACTTTCAATACATTAAAGAGTTGATTCACATTGAGTTAATTCCACACCCCTCAAAGGCTTTATCATCATCCCAACCGATTAAGTTGATGACAAATATATCTCATTATCAAATTTTTTTAGTCTTTGGAATCTTTTCCTCATTTTTAATACTTGGGCTATTTATCTATTTTAGAAATTATTTTCGTTTTTTGTTTTTTTTGAATCACACACAGTCTTAGGCTAGTAAATAGGCTAATAATCAAAGTGTGTATATTTAAATTATTAGTCCGGATAAATACGGTATCAACAGTTTCCCCCATTTGTTCACGCTTCTAAAATCTGACGGTGAAGAAAGGTTAGATACGTATTTTGATCGGCATGAGAAAACACTACATGGATAAGTGGAAAAGAAACCTCGGTTGATCTAGGCTCTATGAAATGATGAAATGATGAAATAGACTTGGATAGAGACAGGTTTTCACCTTAACTTAGTTTAGGTTTGATTTAACCATATTTAGTGAAATGGACCAGGCGCTGACAACAGGCTTCGACCGCGACAAATTTAGGTTCGATTTAACCGAATATTTGAAATGGATCAGGCACTGACATCGGGCTTCGACCATGACAAAGTCAGGTTCAATTTAACCAAAGATATTTGATAGGGAAAAGGACCTGGAACTGGCTTTGACCTCGACTCAATTTAGGTTCGATTTAACTAGATATTTTGAAATGGACCAGACGCTCACACCTGGCTTTGACCATGACAAAGTTGGATTCAATTTAACCATGTTAATTACAACGGATCAGGTACTGACACCGAGCTTCAACCTCGACTCAGTTCGGGTTCAATTAAACCAAAGATATTTAAAAGAAAATAGTCCTGGAAGACACATGCTTCGACCTTGACTCAATTTGGGGTTCGATTTAACCGAGATATTTGAAAGAAAATGGACCTGGATAGACACAGGCTGTGACTCGACTCAATTTGAGGTATGATTTAACTGAGTTATTTGAAAGAAAAAGGACCTAGATAGGCATAGGCTCTGACCTCGACTCAATTCGGGTTCGATTTAACCATATTTATTTGAAGAGAAACAGACCTGGATAGACAAATGCTTCGACCTCGACTCAAATCAGGTTCGATTTAACTAGAGAAAATGAAGTGTTTGATCTGATTTATACAAACCTCATACGGTTGCCAGAGCTAGACTAATGCAGGCTCTAAATGTCAAAAAGTCATGTGTGGATTTCAAAAAAATATCCTGAAATGATTCATGCACTTGAATTGCAAAACAGATCAATATGATGCATTTCTATGCATTGTAATTCTTGAATATTAATGCAAAGTAGTTATTTTGAAGGCATGCATGCTACGCATGATTGTGAACATTTATAAGAAAATTATTTGATGATTTTTGGCCATATCCACCACCTTGTAAAACAATCGCTTGACCTAGGATCGTGGACTCACAATGAAGTATCGAGCATACTTTCAAAAAAATGATACATCCTTATTTATTGGTTTATGCCCTAGTATTCGGCTCCATGTCAGTGGTAAATAATTTCTCTACATTTTGCTTCTCTTCTGCACTTCTAATTGAGTAACCCTCCAATCGTGCTTTAGCTTTTGACCTGCGCATATTGACTTTTCTCGTGGTGACTTTTCAGATTTCACCTTACATTCAGATCGCCTTTCTTAGTTCCTATCCTTATTTTTTCAATTAGCTTTCACGTAACTGAATTTATGCTCCTAAGTCATTTCAAGAGTAGTTAATGATATCTTAGAATTAAGGGGAATAAGAAATAATTGAAGTAACAAGAAGACGGAGTATATGTATTTGTCAACTGGAAAAAAGGCTCTTCGTTGATGATGAACAAAGTTTACAAACAAGGATTTGAAACAATTATGGAATAAGAATTTCTTCAGTATTTGAGACAGCTCTTTTGAAACATTTTTTTTGCCCAACTTCACTTTCCCTATACTTGGAGCGGTCAAACGAAGTACTTCTTGACTATATCATAAATTAACTGCGTGCGGTAAATTGTCTCCATCCATGTTTGTTAGAATGAAAGATCCTCCCGAGAAGGCTTCTTGACTACGAAAGGTCTTTCATAATTTGAGGTCCATTTCTCATGATAATCTTTTTGATATGAGAGTATATTTTTCAACACTAAATCTCCTTCTTGGAAAAATCAGGGACGTAAATTTTGTCATACGCTTGCATCATTTTTCTTTGATATAATTGCCTCTACATAATGCAGTCAATATTTTTTCCTCAATAAAATTCAATTGCTCAAATAGTGTTTGTACCCACTTTGCTTCTTCTAATTTCACCTCCATTAACACTCTGAGGGAGGGAATTTCCACCTCAATTAGAAGGACCACTTCCATGCCATATACCAAAGAGAATGACGTTGCCCCAATTGATGTTGAGACTGATGTGCGGTATCCATGTAGAGCGAAATGGTGCATCTCATGCCAATCCTTATAAACCCCCGTCATCTTCTCCATGATCTTTTTTATGTTCTTATTGGCTGCTCCCACTGCTCCGTTCATCTTCAGATGATAATGAGATGAATTATGATGCTTAATTTTGAACTGCTCACATAATTCTTTCACCATCTTGTTGTTTAAATTTGTCCCATTATCTGTGATGATCCTTTCAGGTAGACCATATTGGCAAATTATTTTCTTTTTAATGAACTTAACAACCGCACTTCTGGTTACAATCGAATAAGAACTCACCTCCACCCATTTGATAAAATAATCTATAGAGACAAAAATGAAACGATGCCCGTTAGAGGATTTTGGTGTGATGGGACCAATGACGTCCATGCCCCACATAGAGAACGACCAAGGTGCGGCCATGACATGTAAAGGGGATGTGGGTACATAAATTTGACATTTATGACATTTCTTAGCGTACTAGATGGAGTCAAATTCTAGAGTCAACCAATAATATCTTGCTCTCAAGATTTGTTTCGCCATCATGTGTCCATTAGCATGCACACCACAAATTTCTTCGTGAACTTCATTTATGATTTGCTTCGCTTCCCTTATATCAACGCATCTTAAAAGCACCATATCATGATTTCTTTTGTAGAGTATTTCACCGTTCAAGAAGAAACCCATGGATAATCTTCTAATAGTGTGTTTATCATTCTCGGGCTTTGGATGGATATTCCCCATTTTTTATATACTGCTGATGTCGTAATACCATGGTCTTGTCGCTGACTCTTATTCAATGCTCATATAGTGAGCAGGAAAATCTCACTTCTTAATTTTTATGGATTGAACTTCTTCCTTAAAGTCTGCGGCAAACATGGACATTAGAGTTGCCAGTCCATCTGCGATTTGATTATTCCCTCTGAGTATATGGTCAAGTGAGATCACTTCAAACGTTCGACTTAACTTAGTTACATGTTTGTAATAAGGCACCAGCTTGGAGTCTATAGCTTCTTATTCCTCGTTTAGTTGTCATATTTCCAATAACGAATCTTCGTATACTCGAAGCTTCCTTATCTTCATATCACAAGCTACTTGAGTTCCCATGGAACATGCTTCATATTCAATCATATTGTTTGTACAACCAAAGCATAGTTTTACCGTGAATAGAAAAAATTCCTTAACAAGATACGAGGATGGCCCCAATTTCATGTCCTACACCATTAGATGTGCCATCAAATAACATTGTCCACAATTCTAGATCCATAGATTCTTCTTCATTTTTTAATATGACTTAGACGTTTTCATCAAGAAAATCAATTTTCATAGGCTCATAATCTTGCACTAGTTGATCTGCAAGTACACTTCCTTTTATTAACCTCTTCGTGACATAAATAATATCATATTCCGTGAGTAACATTTGCCATTTAGCAATTCGCCCAGAAAGTGATGGTTTTTCAAAGATATACTTGATTGAGTCCATCTTTGAAATTAACCAAGTGGTGTGGTATAACATGTACTGTCTAAGCCGATGAGCAACCCAGGGTAATGCACAACATGTTTTCTCCAAATTTATTAATATCATTGCCAATCGAATGAATTTAATCAATAAAGTGGCAATATATGATTGATGAAATTGATATATTCAATGAAGCTCTTGTTATGTATGTTTTTCAAACCACTAATGATGAAACGACACGTGTTACATTGTATTAGAAGGCCCTCGATGAAGGAAAGTTTCTGGACTGATCCTACCAAAAAATGATCATCTACACGTTCCAGATCGCTGATCCCTTATAGGATCGTAGGGTCGTACGATCCAGATCGCCGTCGCAACAGAGACTCTAAAGTGACTGTTATTTTGATAATTTCATGACGGTTTGCAACCGTAGCTAAATATAATATACCGCAATAGTTTTTAGAACCATCGTAAATTGTATATATAAAAGTCATCTTTACAAAAGACGCCTTCTGAAGATCTTTATTTGATCATTTTAACTCGTTGAAATGTATCATAACATCAAATATACAAAGAAAAAAAATAATAACAAGAGGGGCAAAATGATAATTTTATATTCTACTCTTGTTACTGATATTCACTATGAGTATTATGTTCAAATATTCTGTGGACTGTGAAAATAAAAAAATATTTACACCAACAAAAAACATAGCGTGCATGAATCGAGAGTTGATTCAGCATCGAACCTATAGAGAATCGTACGATGTCAGGATTAAATAGGTTGAGAATTTATGGAGATAAATTTACCGGGTATTTGAATCCTTAGCTTTGTTCATATGAGTCCATTCGGTTTTAGAAATAGCTCATGAGAACAGGAATAGAGAAACAAAATAAATTGAATCAAAATATGTTTTGGTACAAAAGCATATTTCCTACATCTATATGTGATGGGTGATGTCACTTAATTAGTTAAGTGTGATTATATGTACTGAAATTAATTAGTTTATTATTTTTAAATTATTGAATAATTAGTAAATAAAAAAATAATTAATTAATTTATAATTATCAATTAATTTATTAATCGGATTAATGAATTTCGATACAACTCAAACTCTAAGAAATATTACAATTTAAGCAATTATGAATATAGGGGATGAATTTTTAAAAATTTAAAAATATATGGGTATATTTGTAAATATCAAAAATTATATTTTATAAATATTTAATAGGAATTTGATTGCAGATAGATCTATTATTAGATACAATTGCTTGTTAACAATGCAAAAAAAAAAAAACATTTTCCCCTCCCTCCCTGTCGTCGTCGAAAATTATACTAAAGGAGAAATTTTCAATTTTTTTCAATCGTTTTGAGAGCACACACTCAAATTTCTACACAAAATTCTCGTAAGAGTATATTTATAAAATTAACAGGTGGTTATTGTTGGATGAAATTCATAAATCGTTCTTGGAGTTCAAGTGTGTGATTCGGATCCTGAAGTTGAAGAACACGAAGTACGCTCGAAGAAATTCCGCCAGTTCAGAAACTGTCCTATACAAAGTATAGGTGAAAAAAATTGTTTCTAACCTTATCTTCTCGTTTAATGTCACATATGCATAATCGCACGTTGTTTGGTTTTAAGTTATTTAATTTGATTAAATAAGTTAATTGGAAAATAATTTATATTCCTTCCACAAACCGTTTATGGTTCAAACTTATTTTTAATTAATTTTAAAACCAACCGGTCCCAGCAAAATACAACTATAAAAATTGAAGTGCAACCTCACCTTGACTAATCCGACTAAGCAGGACCATAAAATGATCCAATAGTGCTTAAGATTATACCTAAGTGTAGGCCTCAGTCAAAAGCTAAACCAAAGTCAGTTACATCCCTTCAATCAGATGACTTTCAGTCGCCTCGCCTTAGCTCACCCGTAATTCAGACCTCGCTCGATCATAGTCACTTTATGTTACTCGAAGTACATCAACACCGTGGCCTAAGCTTATCCTGACTCATTAGAGTCGTAGACACAAAGGATGTTCTGAGATGCCATAATGAATCAACAACAGATACTTGGATTTTTTGACGCGAGCCTTACTGCCTAGTGGATCCAATGACATAACATGTTTCAGTGAGTAGCTCGCTAAAAACTCAACGCTAGTATCTCTAGCGAACCATTAGACCCCGTCAGAAGCATTCATAACATATCAACCATCACTCAATGGCACAACCAACGCATCTGAAGTCAAACCAATAGCCAAAATAAGCTCATATACTGCAACCACAAAAACATTAACTATAGAGTTTTTTATCAGACGATAAATATTCCAGATAGGAAAACTTTTTAAGTTCGACCCATAGCTTGGACTCAAATTATGACCATATGAACCATAAAGATTCAACAAAATGACGTAGAACAAAGTAGGGAACGGTTCAAAATCATATATGACATGGTTTGTCGCGACCATCTACACCATAGTGATTTAGCAAAAGGTTCCAGAGTCACGTATGATGCCTTATAGATGTATACTTCGACAAGTGGGGAAAAACTGTGTAGGATAAAACTTACTTGGTCCGTAACCAAGATCCAACGTCGAGCCCATAAGGGGCCCAATAACATTGGGTGAATAACTTGTGAAGAGACACCCACATGAAGCCATGGGTTGAATTATAGTTTGAAGATGAGGCATCCCCAAGGCCATGAGCTAAACCATGATTCGAGGAAAGGGCATTCCTAGACCATTGGGTGAACCATGGTACGAGGATAAGGCATCCCTTAGGCCATGGGTTGAACCATGCTCTGAAGCTGAGATGTCCCATAAACCATTGGTTGAACCATGGTGCGAGGATGAGGCCTTCCCTGAGCTATGAGCTGAACCATGGGCCGAGGATGAGGCATCCCCTAGGCCATGGGTTGAACCATGGTTCGAGGATGAGGCGTCCCCTAGAAAAAGCTTCTGCATGGCCTGTGGATGAGGCGTCCCCTAGGCTATAGGTTGAACCATGGTACGAGGATGAGTCATCCCCAAGGCCATGGGATGAACCATGATCCGAGGATAAGGCATCTCCTAGGTTATCGATTGAACTATGGTCCGAAGATGAGGCATCCCCTAGGCCATAGGCTGAACCATGATCCGAGAATAAGGCTTCCCCTAATACATTGGATGGACCATGGTCTGAGGCTGAGACATCCACTACTTATTGGACGTTAACATAAACTGAAGGCTTTCACTAGGGATCCAACCCTGGGACATGGGGTCCGAACCGCATGCTCCTACTACGACTGAGTCTACCATGATAACTGAGGTTCATAACTTTTATGACTAACGCTAACACGACAGATGAGGTCCATCACCTCCATGATTGATCTTGAGGTCCATCATCTTTATGACCAAGGTCATATCGATGGTCGAGGCTACTTAGCATCATCAATGGGACATACCGTCCCGAAGATACGTTGACTAGCTAATGGGACGGGATTGTCCCATCATGAAATAAAAACTCATCCCATCCCCATCTCGCAGAAGCGAGACTCGAGAAGGGCACTCTGGACGGGTCTTGGGACAAGACAACAATGTTTAAGAAACGTCCAAACTAAGGTATAGATTGCTAAATTGAGGGTAAGGTTTTAGAAATTAGAAAACAAAAAAACAAAGATAAAAAAGGAAAACTTGTTGAGTTATTAATAGCTGTTAATTTAATTCATCCTCCTGATATAATGATTTGGAAACCATAATATGCCGTTTATTCGGTTGTAATATTTGTTTTCATATTTTCTTTCTTGTATATTTTCTTTTTGTTTTGTAATTTCTAAAACTTTACTTCGTTAGTAATCTATACTTTGATTTTGATGTGCATATAAAACATTAATATATTTAAAAAATTATTGCTAATACATTTATGTGGGCTTAAATGCAGGCCTAAGCGTGACATTGCGGGATGGGCATGGTGGGACAGATTTAGGCGGGAATAAAATCTTGGCCCGGCTAAAGAATTCAATCTCAATCCTACACCGAATGGGTTCGAGACGGGACAAAAGTCTCAAAATCTTTGTTCTGAATAGGATTGGTCCTGCTATGACTAGGATGGGATCGATCAGGATTCCAGGTTCGAGATATATTTATGAGGCTTAGAGGCTACGACCATGATTACCAAGATTTAACACATCCATGACCGAGGTTACCATGATGGTCGATGTCCATCACCTCAATGACCAAGGCCACATCGATAGTCGAGGTCCATCACATCCATGACTGAGGGTACCACGATGGGCGAGGTCCATCACCTCCATGGCCAAGGCTACTGTGATGGTCGAGGTTCATCTTCACCCACTAACCTAGCCATATATTGTAACCTTCTATACATGGAAAACCAGCTAAGAGATCTCTCAACAAGGGAAGTCTTAGCTACCTTATAAGGAGATTGAGCCAAAAAAGGCAATCCCCATAATAATTGACATGTCTTATCAATACACCTCCTTCCTTATTAGCATATGGAGAGGAGGTACATTGAATATAGACCACACACCATGTGGAATCTACCTAATTTGATAGTATCACCCACCATTTCTGAGGTGAAAAATTTCCTTACTTCTATAATTCTAAATCACTCTAGTGACATGTCCGAGTTAATAGATGGGGGATCACCCATGTGCCATGCTTACTACTTTTATGATCATTTTTTATTTTACATATCTTTAGGTGACATGTGACGATTATCTTGATAGTAAATAAAAATAAATTTTTCACATCTACAATATACATTCAACTCCGAACCTCAGCTTAGTGTACTGTTAAATGTTGCAAGTGGAGTTCTTTTACTTTATTTGATTTTATTCTATTTCTTCATAAAAGTAAACATATTTCAAGTTTGAAGTCATAAATAGGTGAAGTGAGTGAGCTCTAAAGTAGAGTAGAGTTGTCTTGTTTCCTACACCAGACTGATCCCCGATGGACACTCTCCAATCTTCCAACCCACAGAATAAAGAAAACAATCCCCCAGTTTTCCTCAAAATTGAGGAAGAATATTCGTCTTCATTGTCTACAAACGATACAGGCAGTGATTTTTCTGATGATTCTTCACAAGACCCTGAAGAAGCTGATAAAACTGAAGCAGAAGTTACAAAGAAAGAGAAGAAACGAGAGGAACATATTGAGAAATTACCTCTTTACTTGCCCCTTTACAGAGCTGCCCTAGATGGCAATTGGGAAAAAGCAAAATCAATTTTCGACCAAGATTCGGACGCAATCACGGCCAAAATCACTTGGAACCAGCATACGCCACTCCATGTTGCAGTTAGCACAGGCGGTTCCATTGATTTTGTGAAGAAGCTCGTCAACCTAATGTCTGTCGAATCACTGGAGCAGAAGTCCAGCATTGGAGAGACCGCACTTTCTGTTGCTGCTGTCGTCGGGAATATAGAGGCCGCAAAAATCTTGGTAAAAATGAACCAAAGACTGACGCAGATGCGAGACATGTGTAATTTGATACCACTTCATTTGGCTGCTAAATTTGGCCATAGACAAATGGTTGAATATCTCATGTTAGTAACTCGAAACAAATCTCCAAGCCCATTTGCTGGGAAAGAGGGTGCCGAATTTCTAACTTTCCTCATTATTGATGATTTCTATGGTTAGTTCATTACAATTTTTGCCAGAAATTATTATAATTGATTTTTAAAAAATCAATTCATACAATTTTTTTTACTTTTATTACACGGACAACTCCTCAAGTTTCATCTTGAAATATCAGCCTTCTCATTGCCGAGCTTAGTAGCCAACTTGCTCTTAAAACATTGAACTCAATCTCCTATGATTTTGAAGCTTTTAGAGACTCCATAGGCTTTTATTTAAATTATTCCGAGTACATTACATACATTCTTTATAAAGCGAAAATGATCAATGCAAAAGCAGCCCCACCTATGTGCCCTATATATAAACTAAATGCCAATGGAACTCCCTTTTCAGAACTAACACTCTATAGGAACATAATTGGCTCTCTTCAGTACCCTACTATGGCAAGGCCTTCACCCTCTTCATTCCTTACCATGACAAGGCCTGGCATTGCCATTGTTATCAATAAACTGAGTCAATTGCTATCTTGTCTCACCATTGATCACTAAAAGGCATGCAAAAGGGTCCTAAGATAACTTAAAGGTACCCAACAATATGGACAATTCTTCTCTCCTTCATAAAGATTTTCTCTTTGAAGGCTACTCTGAGTAGTTTAGGCATCTTCTTTTGATGATAGGAAGTGAACCAGTGGTTTTTGTGTTTATCTTGGTGGAAACTTGATAACATGGAGCACTAGGAAATAGACAATAGTTGTTGTCCAGTACAGAGGCAGAGTATCAAGCCTTAGCCTTGGCTTACAATGAAATCTTTTGGCCTCTCTTTCTCCCCCCTCTCTCTCTCACTCTCTCTCTCCCATGAGCATAAACTTGCCTTACCCTCTTCACCAACTTTTTGACGTGGTAATCAATGCACTCTCTCACTAGCTTGCAATCTTGTTTTTCACTCTTGCACAGAACACATTAACTTGATGTTCATTTTATCTGAGAAAAAATCTTCAAAAGTTTTGGAAGTCATGTACATGCCATCAACTTCTCAACTAGTTGATACCATGACCAAGCCACTACCTCCTAGCTCATTTAGTGTTCTCAGTTCCAAGCTCAATGCGTTATTACCACCACTTCGCTTGAGGGGTTGTAAATCTATTGCCCGTGTATGCCACAAAAGCACTGCCAACAGTGCATTTTCTCTGCATCAGAATCCTTCCTCTATAACCAACTCAGTAGCCAACAAGCAAATTGTTATTGGCAGAAATGATGTAAATATCTATATGTTTTGAGTGACACGCACACATCCTTTAGTTTCATCCATTTTGAAAACCGTTAAGTCTTTATATGCAATTACAAAATTACCCTTAATTATTTTCTAAAGAAATAGTTTTTAGGTTCGAACACTCACGGTTGATGGGTGTGCACGGTTCGGTTCAGTTCAATTCAAATTACTTAAAATTTGAGTTGAACTGAAAAGTTTAGTTCTACGATATTTCAAATAAAACTGAATCGTGAATGACATATAGACTCAAAAAGAACGGAAAGTTTCAGTTCGGTTTGATTGAGTTATATCAATTTCATAATGATTTTGATCTAAAAAGATTGGTTTCAATTCAAAATTTGATGAGATTTCAACCGAACCGAACTGAAACCTCAATATTTTTATCAACTCAACTATAAACATCAAAAACCAACTTAAACGGTAATTTTTTTGTTCTGTTCGGCTTGATCGGTTGGCGAAATTTTGCACATCTAGGGTTTGACAAAAAAATGTAAAGACGAATCTAATATTAAAATTTATTTTAATGGCGTCAGTATAAGAAGTAACAATTTTTATCTTACTTGTAAATAAAATCTTAAAATAAGGGATGTATGTACGTTTTATTTTTCAGAGTAGAAGGTGGCGTAAATCTTTTAGACAAATTAAACGAGAGCTCAGAGGAATTAAGGTTTCAAATTTGGGAGTTTTTTTTCCTCCTCAAACCCTTTCTTAAATAAATGCTCTCTATCCAAATCTAATAAATTCTATTTTCACAATTTTACTGAATTTTTGGTCATCGAGAAGTTTCATCCATAGCTTCTTCCTGCTGGAAGTGATAGTTCTTTCTGTTTATGATGTTACATGCATTATAAAGATATATGTGTTATTCAACATGCCCCCAACATTCGCATGTTCTAATTTTTTGAAAAATCATGTATTGACGTGTCCCAGTCGTGTTCGTGTCCGTGTCCGTGTTTGTTGTACTAAAGTGACAATATATCTGATTTGAATCCAACGGTTGCAGTCCCTGGTCTAAGTAATATTCATGATGCAAAGTTGGCGCATATGCAAACGATGAAGCTTGTTAGACTGATTTGTAATCGAGTTATAAAGGAGGATTATGAGAATGCTTCAAAACTATTTGGACCAGTAGTAATAAGAGCTGCAATTAATGGGATTCCTGAGCTTGTTACTGAGATTATTAAGACCTTCCCACATTCAATTTGGTTTCTTGATGTCCATGGCCGAAACATATTTCAACTTGCAGTTTTACACCATCGAGAAAAGATTTTCAATCTGATATACCAACTGAGCTCTGTTAAACATATCTCCTTGGTATATCAAGACAAGAATTTCAATAACATTTTGCATTTCGCGGGAAAGTTAGTCCAACAACCGAGTCGAACATCCATCCCAGCTCTGCAATTACAACGACAACTACAATGGTTCAAGGTAATTAGTACAAACACTCTCTTTTCTATTTGCTATTAGAATTTTAGTGTGTTAGTCAGTGCTTTTTGCACTGTTGAGATCTAACATTCATTGCTGAAATGATCCGCAGGAAGTTGAGAAGTTAGTGAAACCATCATTTAAAATATGTACAAATAGTGAAATGAAAACAGCAAGAATGGTATTTGATGAAGAGCATGCTCCATTGCTTGAAAAAAGTGAGAAATGGATGAAGGCCACAGCTTCTCCCTGCGCTGTCATCGCTGCAATTATTGCAATCGTAGCATTTGCAGCCACCTTCACAATACATTGGACCAATGGCAAGGATGAAGGAAACACAATGTCCTTAATGGTTTTTAGTATATCAGATGCACTTGCTCTGTTCTCTTCATCTACTTCAGTCATGATGTTTTTTAGCATCCTCACGTTACGCTATTCGGCTGAAGATTTTCTGAAATCTTTACCTAAGAGATTGATTATCGGTCTTATTAGTTTGTTCGTTTCTATAGCAGCCATGATTGCAGCCTTCATTGCTTCTGTTCGTATGGTTTTTATTCATAAGGTGAAATGGGATTTGATTCCTATTGCAGTACTGCTCGGATTTATGCTAGTTTTCATGTTTGGTTTGATGCAGTTTCCTCTTCTAGTTGAAATAACCTTGTCGACTTACGGACGGAGCATTTTTCGGCAGCAAAGAAAGGAAAAGATCTACTAGTACTTGAAGAGAATTCATATGCAGTTCATGATGTTCCTTAAGAAATGCAAGTTTGCATTATTTCATTTTATCAAGCTATTTCATATATAGTTAGTTAATTAAGACTACATCTATTTTTCTTTCAATCATCAATTAAAAGTAATTTTATTTGTTTATTTTTCAATATTATTATTAATGATCACAACTAAGTTATGTTAAAAAATCAAAAGAATAATCACGAGTATAAAGGAAATAAAAATAATCACTGCACGCATCTCAAAATAGAAAAATTTGCGTGACTGAAAAAATTTCGGCATCACCCATGGAAAAACTACTTTCATTCGTCAATTGTTTATATAATATATAGTTCATATTATATACATCTTCAGTATATTTTACATATATAATATATAATATGTAAATTTTGTGAACATTACGTTTAATTTCACTTGGGACGAGAGATTATTTTTTTTATGCCGATTTTTTTTTGAATTAGGGGGACTATTTTTTAGTTTTCTTTTACCCTTGATTATTTTTTATTTTTATATTCTTAAAATAGTCTATTTTTTATGTTCTCCCTATTATTATTGTGCTACCAATGCTTTCTAAATGGCTTCATATTGTCTGGGGTAAAACGCATTATTAACGTTACTCTGAATTTTAGCGGCTGTAAATCTAAATGATGACATTATATTAAATGATTTGTTTTCACAATCAATTAGTCCTTAAGTTACTTAGGGCTCGTTTGACAGTCAAGATAGTACTGTACTAAATCTGTCAGACTGTACTGTACTGGATTAAATAATATTGTCCACTATTTGGTGTTGTATTAGTTAAAAAACTATAACACTTATACAATGTTTGACATGTTATAGTACTAGATTGTAAAACTGTTTATCATGATTTGATCCGTAAAAATCTATTTGAAATTCATTAACATGTTATTTTACATTTTCAACTATAAAATAAATTATCGAATTCATGGTATCACTGTAAGTTCCCTATTTTTTGACTAAAAATGTAAATTCAATTATACCCACAAACTTTAAGATAGTGATAATTTATAGTTATAAATATTGAAATTAGAAAAAAAAATTCATTGAATTTTTAATACACAAAATAAGTCATTTAAAATATATAAAATATATAAATAATGAAGAAAAAGATAGTAAATGACTTTAAAAATTGGTAAAATTATGACATAAGTAACTAATTTTACACATTTCGAAAATTCATAAAATATTTTTATTAGAGTGAAGTTCCTGTAAGATCTAAATTAAAAAAATTATTTTAATAAAAAAATCATTTTAAGATATAAATTAAAAAACAGTTTTATTTTTCTTAGTCTGATGTAGTCCCTCCTAAAAGGAGGGGACTAAATTATCCTATGTGGGTGGGACTAAAGAGTCTCACCGTATTCACTAGTACGGGCTCTATATTTTTACCAAACGTCGGACAGTACGTACCATCATGCTTTTAGTACTGTACAGTACGGGCTACCAAACAAGCTCTTAAGGTTAACTTGCAATCAGGTCTTTTTGTTAATTTCAAATTTAGTTACTTTATATCGTTAATGACCTAGCAGTTGATGAACACTTAGATGTTAATTATTAACTTTCAGCTTGTATAAAAAAAGAAGTGATTTTAAGATTTGAGACTTAATGAAAGAATCATGTTAGAAGCTTTAAGCAATTTATGGAGTTTATAGGGTAAACTAATAATCTACGACAACCAAGTTAAACATAACGAAGAATCATTTTACTTTTTTATTAAATGATATGTCTATCATTCATTAGTTAATTGGTCAACTTATCATAAGGAGTGTTGAATCATTAATCAATGAATGATTAACGAATCACTTAATCAGATGAAACTTAAATTAAAACTTAATCCGTCTATAATTATTTAATGTATCTTGGATCCTCCAAATTTGATACTTTGATTTCTCAAATTAGTCATTGTAATTGTAAATAAGGTCAATTTGTAAAATTGCAATCAGAAACTTAAATAATTTATTTTCACAGTCAAATAGTCCTTAAATAACATAAGGTATATTGCAAAGAAGTCTTTTTCGTTAATATCAAACTTTGATATGTTATATATCATTGATAACCTAGAAATTGATGCACACTTGGATGTTGAGTAGAAACAATAAACGTTCATGTTGTCAAAAGCATAAATAATTTTAAGGTTTGAGACTTAATGAAAGGACTCTATAAGTTTTAAGTAATTTAATAGAGTCATTCTTTAGATACTATCTTGAGGTTTTTTTAAGATATTAGCAAATCATGTAAGGTATATTAATGTTCAAACACATTTAAAATAGCTTACTACATATTTGAGATAGCTTATACATTTAAGGTACATGCAGTATACCGTCTAGACTCCAAATATTTTTCTAATTCAAGGAGAATAAAGGAAAAATTAAGAGAATTTTTTATAAGCAGTCCTTTGTGAAAGAAAATAATGATATATGTTTGGAGACCTCCATTTTTTGATGAAATTCAATATTTTTTATAAGAGAAAAGACTAAGTTGTTTCTTTAGTTTAGAATTTTTTCGTTAAAATTAATTGCTAGACTGGGATCTAGAATTTTTTTGTTTTGCTAGATCTTAATCTAGATATTATAAATTTGAATGAGGGAGTGCTAGAAAATTTGGTCTAGCAAAAAATTTCGCTAATACTACATTTCATTAAAAAGATCAAAAGATCCTAATATCAATTTTTTTTGTTTTAAGAGGTCTTACTCACGCAATTTCTGAAATTAATCTACAAAAACTAAAATAATGTAATATTATATTATTTATTACTTTTATTTATTGATAAATTATTATTTCAACTAAGTTGAAAGACATAATTGTCTTCAACAATAAAAACTTGCAAGAGAAAATACAGAAAAGAAAACTTGTACAGTTTTCCTAAGCTAATAGATTATCTTTCTTACTTGTGGACCAAAAATGCTCCGCCCATAAGTAGAAGAGGTGATTTCAACAAGAAGAGGAAACTGCAGCAAAGCAAATAAGATTACGGGCACAGAAGCAATAGCTGCTATTGGAATTGTAATCCATTCCACCTTATGAACAAGAACTATGTGAAGTGAAGCAGAGAAAGCTGCTATCATAGAAGCTATTGAAAAGAATAACATAACAAGACCAATTATCAATCTCTTTGGTAAGGCCTTGAGGAAATCGTCTTCAGAAAAACGCGAAGTGAGAATGCTGAAAAACATTATGACTGAAGTAGATGAAGCAAACATACCCATTGCATCTGATACAATAAAAACAATGAAAGCCATACTGTTTATGTAAATAGGTCTTCCTTGATCACTGTTATTTCCACCAGGTACTGTAAAAGCTGCTGCAAATGCTACTGTTATAACGAGTGCCGCTACACCGAGCATGATTGAGCTGTATCTGTTGAGGTCATCAACGTACCCTAATGTACATTTAGCCCACTGTGCAAGCACGATGCAGAGTAATCGGGCTTGTACACAATTTTTCCAATGTAGCAATCAGTTGTACTTTCAGATCACCAATCCTTTGATCATTCTGTTACGTGTCGAATGTGGGATGCGTCGATCCGCCATGTCAAATGTGCCTCCTTTGCGTGGTGTAGGCATTTCCATGTTACATGAGATCAAATTTATAAGATAAATTTTTGTAGTGCAAATTTTGAAAAAATTTCAATTTTCTTTTGTATTTTTTTGTGGAGTCCCCACTCCATTCTCCCTCGTTTGAAAAGAAAAAAATCGAGTCAAGTGGCGACATGAAGTAATGAGGTCGAGCGTGATCGACTGACAGCACGGTCCGCGTGATGGGCCTTGGCCAGCATGCCGCCACTGAGATGTCACCACTGAGGCTCAGTGGTGGCTTCCAAGCACGCTTGGCCAGCATGCCACCACTGAGGCTCAGTGGTGGCATCCAAGCATGCTTGGCCAATGACGCCACTAAGGTTCAGTGGCGACATCCAAGCAAGCTTGGCAATGCTGCCATTAAGGTTCAGTGGCGGACATCAATTTTGAATTTTTTTTTGTTGAGTCCCCACTCCTTTCCCCCTCTATAAAAAGTACTACAAGCTCCACCTACCCTTCTCCCCTTCATTTAAGTGTCATTAGGGCAAAATTATCAATTCCTTCTCCCTCCAAATTTTTTAAAAAGAAATCTTGGGCAAGGTTGAAGGATCCACCAAGGAGTGTCCGGGAGAATCCGCCAAGGAGTGTGCAGGAGCATCCACAATGGAGTGCGTAGGAGTATCCGCAAGGAGTGCGTGGGAGTATCCGCCAAGGAGTGCGTGGGAGTATCCGCCAGGGAGTGCGCGGGAGCATCCGCATTGGAGTGCGTGGGAGCATCCGCAACAAAATGCACGGGAGCTTCCGCCAGGGAGTGTGTGGGAGCCTCCGTCAGGGAGTGCGCGGGAGCATCCACAATGGAGTGAGCGGGAGCCTCCGTCAAGGAGTGCGTCAAAGCCTACATCGAGGAGCGCGTGTATGCCTCCGACGAGTAGTGATTGAAAGCCTCCGTCGAGGAGTGCGTGTATACATCTCACCGAGAATGTCGTATATTATGGATGTTCTCAAGAAGAGGTGTGAAAATCTATGCATCTTACCAAGCATGACGTCAATCATGGGTGTTCTCAAGTAGAGGAGTGAAAGCCTATGCATCTCACCAAGCATGATATCTATCATGGGTGTTCTCAAGAAGAGGCGTGAAAGCCTATGTAACTCACCAAGCATGACGTGTATCGTGGGTGTTCTCAAGTAGAGGCGTGAAAGCCTATGCATCTCACCAAGTACGACGTCTATCATTGGTGTTCTCAAGTACAGGCGTGAAAGCCTATGCTACGCACCAAGCATGACGTTTATCATGGGTGTTCTCAAGTAGAGGCGTGAAATCCTATGCATCTCACCAAGCATGACGTCTATCATAGGTGTTCTCAAGTAGAGGCGTGAAAGCCTATGCGTCTCACTAAGCATGACGTCTATCATGGGTGTATTCAAGTAGAGGCGTGAAATCCTATGTGTCTCACCAAGCATCACGTTTATCATGGGTGTTCTCAAGTAGTTTCATGAAAGCCTATGCCTCTCACCAAGCATGACGTCTATCATGGGTGTTCTCAAGTAGAGGCGTGACAGCCTATGCAACTCACCAAGCATGACGTCTTTCATGGTTGTTCTCAAGTAGAGGAGTGAAAGCCTATGCATCCAACCAAGCATGACGTCTATCATGAGTGTTCTCAAGTAGAGGCCTGAAAGCCTATGCGTCTCACCAAGCATGTCGTCTATCATGGGTATTCTTAAGTGGAGGCGTAAACGCCTATGCGTCTCACCAAGCATGACGTCTATCATGGGTGTACTCAAGTAGAGGCGTGAAAGCCTATGCGACACACCAAGCATAACATTTATCATGTGTATTCTCAAGTAGAGGCGTGAAAACCCATTGCGCCTCACCAAGCATGATGTGTATCATGGGTGTTCTGAAGTAGAGGCGTGAAAGCCTATGCAACTCACCAAGCATGACGTCTATCGTGGGTGTTCTCAAGTAGAGGCGTGAAAGCCTATGCTTCTCACCAAGCATGACGTCTATCGTGGGTGTTCTCAAGTGGAGGCGTGAAAGCCTATGCGTCTCACCAAGCATGACATCTATCATGGGTAATCTCAAGTAGAGGCGTGAAATCCTCTGCATCTCACCAAGCATGACGTCTATTGTGGGTGTTCTCAAGTAGAGGCATGAAAGCCTATGCATCTCACCAAGCATGACGTCTATCATGGGTGTTCTCAATGTATATGCAAGGGTGTCACGTGGGTGAGGTGCAGGAGTGGTCTAGTCCTAGCTTGTGAACTGAATAACGCCTGAGAACGTCGGGAAGGAAGCCGGGAGGTGAAAGGGGGAGCACTCTAGACACTCAAGGGTGGCGACAAATGCTTGCTCTCTCTCTCTCTTAAAGTGGGAGTTTCTCACTCTAGAAATGGGAGCTTCTTTCTCTAAAGTGAGAGCTTCTCTCTCTAAATTTTCAATCCCCTCAAATGAAGGATGAGTCCTCCTTTTATGGGTGAACAAAAGGAGGGGGGATCATTGCAACTAATCCCTTGATTAGTTTCAATCCCACTAATCAAATCGCGCCAGCTAAGTTGACTGATCATGCTTAGGTGAGTAAAAGGAGGATTACACATAAGCCAATCAGGTGACATCATGTGAGACTTTGTGTAATGACCATGATCTTGGAGAACACAACGGTGGGGCGCGACGACGGTGTTCACCCAACGCCTCCTCTACAAAGGTTCTCTCAAACAAAATCATTCCCCAAGGTTGGAGGGTAGCACACCCTCAATGTCTAGAGTGGTCGTACTAAGGATGTATGTCCCTTGCCTAGTACAACGTAACCTCCCCCTAATCCTGTCAGTCCATAGCCTCCCGAACGTTTCCAGGCAGCCATACGTCCACCCAAGTTTTTATCACTTGACTTGGTGGTTTATGATGTGATAACTCATTGTGATAGGGTAGTGGTGCGTCTACAAGTTTCATTATGGACGGTGATCGATGCATCTCCAAGGTACACCCATGAGGGTGAGATCAATGTGCTACCATAGAGGTGACACCCCATGGTGCTGCCATGGGGACGATCCCCATGAGTACCTCAGTGGTGGCACCTCAAGGGATGCACCTCAGTGGCGGCACCACATGGGGTGCACCTCAGTGGCGGCACCTCATGGGGTGCACTTCAGTGGCGGCACCCTAAAGGGTGCTTCTCACCGGTGACACTCTATGGTACGTTCTTGGTGGAAACACTCCCGATACACCGTAAAAATTACACTTTACGGGTAATCAACGTTGAGGTAGTCAACCCTCATATACAATTGTCTTATTGGGTCTATCATTCTTCAAACATTAATTTGAGAAGCTTCTCCATGTAGTCCATATAAAGGCCTGTCCCTACGGCAATATGAAGACTTCTCTCATCGGGAAGAGTTATTTTGGCTGTGATTGCCTTTGAATAAGTGTCAATAAATGCGTTTGCGATTTCCCAATTGCCCTGTAATGCTGCTTTGAATAGTGGCAAGTAACGTGTCATTGCTTCGCCCCACACCCTATCAGTTATCTTCCCTGTAAATGTCTCTTCCATTAGCCACATATATATAGCATACCAAAATGTAAAAAGAAATTTCAAATCTATATTCATCGAACTTAGGAATGAATGTAAAAATATTTAACTCATCCAATCCAACTATCATCATTTTATACATTGAATCATGAACTTTTTGTTTCAAGCATTTGGTTCATAATCTTATTGGTCTTTCGTAATTATCCCTCTATTTACTCTTATTTATTTTAATGTTAAATGAGGTAAGGAAATTGTTGAGACGGTGACTTTAAATGGTGGTGTGGCTTTGTCAATCTGCTCTCATTGTTTTCTATATAAATAGGATTCTTCTTTTCTTTTTGTATTGTATCAAATCAGACCACTTACTACTTCTTTTTGTATTGTGTCAATCTACTTATTTTATCATATCATACCAGATACAAAAATATTTATGTGGGGTCTATGAATATTTAAAAGTTCTATGTAGTTCAATATTTAAGTTTATGTGTTTTGAGTCTCTGAATGTTTTTGACATTCTTTTGTATTCTTTATGGTGATTAGTGGAATTCTACCCATATACGCCTGTAGATGTAGGCACATTGTTGAACCGTGTAAGTTCATTGTATCCTGCATTTTATTGTTTGTCTTTATTTATATTTTACATATTTCTCAATTTCTTGGGGTTGTGGTTATAGCAAGTGGATCAGAGCTATAGTTTTATCAGGGTTCTATCACTAAGGAGGAAAAATATGAGATCAATAAATTCGATGGGAAAATGACTTCAGTATTTGACGATTGAAGATACGAGTCCCATTAGTTCAGCAAGGTTTGGTTATGGAACAGATTGGCAATGATGCTTTGCCAGAGAAATTGACCGATGAAGAAAAATATTGTCTCAATCATTGTCTGATGAGATGTTACATTGAAGTATTCAAATGAGATGTCTCTCAAGGTTTTATGGGTCAAGTTAGAGAGTTTGTATTTGAAGTAATTTCTCACCAACTCGCTCTATTTGAAGCAGTGTTTGTTCACATTTTGTATGGTTGAAGGTAAGGAAATTAAAGATCATATTAATGAATTTAATCGTATTCTGGATTTGCACAAGAATTGATTTTGTGACATTATTTACCTTCTTCATATGACCATTTTATTGACATTATGTTATATGAGAGAGATAAGATTGCTATGGAGGATGTAAAATTATTTGTGTACTCTATCTAAAAAATTAAAGGAAATAGTGTCAGAGAATCACGCTGAGAATGCAGTGAATGGTTTGATAGTTAGAGGAAGAAATAAAGATAATGGTTTGGAGATAAGAAAGGTGGGTCTAACTCTAAGTCGGTGAGTAGAAAAGGGAGTGTGATTGTTGTCACCAAGAAGGGCATTGGAAAGTTGAATGCCCTATACTAAAAAATAAAAAGGAGATTACAGAAAAATCATCCACTATCATTGATGGTACTATTATAGTATAGAAAAGATTAGATAGTAATTATGATAATGCTTACATTATCTTAGGAGTATCCATAAGATCCTCAGTCAACAATTAGGTTCTTGATTCATTTTTTACGTCTCATATGTGCCCCAATAGGAATTGGTTTTTAACCTATGAATCAATCGGAAACTATTGATGAAGGTGAAGTCTTGATAGAAATAACATTCAATGCAAGATTGTCAGTATTGATGCCATTCAGATCAAGATCTATGACGGTATTGTTTGGACTTTTACTAATGTGTAACATGTAACGGATATAAGAAAGAACCTTGTTTTGTTAGTATGTTTACTCCTAGGGTTATCAATATTTAGGTGAAGGTGAAGTTTTAAAAGTTTACAAGGGCGCGCTACAGGTATTGCACCAGTTTCATCCTTATTAGGTCCAGATTCAGTGATTACTCGCCTTTGGCATATGCGACTAGGGAATATGAGTGAGAAATGGACATCGAGTTTGAGTAAGAAACGCTTGTTGAATGGTTAGAAAATTGAGAAACTCAACGTTTGCGAGCATTGTCTTTATGGAAAGCAATGTAGAGTCAAGTTCAGCATAACGATTCACAGAACTAAGGGCATAATGGATTACATCCATTCAGATCTTTTAGGTCCTTTTCCTATTGAATCTAAGGATGGTACATGTTATTTTGTGACATTCATTGATGACTTCATCGAGTTTGGGTTTATTTCTTAAGTATAAGATTGATATATTCCCAATCCTCAAGAAGTAGAGAACTACCATACGGGTAAGAAAATCAAGTATTTCAAAAATGAGGCATTGTGATACACCATATACGCACGAGAACACCATAGTAGAATGGTCTTGCAGAACATATGAACACAACCTTTATAAAGAGAGCGTGTAGAATACTCTCTAATTCTAGTAATTCTGGTTTGCATGATAGATTTTGGGATGAGGCTATAGATTAATTCTTCTATGTGATGAATGTTGGGATTGTGCCCTATAAAGTACTGAAATTATATTGTATTTATTGAGACATTTAATTTTGATTAATAATAAATTATTTATTCTTATATTATATGCAATACTTTCTTGTAAAATATTTACAAGCATAATAGTACTTTGTTTATGGGTCCTATGGAGTTTAGCTTATGGGAACAAAATATTTAACTAAGAGTTCTTTTCTTTATGACTTGTAAGTATATAATTCACAGACTAGTGAAAGTTAGGCGTTTTACTAAGAAAAAACTCTAGTACATTAACTCTCTTATGTAGAGTGACTTACATTAGTCACTAGGTGGAGTACCTAATTAATATATTGTTACATTTGGAATGTATTGAAATGACTAATGAGTCTAATTTTAGTAAAGTACTATCAAATGAAAATCTAGACTCATTGCTATTATTCAATGAGTGCTCTCAATTTTGAAAGAGTTATGAGCTCATATTTAATAATTTAGTTATTTTGGTCTATTAAGAATGAGACTTTATGAGTGACATATTTCGTAGTTGAATGACTGAGTTATTTGATAATGAGTCCATAGATTCTTAATAATAGAACACATAGACACTTTTAAGTGACATGGTACCTCTTAGATAATTCATTTATATGATCACAGTAAACTAAGTGTTTAGCATCTCTGATGGAGTACTAAAGATTTGATAGTTTTACTTGAGACATCAAGTATGAAAATTATCATAGTTGACCAATAGAATGAATTTGAAACCTAAGGATACCAAGATGTGTATAAATATTAGGTCGATAGTAATTAACCTAATTATACACAATACTATTTTATGGAGGGGCATTACATAATGAATAATAAGTCAAAATGATAGTTACGTCAAGTAGTATAAAATACATTTAGAATTCAATTATGATTTTATAGTGGAGTTAGTCATAATTAATAATAATCAATCTAATTATGTGTGTAATCAGTAGTTTTATTAATTATGTAGCTAAGAGTATTTTTTCCTTACGGGCCTCTTACTAGCTTCGAATTTGGATTACGTTGTAATAAGACTGGTTTAATAAATAAGTGGCTCAACGTGGATACTCTATAATCAACCAAGTGATCTAAAAACTAACTCAATCTTAATTCCAAAAGGCCAAATATTTATAATTAACTTATTTTAATTTTAATTAATTAAATTTATAAAAGGAAAAGTAAAACAAACAGGTTGAGAATTTTCCCAACCGTTGGTTTTTCTTCACATGGGTAACAAATTGTAGCCCATGTGAAGAGATGGCATATTAGAAGCCATTCTTCGTAATTTCTTTTTATTATAGTTTTTACTTTATAAATTGAAAATGCCATGGCTGAACATTCTTTTGGAAAAGAAAAGATGAGTTAGTTTTGGTTTGATTTTATTCGAGTGCTCACCTGCTTGTAATTTTGATTAACGGTTCAAGTAGTAGTAAGGAAGATTATGAGATTTTGATCTTCACGTTTAAAAAAGGTAATTTTCTATACGATATAAATGATTATTTCTCAAATTTTTAAAGATCTATTATTTTCCGCTTAGACGATTCTTTCAATTGGTATTTGAGCAAAGCTTTTTGAATTATTTGAGAAATGCATTGAAAAATGTTAATGATGGTTTTGATTTTTTTCGATATTCCATTACATAATCATTTAGATTTTATGTGTAAATTTCTATTGATTATGTAATTAGAGGGACAATCTACGAATAGATTATTTTTTCCTTTAAGATACATATTTAATCTTCATAGATTCCTGTAAACTTTCTTTGAGAAAGTTAAGATAGTTATGATGTAATTGTTCATACCGGATGGAGATCGAAACAATGCAAAAGGAGTATAAAAAATGGATGAAAACTCTCTTTCATGTAGAAAGTGACTACACGGTGACAGGTTTGGTTTTTGGATCATAACTTTTAGATTCGATATTGGATTGAGTCAACCTAAAATCCTCTAGAAAGATAACTCAACGTCCCACAGTTTTGTATGTCATGAAGGGAGACCAAAACTGTGGGAGTGAGGGATTCTTTTAATTTTTATGGTTCGGTTCGTTGGAACCGGATGAATCTCGTCAGGTAGTGGGTGATGGTCGGTGGTGGCCAGCAGTGATATCAAGGATGGCAACCAGCAGTAGACGGTCATTGTCATATCTCAACCTATCTTGAAGATTAATTTTAGATTTGGAATTAAGATAGGGATAGGGTTATGCAAGGCTAGGGTTTATTTTAGATATTTATCTTTTATACCATACTATTTTGTTTATTATATTTTATGCCTAGCATACTTAGATAATTTTATTTTATGCATATCACATTTTAGATACCATGTGGTTTTAGGTTTCTAAAGGATGAGTGTTTGTGATTGCATAATGAAGATCAAATTAAACATAATCGATTAACTTATAAAATGACTAACCCTATAAGCATGTTATTAGTTTTTTTTAAATGTAATTTTAAATTTTAATAATATTGGTAAATATTTGATTTGTGATTAATTAAATTGTAAGATTATTAGAATTTAGATAAAATTATTAACTTAACTATAATATTAATTGAACATTTTTGTTTAATCAAAGTAGATTGCTAAATATTAGGTTGACTAATTACATAATGTCACTTTGTAACCCACGATAATAAAAACTCACATAATTTAAAAAATCAAATATCATATATTACAAGTATGGTCTTCGTAATGATCATCTTGATAAGTAAATAACTGAAAATGACCTGCCTAAGCAGAAGTTATCCACTTGTCACAAGTCAAAGGGTGAAATAATGGTATACACTTGACTCGTTTGTGTAGTATCCCGCCTAAGCAGTTCTTATTACTCATTTCGATAAACAAAAGCTAAACGCTAGTTAATTGCTAGATGTTAATACTAGATTAGTAGGATTACTAGGTATTAATATCATATTGATAATTAATTAGATTGGACTATCATACCTAACTTTTAAAATGTGTATTCTTCCTAAGTTTGCATATGTTTATAAGAGTTAGAAAATAGTTGCGTACATTGCACATCAATTTTTTTTTGTTTTACTTTCATGTTATGATGTATGCTTTAATTAGAATGTGTGTGTAACGATTGGGATTTTTATTATATTTCAGTAATTAAAATGTCATCCATGAGCCCATTAGTATCTTTATTGAAAATATAGTTGACAAGAATGGATATTAACTAGGACTTCAATCTAACCGTAAAAAGAAGCAAGTATACTCCTAATGAACGCTATCCTAGGTCTTTTTTAGAGCTCTACTCAGGAGAATAAAATTAATATCAGCTATAGAGATAGATTAAATTTTAGCTCTATATTACATAGGGTCATTGTCTGACAAATATTTTGAAACTATAGTAAATTCGTTATCCATGGAAGGGGATATAATTATTAATCTATAGTAAGATGTTTGAAGGGGTAATATTGAACACTAAGTTGGCAATGAAAACTCTGGTTAATGACCATATCCTTATAGTTGGTGTTTATTTTAATGAGACGGAGAGAGATTTATATAGCTAAAATCATGGGGAAACCCAAATCAATATATACTTACATAAATTCATGATTAAACTATAGCACATGTAGAGATGTTTAATGAGGTTTAACTGAACAAGGAACTCTAGCTAGCTAAAAGAATCTTAAAATGTAGTTTGTGATCAACGTAACCCAGTCTACTTCTTCTTTTAAGATTAAACTTAACCTAAATAAGATGAAGAAGATAAAGATTTCTAAATAAAATTTGACTCGGAATAAGGAGGGAGCAAGCACTAATTGGAAGTGCTTCTATTGTGGAAAGACTGGGTTACGGGGGGCATTTTACCAGAGGTTTTCTATTGTATCAATCTACCCTTGTTTAATTCGTGTATATTCTGGTCTCCTAGGTGTAGAAGAACCACACCAATTCATCTCGAACTTTGTGGTTAAACTTTACTACGATGACGATACTGTAACGGGGGTCCTGCAAAAAAATAGCTCGATGCCAGGATAATAAAAATCTTAACACCTCTAATTCTTATGACTTTTCAATATTCAATATGGAAAGAATGAAAAATTAAAAGGTCGTCTTACTCGCAACCCCAATTATGAAACCCCTTCTCTCCCACTTTTCTCTCTCACTTCACACCTTAGAACGCATCGTTCTTTTAGAGCGGCGCTTTCACATCTTCTTAACCTGAACTGGCTAGGGAGAGGAAACTTTTTTTAGGGTCCCCCGGGAATAGATCCAGTGGAGATGGGGTGGGGCCTATAGCTTAGAGGATTAGAGCATGTGGCTACGAACCCACGTTGTTGGGGTTCAAATCCCTCCTCGCCCATAACCAGCTAAAAAAGGAAGGACCTTTCCCTTTGAGGGGTAGGAAAATAATGATCGGGATAACGGACCCAAAACTATAGAACTTGGCTGTGGATCTTTTATCGAAATGGAATGGCCTTACCTTTTTATTTATCGTCAATATGAGTTAGCATATTTTTTTGTTTTACGCCTCGTAATTCTTCCTCAGCCACGCTTGGGCAGAATAGCAGAGCAAGTACAAGTATTAGTAAAATAGAAAAAATGTGTTCCTCGTCATTAATACGTTTTCTCGCGATTGTTTCCTCTCGGGAGAATCGATGACTGCATCTTTGATGCAATTGCTAGTACTAGCACATCTGAAAAATCTTAATTGACTAGTTGTAAATAGTCTCAGACTGTGGAACAAAGGATTATCCCAAACCTACACCGAGGTATTATCGGTGATTCTCAAATAACGTAGGACAGAATGTGATACGATGAGATAGAATGTAATAGAAACAAAGACACAGGGAACAGGTTACCTACTCTTCGTTGGTCATCACGGCTGAAGCGTGGAGGAGCATGACCTTTTAAAAAATTAAACTTTTAACAAAAATTTAATCTTTTAATAAAACAAAATTTGCACAACGTCACGATAACAAAAAAACTTTTATTTTTTTTTTCAATCAGTCAGGATACATTATATATTTATAAGTTAAATTTACAACATATAAGGTCATGAATCATATACCTCTTGTAGTCTATATCAAGTGTCCTTGCAAAAATCGATCGATTCTTCATTCCCACGAAATTGTTCCATCGATCAGTAGACTCTGAGATCTGTACTAAGATCTTTCAAGTCAATCATCAACGCACTAAGACGTATGTGGGCATGTAAAATATTACATGACACTTTTTCTGTCTCTATATGTTCTCAGCACATGAGATGTGTAGATTTACTAAGAAGAACTTTAGTGAGGCGATTCTCTAAAAGAACATGATGATTATTCTTTTAGAGATTTGATTAATGTTTAATCATAGAAGAAAATCTGTCTAACATCAATCATGTTCTCAATTCAACTCTTGATTGACGAACTGATGATCTAATCAACTGATTCTCTCATCTTCCTTTAACAACCAAGGCTACTAGAATAACATCTGTATATATTCTAGATAATGGCGTATCAGATTGTTAGAGATAAACTGAAATAATATTTAACTGTAAAATTAGCAACTGTAGTGGGACTCACTGCAATTGTGCACAACTACAGTGCTACATGGCACTACGTGTTGCAAACTCACTACTGTAGTGCCACATGGCAATACATGTTGCACACTCACTCTTATAGTGCCATGTGGCATCACAGTAGTCCATGTCAATTTCTAACACCCTATCAGTGATTGACATCTGGCAATTACTGTAAATTAAATATTTATTTTAATCAGATAATTATCTAGATATCAGTTATTTAAAATTAACATATTAGATTATCTCTATCAACTAACTTATCTGTTATTTCACAAATAACAGATTTAATTGATTTAAATTATTAACTAATAATAATTTATTAATCTAATTTTACAAATTAGATATTATCTCTCACTTATGGATAATAATTTATATATATAATTTCCAAAAATTATATTTAAATATATAAATAATTTAATTAATTCATTTTTATTTAATTAATCACACATAATAATCTCATAAATATGTACTTGCCCCAAAATAAAAAAATTTTTTGCAAGTCAGTCATTTTCTCATATCCTGAAATATTTACACCCTAAACAGCATAGTATAAATGTAACTTGGAGATCATGAACCTATAATCGTAACCTCCATTAAACCAGATTATTAATTAAACTCTTTAATTAAATAATCTTCTTTATTAATTCTACAATTACTCAACTATAAATATGGAATTGCACGCTTAGAGATTATAGAATGTATTTACAAAGTATGATCATGTAATCCACTGACATAATCATTTGATATAGTTTTGTTCTCCAATTATTTGTCTGTAAATTAGAATTGGCCAAAACTACCGTTTTACCCTTCTAATTACATCTTGATCTTTAAGTATCATCAATACACTAGTGAATGACTAATTTATAATCTTATTATAAATTTGAGCTCAATAATCATTCAGTTCTAAAACTAACACTTAAGAGAACTAATATACGATCCATTAGAAAAACTTAGATTCCAAATCTTATAAGATCATGTCCACAGCCATCAACATCACTAAATCTCCAAAACAAAAATCAGTAGCTTGATTAACAAACAGACTTTAACGAGTGAATCAAAAGATCCAGTAGACATGCATAGGAGTTCATGACTACTCAGGATTCAGACTGATCTCCATATGATCATTGAATTGATGTGTATTAAACATTTATAATAAACGACACGTTAATAAATATATTAATTCACATCGATTCTATTATATAAAGTATCTTCACTAAGATGTCTATCCACATCAATGATTCGGATATAGATCACACGCATTTATAATGCTTAATGAACCGTACTAGCAACTTTTCATTAAAGATTCTATACTTTAATATGTTGCCGACAATTTTATTCATTATCTATGATCTTAATCTTCCTGTATTAATACAATATCATAGTCTCATTAATGAATATGAAATTTTCTGATATTTATATAAATTATTCAACAATAATTTAAAAGAACAATTATAAGAAAAATGTAATCCTCTTTAAACTTCATACCAAAATGTTAATACACATGCTTTGAGGACATAACCCCCAACAATCTCTCACTTGCCCTAAAGAAAATGTGGCATCTCTCTTAATCTCATGTTACGCACGTGACCCTCAAATGACTTTGCAGGGAGTGTCTTTGCAAAAGGATCAGCCAGGTTTTATTCCGATGTTATCTTCATAATAGTCACATCCCCTCGATGCACGATCTCTCTTACAAGAAGATATTTCCTCTTTATGTGCTTACCCCTTTTATGACTCATCGGTTCCTTGAAGTTTGCCGCTGCCCCACTGTTATCATAGTACAGGATCAATGGTTTGCTTATCTAGAACTACTTTCATATCAGAATAGAACTTTCTAAGCCATACCGCCTCTTTCGCAGCTTCACAAGCCGTTGTATATTCAACTTCTATCGTGGAATCTGCAATGCTAGATTGTTTAATATTTCTCCAAACTACAGCTCCTCCACCTAGGGTGAATACTGATCCAAATGTTAACTTTCAATTGTCTCTATCTCATTGAAAATAAAAATCAGTATATCTAGTAGGGTTCAGGTTCCCACCTGAATAAACAAGCATATAGTTTCTCATTCTCGTAAGATATTTGAGAATGTGATTTACTGCAATCTAGTGTCCCCAACCTAGATTTGATTGATAACGATTGACAATTCTCACTGCATAATAGATGTTCGGTCTCGTACACAGTATGACATACATGAGACTTCCAACTACTGAAACACAAGAAACCTTTCTCATAAGACAATTCCATGTCTGGTCGGTTGTTGACCTTTCATGGAATTCTCCATAGAGAATCTCTTTAGCACTTTATCAATATAAGATGCCTACAAAAGTGCTAAAAACTTGTTCTTTCTATCCCTTAGGATTTGGATGCTTAGAACATAGCTCTCCTCTCCTAAATCTTTCATTTAAAACTTCTCAACTAACCACCTCTTTACCTTTGGCAAAGTTTCTACACAATTCCCGATGAGTAGAATATCATCAACATAAAGATCTAAGAAAACAACTTTCTTATTTTTGTGTGTTTATAAACACAGGAATCGTCAACATTTTGCTCGAAGCCATAATACTTTATAATCTCATCAAAGGTAAGATTCAAATATCTAGATGTTTGCTTTAATCCATTAATGAATTTAAGCAACTTGCATATTTTCTGATCTTGCCCCTTTTGTATGAACTCTTCTAGTTGCATCATATAAATGTTTTTTTCAAGAAAATCATTCAGGAAAAGCTGTCTTGACCTCCATTTGCATATTTCATAGTCTAAACTAGTGGCTATGGACAGAAGGATGCAAATGGATTTTAGCATGGTCATAGGGGAGAATATCTCTATATAATCGACTCTCCCCCTTTGTGTATAGCCCTTGGCTACTAACCGTGCCTTAAAATTCTCTACTTTCCCATATGCATCTCTTTTCTTCTTGAATATCCATTTACATCCAAGTTAGATCTACAAGTTCTCAAACGGAATTATAATACATAGATTCAATTTCTTGGTTCATGGCATCTTGTCATTTCTCCTTTTTAGGACCATCCATTGCTTGTTCATAAGATAATGGATCGTCCTTCTTAGAGTCTAACACTAGGACATGTGCCTCTAGTTCGTAGCGAACTGGTTGTCTCACAACCCTCCCACTACAACGTTGCACCGAGATTTCTTTTGCAGGAACTGTGGTTTCTCTGGTTTGTCATTTATCAATAGAAATTGAAAGTGGTATGATCTCATCAGTCGCTAATTCCTTGAGAGCTACATTGCTATGAGGCTTGTAATTTTACATATAGTCATGCTCAAGAAAGGTTGCATTTGTCGACACACACCTTTTGATCATTGTGACTATAAAAGTACCACCTCTAGTCTCTAGAGAATAACCAACGAATATGCATACCTCAGACCTTGATTAATATGTCCTAACCTAAGTTACCATAAATATGTGTTATCATCATGAGAAACTCTTTGTCGTTTGTTATTTTTAGGTTTTGCTAGTTTAAATAATTAAGAATTATTTAATGCGTATTTAGTCATTTTAAGCATATACAGTCCATTTATAGTTTTAGTATGACAGATATTGAATCTATTCTTATAAATAATAAACTCTTTATTAATGAAAGAAACTTTGGATAACTGTTCTTGCAAAAATTAAAAAGAAATCAAATTCCTTGAAAAACCATGAATATAATAAACATCATTCAAAACTAAGTAATTATATCCAAAAAATAAACAGACTGTCCATAATGCTTTAGCTGACACGAGCGCACCACTGCCAACTCTCAAAATGATCTCGCCATCAACCAGCTCCATTGACGAATCGCGCATCTGCAAAGAAGAACATACATGGTTAGAGGCTCCTGAATCAAGTATCCAGGATGACAAATCAGATTCCACTAAACAAGCTTCAAGTACAAGTAAATCATATTTACCTTAGCTTAGAGAGATACTTGTTACAGTTTCCCTTCCAATGACCTTCAATCCCCACAGTGGAAACACTTTCCTTTGGGTTTGCTGTCTTTCTTGTTCTTCTTGGCTTTCAGCGATGTCTTGGCTTCCTTTACTCTTTTGTTCTTACTTTTGTCCTTACCATTGTTCTTCTTCCATTTCTTGTTCTTAATAATATTGGAAGAAGGCTTTTGCTCGACAACATTTGTCTCACCCTCTTTGATCATTCTAAGGTTTAGTGACTCAAAAATCTGCAGTTCATTCAATAATTGGATCATGTTAAATTGTAATTTGTTCATAACATAGTTGGTCGTGAACGTAGAAAAAACTGGTGTGAGCGACTCTAGTATGATGCTAACTTGAGTCCTTTCATCAATGGTCACCCCATATACTTCTGACACATGCATTATATTGATCATGTTCTTGAACAGAAGTACCCTTCCTCATCTTAGTTATCATATAGCTCCTAGTAGCCTCATGATGAATTTGATCAGATTGCTACCCAAACATTGCCTGTAAAGATTCCATAATCTCATAGGCGGTCTCCATACTTTCATGCTTGGTTCTCAGAACATCATCATTAAGTTTATATTTTATTTCCAACGTACGAAAGTATCACCATTCAATTTCTCAAGAGTGAGTAAAGCAGTAACAAGGTTGCCCATGGTAGACATAATATTGATAACTAAAATCTAAAACATACATGATTCAATATAATTGATAAATATCTAGAATTCAAAAAGTAAATGTGATGCGTGAATGTAATCATAATAAACACATAAATTTAGCATTTACTAATCACAATAAAATAACTTAACGATTAATGTGTCGCCTTAGGGTCGGTCAGATTAACCTCAGACTGCTATGAGACATTCTCATCCTTGTTAATTAAAATTTTATATATCTCATATTTTTCTTTTAACAATAAGGTATCGCTTATTCTATCAAGTCACAACTATCCACATGAAAGCTTAATTGTGACTTTGTGAGTGTAACTCGTCATTTTAGATTTCATGACTTCATTTAGAATATGCCGCCTTAGGGTCGGTCAAAACTAAACTACATCACTTCCTCCTATCTTCTTAAGAAGTCCAATCTTGGTATTGGTACAGCTCAAAACCTTCCTTAGCAGGATGAAAATAAATCCATCTCGAGGCCCTCACTGCACCTCACAATGTCGTACTAATGATATTTCTATATGTTACATTGACATGTCAACCTTCTACCACTCACTATTTTAGGATAATGTGTTTCTATTGTAACTAATCAATTAATTCCAAATTAATTACTAGTTAAAATAATAACCCTATGAATATTTAATTATCAGTTAACTCAATCTCATTGGCCTAAGTTCATTTAACTTTCTGAAATGCTTAAATCATAATTAGGTGAACTTTGATTAACTAATTAATTATATCATCAAACTTTAATAAAACACTTTTACTAAAGGCGGTCAACCTAAATGTTACTATAACCTTTCGTGTGGTGTGAATACCAAGTTTTAACTAGTTAAAACCTAGAAGTTTACATCTAATTGATTTCATAAAGCAATACATATAAACATATTAGGACAATCCTAATAAATCAAATTTCTATAGGATGAGATGCATGATTAAATAAAACTGTGTGGGATTTTCATGTATAGCATGTGATCGACTAATGCATGGACATGTTATCAAACATAACAATTAAACAATTATTTAACAATTAAATTAAATAATAATGGACCGAGTGACTATTATGTATTTCTAAATTACAATCCTGAAAATAAAGAAATAAAATTACAAAGCGGACTTCAAGAATACATATTTTTCAAATATTGCCTTCTCCTCTTGATGTCCATCTTCATAATCTTCCAGCTTTGAACAAAATTATTTTTAATTAGAAAACTATTTTTCTTAATTAAAACAATTTCTATAATTATCCCTTTTAATATAGTTGACTTTGACTTAGTCAAATAAACATTTTATTTGATTTGATCAAATTTAGGTCAAACCCAATCAAGCTATTAATTTTTAATTTTCATAACATAAAAAATTAATATTTAATTTTAAAAGTACATTAATTTCAAATTTTAAATAGATAATTAAAGAGTTTGGGTTATAATGAAACACTTAGGTGATGACTTGGTTGCATGATTTGTTGAAAGCTTTCCTAAAATGTGAACAGTTGTCACCAATGATAGAACTCTCCGATTGCCGCCCATCACCGCCGTTGCCCGACTCACTGACGGCAACCGCCTGCCACGCTGGAAACACTGTTCACAATCGGGGCAGCAGCCCTGCACTATTCACCTCCACCGGAACAGTAAATTCTCGCGTGAACAATGTTTTCGCTGATGAACAGTGCTTTCACGAATGAACAGTGTTTTCACGTGAACAGTAAATTTTTGCCGTTCGTCTTGTGCGTTCTTCGTCTTCTCGCATTTGGAATAATTACAATAATATTCAAAATAAAATTACAAAAATTCTTACCCCTCAATTCGGCTTACACAAAATCTAGAAAAAATTAAAAACAAAGCCTAACCTAATAATCACCATACAATTAATGATCCAGTATTTTCCATACATTCAAAAAAATAACCATCCATCATCATACATATCTCATATTATATGAATAATACAAGAAAATTCACACGGTATTTAACATATAAATATATAAAGACCGCTCTGATACCACTTGTTGGACGTCGTGACGCGTGCGCGACGGAAGCGGTGAGGCGTCGAATCTTTTAATAAAACAAAATTTGTGCAACGCCACGATAACAAAAAAAAATTACTGAAACCCATTTTTCAATCAGTCAGGATCCATTATATATTTATAAGTTAAATCTACAACATAAAAGGTTAGGAATCATATACCTCTTGTAGTCTATATATCAAGTGTCCTTGCAAAAACTAATCGATCCTCCGTTCCCACGAAATCACTTCTAATGATAAGTAGACTCCGAGATACACACCAAGATCTTCCAAGTCAATCATCAACGCACTAGGACGTGTGTGAGCACCTAGAATATTACAAAATACTTTTTTTTTTGTTTCTAGATGTTCTCAACACATGAGATTTAGAGATTTACTAAGAATGATTTTAGTGAGACGATTCTCTAAAAGAATGTGATGATTATTCTTTTAGAAATTTGATTAACGTTTAATCATAGAAGAAAATCTCTCTAACACCAACCATGTTCTCAATTCAACTCTCGATTGACAAACTGATGATCTAATCAACTTATTCTCTCATCTTATTTTGACAACCAATGCCATTAGAATAATATCTGTATATATTCTAGATAAAGGTGTATCATATTTTTAGGAATAAATTGAAATAATATTTAACTATAAAATTACCAATTGCAGTGGGACCCACTGCAATTGCGCACGACTCCAGTGTCACATGGCACTACAGTGTGTCGTGAGCCAGCACAGTGCCTCACGGCACAACTGTAGTGTCATGTGATAATACAGTGTTGCACACTTACTATTGTAGTACCTCGTGACACCACAGTAGTCCATGTCAATTTGTTATACCCTATTAGTGATTGACACATGGCAATTACTATGAATTAAATATTTATTTTAATTAGATAATTATCTAGATATCAGTTAATTCAAAATTAACATATTTGATTATCTCTATCAACTAACTTNTATATATATATAATTTTCGAAAATTATATTTAAATATATAATTAATTCAATTAATTAATTTTTAATTAATTAATCACACATGATTATCTCATAATTATGTACTTGTCGCAGAATAAAAATTCTCTTTGTAAGTCAGTCATTTTCTCATGTCTTGAAATATTCACACCCTAGATAGCATAGTATAGAGGGGACTTGTGGAAGATGGACCTATAATCATAAGCACCGATAAATCAGATTATTAATTAAATAATCTTATTTATTAATTCTATTATTACTCCACTATAAATATGGAATTACAATCTTAGAGATTCTAGAATGTATTTGCAGAGTATTCTCATGTAATCCACTAACATAATCATTTCATGTAATTTTGTCCTCCAATTATTGGTCCAAAAATTAGAACTGGTCAAAATTATCATTTTACCCTTCTAATTAACTCTTTATCTTTAAGTACCATTAATCCACTAGTGAATGGCTAATTTATAATCTTATTATAAATTTATGCTCAATAACCATTCGAATCCAGAATTAACACTTAAGAAAACTAATAGACGATCCGTTAGGAAAGCTTAGATTCCAAATCTTGTAAGATAATGTCTCCAGCCATCCACATCACTGAATCTCTAAAATAAAAGTTACTAGCCTGATTAACAAGAAGACTTTAACGAGTGAATCAAAAAATTCAGTAAACATGCATAAGAGTTCATGACTACTTAGGATTCAGAATGAATCAAATCTTCCCAAGTAGGATTCGAACATATGACCATTCGGTTAACAGTCGACCGCTCTACCACTGAGCTACTGAATAACAACGAAAAATTAGATCTCATAGAATTTAATTTCTATTCTCAACCCCGACCAATATAATTGTGTCCGTAATTTATAGAAATGATCATATCTCACAACTTATTCCCATTGATGGAAACCAAGTCCCCTGCAATTCGTCGTCTGTGTCAACAAGTACGTAAAAATCAACTTTGGGTTCTACGCAATGGAAAAATCTGCCTTTTCCATTCCTTGGTGAGAATTTCTCAGTACTGGGACAATGGGACTTTTTTCCAGCTTTCACATCACATCAGTGCGGGAGAGGGAAGTACATCCGCTCGTGATCTGATAACATAAAAGGATTTTGTTATATATCATCGGTTCTCATGACGAACGGCCGAGATTTAAGAATGGAGATAAAAATATATATATATATGTCAGAAAAAGTAAAAAGAGAAAATATGAGATCTAGATCATCTATTTTAAAAATAGACGGTTCAGATTAAATAAACATAATATTTTGTTGGGATTCCCCAACAGCAGGGGATCCGGATCCAGATCCCAAGTAGACGGAAAAAGATTCCATCTTTTGGAGATCCCAACAGAGGGATTTGTTGAGATAATCTTCACCGTCCGTGTTATAATAAATGGTCATGATCATCTCGACCTTTTTATATTTTTTTATTTATCTTTTTACTAGGACAAACCTGAACGGTCTTGTTTTTTATATTTGACGGTCCAAATTTAATAGAATTCTCTCCTGAACATGGAGAATCTTAAGACAGAGTAGACTGGTTGCTTCCTTCACCAAATATTAATAATCACTAATTTCATTATTAGTTATACTTGAAGATAATTTCTGACTCATATAAGGTTAGACTGAGCGACAGTTAATTCTAATTCTAACTCCATCACTTAAAAAAATTACAGAATAATCATATGTTTAAGGATGGACGTTCATAAATGCTAGTGAATTTTATCTCACTTGAGAATAAAAAATTTATCAACTACGTGAAATTTGAAATAATAAAATCATCTTATTACAGACTCACAATAATTAACGGCATGAATGGATTGACCCTATTACTCTCTTTTTTATCAATTTCTATACCGATATGATCTGAGACATCACTTTTCCGGTTGACAAAAATATATTTCTCATTTTAAAATATTTGGAGTCTTCCAAGTTCTACCTTCAAGGATCAATTGATTTTTTTTCTTGTCGATTGGTACTTAGCTTTTAGTTTAGGTAGCTTGTGGTGATTTTTATTTATTTGTCATTGTGCTGATTAATTTATAGAAAAAAAATATTTTCCGTTTAAATGAATTCTACTTATCTCATTTATCGGGAAAAACAACTAGACTAATTAAGTTATATTTGCATGTTTTTACGTGATTTAAAAAAATACCTTCTCGTATTGTAAATTAGTCAAGTAAAAATAAGACTCATTAAAAACAAGAAGATATTACTGAATGCTGATAGATAAATTAATCTATGAATTATTGTTATATCATTTTATCATTTAAAATTTAATCAATTACTTAATCGTTATAAAAATTACTCTTAAATAACATCTATTAACATTGTCACAGTACCTAACATGAAAGTCAGTGTCACTATTTTTAGCAAAACTCCAGTAGATTTTTCTGATAATAATACAGCCTAAACTTTGTTAGTTTAGAGTTATACCAAAAAAATATTGTTTAGAGGAGGAGGTTCATTGGTGGACTCTACATTTTAGTTTTTTAAATAACTGATATTCGTGATAAATCAAAATAATATTAAAATAGGATAATTCATTTCGATTACATAAATAGTAATTCAAATATCATCAAAGTAATAGTGTTATTCTTTTCGGCATAACTTTTTTGTTTTCACAAAGCATAGTAAATAACTTGGGAAGACGAATTAAGGGAGGAAGAAATAAAGGAAAATTAGTATTGAGACTAAAAATACCTAAAATGGAAAATTGCTAAAATAATAAACATAATGTTTCTGCTCATTTTTAACAAAACCAAAAATCCCAGATGAACTTTCCATAACTTCTTTTCCTTTTCATTTAATAAGACAAAGCATAAAGAAATCAGAAATGGAAATTAGATACCGCTGTCATTAAGAAGATGGAAATTAGATGCAAGCCCTCATTTTGAAAATGAGAAGGCATCCTTCATAATGATATAAGGCATTTTACCAATTAAATGAGTCAGTATTATAACAACTTACTCTCTTCTCACTACAAAAATAATAATAATGATAATAATGATAACAATATATCATCTCCATCAGACTTATTTTAACATAGCTCGTAGCATTCCCATGTCTTCCCACCAAGGCTGTATCAATGGCTCCATGGCAGTTCAGCATAGATCCTCCTTCCCCATGAATCAACTTAAGCCAAAAATCAAGAGAATTTGAACTCATATGAATGATTCTCTTTCTCCCAGAAGAATAAATATTGTATAAAACCTCTACTTCTAGCCACAGCATAAATGGCCTAGTTTCACAGAAACCCAGAGAAGCACATCTCATGAAACATTTAGCTCAACTCAACAATCGATACCGGAATCAATTTCACCTGAACATTCTTAAACAGCATTCTTTTTGCTTCTGAAGTTCTCCCTGAGCAGTGTGAACTTTTTCTTGCACTGGTTTACAGTCTTCCCAGGAACAGCAGTAGCAACTCGCTCCCATCGCTGGCTGGTTTCCTTTGGGAAGGTTTTCAGAGCCTGAACCAGTGCTCTTTCTTGTACAGCAGACCACACATCCTGATCTGAACTTGAAAGAACCCCGTTTATACCACTGGTATCACTTGTAGTTTCATTGTCTATTGTACTTTTGCTAGAAGACTCCTCCAGATTGTTTGATGTGTCGGTTTCAGACTTTTGTGGAGCAGATACCGCTCCTATTTCCTCTCTAGTTGAAAGTGGTGAGGCAATGGATTGTGCAGGTTTCCTCTTCTCAAGAAATGAATCAAAAGCTTTGGATGAATCGGGCTTTTGCAGGAGAACGGTTTTAGTTGCCTTGAGTATTTCTTCCACAGACCTACCAGTACCAATGTACTCTGAAATAACCTCCCACCTCCGTGATGTTCCTTTAGGATATTTTTGAATTCCCTTTCTGAGAAGCTCAATTTCTTCTTTTCCCCAAGGTTTCTCCTTCTTCTGAAAGCTGCTTAATTGAACACTGCCATTAGGCTTAGCCTCTATGGAACCATTCTGCCGTTCAGCCTTCTTCTCAACTTGTAGACTGTCCACAGAATCATTCTTACATCCCAGAGCATCTCTAAGAACTGTAGCTAGCTCTAAGTCCTCTTTGCCTTCCATCTTGTTGCACATATTTCTTAGCTGCTCAATATCAAGTGACATACACAGGCTTTCCACATCACCCTCCGAAATATCAAGCAGACGCTGCGCTACCACTGTCCCGGAAAGTGTTCTAAGACGAGTTCTTTCTTTGCGCAACAGCTTCTTCTCTTTTTCTTTCACCTTTTTCTGCTGTAAAGCAACTTCGGCAGCTCGTCTTTCCTCCTCCTCTTTCCTTCGTTTCTCCTCTTCAACAAGCCTGGCAGCTTCCTCTTCCTGCAATTTCTTTGCTAGACACTTAGCCTCCTTTTTCCGCTGCTTCTCAGCTTTCTCCTCCTCCTTTCTCCTCAGTAGTCTAGGGTCTCTTTTATACGCATTATCAACAAGAGTCCGTATCCTTGCATAGTCTTCCTTCCTAGCTTTTTCCGTAAGTTTTACATTTTGCCTCTCCATCCACCTCTTGTGGTCCCGAGACTCAGCTTGCTCAAGATCAAACTCATCAGCATGTGGGAACTCTCGCCAACTTTTAAAGGCATACCAGAAATAATAGAAATTATCTACTTCTTTTAGAGGAGTGTTGTCATCACCTAAGAATGGGATTGGTTGGGTAACTGACCACCGTCCATTCCTCAAAAAAGCTGGCCCAAACACCTTATAGAAATCCTGTGGAGCACAATCAGTGGGTATCTCATCATCAAATTCATCTGTAGAATCATAAATTCTTCTCTTGACAGGATCAATTAAAATCTCATATGCCTCTTGAATGGACTTAAAGTGGCTCTCTATTTCATCCTTCTTTGCCTGTTTCGCAGCTTCAGTTTCCTCAGCAAGAAGAAGAGAAGCTTGTTTGTCTGGGTGATGCTTCAATGCTGTTTCACGGTAGCTTTTTCTTATTTGTTCCTCTGTGGCAAGATATCTTAAATGACTCAGGCCCAACAATGCATAATGATCTTGCTGCTGGGTTTCGCCTGATTTCTTCTTTCTTTTGCTGCTATATGAATCAAATGATGGCATACATGTATGTTCCTTATCATCAACTTGTTCATCATTGCTGTCTGCATCATCCTCCTCACAACCAAGGAGCTTAAGAGCAGCAGAATGGAAAGAATGACCGGCAGGTTCAAATTTTAAAGCCTTGATAGGAAGACAATTTGAAGAAACATATATTGGCTGCCCATCTACGATCTCTTGCGCATAGGAAATAAGACGGAAACTGGTGTGCACAGGCATAACTCTAAGAAGGGATTGAGCCCAGAAGATTAACTATACTGATTTTAATATCAACACGACTCAACTCGTTCAAGCGGCGCGCTCAATTAGAATGCTTGGAAGTCTCCAAACTGCACCAGCAGTAAATTTCAATTAGGAAATTCCAAGACAACACAAAGTAAAAAATGCAAGACTTGAATAGTAAGCATATCAGATTAGTCCAACATCTTCAAGTGATAGAAGCAAGCAACTGGGCCAAAAAGCCTACCCAAATGGCCACTAAAGCATTTAAGTTACTGACCCAATGCACAGTGAAAAATCACAACTCACAAGACCATTATGAAGGTAATTTGTTTTATCAGTTACCATATAAAGTCATTAAAAAATCGATCATAAGAAAATACAACTTGAAGGAATTCCATGAATCATGCTCCTTCACCAAATATACTTCCTCATGCAAGAGGTCCAATTAGTTAAATGAGAAACGAACATTAAAATGTATCAGCATCACCAGCCCTTAAGACGTGTGGCAAGAACCACAAAAATCTCAAGCACCCAGAGGAAAATTCAACTGTAAACTTAAATATCAACAAATTTTTTTATGTTTAATGACAGGAAGCGGAAAAAGCAAGCTTCGCAGCATCGATCAATACTCCAAAGAACTTCTATCTAGTATCCATTAAGCTAAGTATTGTCTGGACGTTTTAAAAAACAAAAAAGCTATGACCCGCGAGCTAGATTCTAGCTCGCACACCGCCTCTCCCACTCTCTGTAACAAAGAAATAGACCAATAAATTAGATCACTAGTTTAGGAGTACGCCATTAAGATGTGATAAGTAACATAGACACTAAAAGTATGCTATATTCATGTGTAATTGTTAGTTCTTTTTGTTCATTAAGTGGATGTATCAAGGTGGAACATATGATGCATTTATTCTGCCGATTGCAGATGAATTTGCTCCAACCGTTATTTTGGAAGTAATAAGTTTCAGTAACACTGTAAAAGAACACTAACCTATATAAGTAAACACATCCTACGGCAGTAGGACTAATTGACTCATATTTCTACCAAATAGCAACATAGTTTTTTATATCACGTTAGCTAATTGCATGCATTCCATCACAGCAAAAATTAATAGGCAACTCGAGAAAATAATGTGGTAAGCAAGATTGGGAAAAAATATAAAAAATTTATAAAAGAAAAGCCCTACCAAAGATCCTAAATCATTCCCTTCACTGATATTATTAGATGATATTTATATCAAGCCAAATATACACATCAAATAAGATATTTAGACCGATAATAATATAAATTTCGACGGTCGTCAAACAACTGAAAACGAGAAGCAAATTGGAAATCAAACAGGGTTTCTTACTGCAAAACCGATTTATTGGTAGTTCCACTGTTTTTTATTAAACCTATTTTATTTTCTTCCACATTCTTCCCAACCAAGAACACAACTTTTTAGAGGCAGGGCCTCCAGAACAGCACTGAACTCCTGCTAAAACCCAAGAATTCTTATATATCAAGAAGATAAAATTTGAAGAAAGAAAGCAAGAACAAACACGAATCACAAAGGGAAAAGTCAGAGAAATTGTAAATAAAACCTTAAGGCAAAGAGAATGAGAAGGATAAAGAGAATGACTGTACCCGGAATGGAAGAGTTTCGAACTGTTAGGGAGCTTCTGCTGCAAGCTGTCCGCCTCCGCGCTTCGATTTTAATTTCGGCTTAATGCAGATGCTTCGTGTACTTTCCCCTTTTATAGATGACCGTCCACAACCCCTTGACCCTTTCCCAGTTTTTTTCTCTTTTTTCTTTCTTTTTTTCCATTTTTTTCTTTTCGTGTTTAATTCCTTTTTAATTTTAAAATTTAATCTTAAACGTAAAATTCATCCAAAAGATTTGAAATAGTCATTTTTAGTTGAGATCATCTCTATGTATCCGAGCAATACATAAATATTGTTTAAAAATTAAGAACTAGGTAGTTCCTAATTAAATAAGTTGGTCGTTTTGTATAAAATTGTTATATCGATGTGTCGTCTATATCGTTGAAGACTGTAATTGTGCAAAATTACGCAGAGAAAATAAATTATCATGCTTAATAGTATGTCAAAGATATTTGAAAATTTCGGAGAGTATTATATTAATAGGTTTTTACACGTGTATTGCGCATGAGTGTAAAGCCTTTAATAATGAGGTTAGCATGACCGTTTATTTACATCACATTATATTATCTGAAAATAAAAACTGAAATAATCAAAATTAAAAAAAATAGATGATGTTTTTTATAGGTATTTGAATGAAAATTGAATCATATTGTTTATTTAGTTTAACAATATTAAAATTTATGATAGTAAACCATTTTTAAGGCCTCTAAAAATATATAATTCATTTTATTTATTAATTAATCTTTAAACATTCTTTTTTCGAATATCATGAGTCTTTTGTTAATCGTAATTGTTGAAAAAAATATAAAGTATATTAACTTGATAATATATGTGTCACAATATTTTTTATAAAAATAAATTATGCTTAGTAATATAATACTATATCTCTTATTTAGAACTAGATACAGTAATCCCATCATGTTCATTACAATTTTATCACATGTACAAATTAATATGTTATTCATATTTTTACCGTTAATCATTTTTTATTATCAAAGTTGTTTAAAATATATTGTTATATTATTTAAATATATTGTTAATAACTATTATAAATATAATTTATAAATAATCAATAAGTATGTAATTTAAAGAGTGAATTAATTATTTAATTAAATAGCTTCATTATACTATGGTGGTATTAATATTAAATTGAAGGATAATTTAGTGATTTTAAGAAATAATGAGGATAAACTTGTCTAAAAATGTATATTGTTAATAACTATTATAAATGTAATTTATAAATAATCATTAAGTGTGTACTTTAAAAACTGAATTAATTATTTAATTAAATAGTTTCATTATTCTATGGTGACATTTTAAATTGAAGGATAATTTAGTGATTTTAAGAAATAATGAGGATAAATTTGTCTAAAAATATTTTTCTCAATATACATACATTTTTATATATAGTACAGTATGATTATCATGTTTAGTATTATGTTAAAAATATATGAGAAGTTTGAAAAATATTATATTATTAGATTTTAATAAATAATGTATAACAATAAATAAATTAAGAATATAGGATTACAACGTATAATTACAGACTACAAAATTTTAAAAACAATTGGAAGAAAATACCTACTATACACAGAATTGGGTGGGGAAAAAGTGTGGACAAAATAGAGCATGCACTTTTTTTCAGACAAACATAAACTATTTATTGCCTCCATTTCTATCAAGGGCTTCAGTCATTTTCCTTAAATTATGATATTGGATCAATTCGGGTAGTGGTGTGACTGGATAGGTTATTGAGTCCACATAGTTGTGAAAGACTCATTGTTAGTGTATAATGTGAATAAAAAGTTCAACTCATAAGTTAATTTTTGGGATTTAAAATATTCAATAATTCTCAATATTAATATAAAATCATGTTCTTCAACAAGTCTCAGCACAATTTAGGAAAAGGGATCGTCGTCTCAAGATTCGATATGTGACAATGAAGATTATTGAGATTATCCTACATTGATTATAGAAAAAACTAATTGACAACTTATAAGTGTGAGGAAAAATCTTCTCAGAAGTTACTTTTTGAAATTAAGAAAGTTCAATGCCACCCAACACTACGTGCGTGTAGTACCAAGTGTACATTCTTTCAATTAGACAACGACTGTGTTCAGTTGTAGGGGTCGATTTATCTATTTTTATAGTTCAAAGGTAAATGATTAATTGATTAAGTTTATGAGTCTCTCTAAAAAGGAGTTTATGGGGCTACATTATATTCAATTTTGAGAAATTGCATACCCAATAAAATAAAAAAAATGAAATTTGGACTCTAAATCTTTTAACAAAATGTGATAGTTTTCACAAGATAACAAAATAAGTTATCTTTTGCTAACAACTTTCTCCTAAACTTGATCTAATATTTTAAGATTAATACTTATCAGATTGCAATCATTTTAGTTAGACTATAATTTAACCAACACCAATTTCAACAGAAATATTTTACAGGAAAAAACCTTACCTTTTCTTTACCCAAATTCTGTTACTAATATTTTATCCTAAGAAAAACCTTACCTTTGCCTAAAATGATTTTTTTCGATAAAAGGGCTTTTTGAAAACCCATTTCGGAAAACATGGCCAAAGTTTCTAAAATCAGATATTTAGGCCTTTTTATGGTGTAGAATTATGTTTTACCCCTTTGTTCAAATCATTCAAAATTGAAGTTCAACCCCCTCCCCCAAAATTCTTTCTTCTTCATTCTATCTCCAACGATCCCTATGTCTTCTTCGTCACTCCACAGGTTCTTCTCGTTCTCCCCCTCTCTCTCTATCTATCTATCTCTCTTTCTCTCTCTCTATCTCTATCTATATATCTATCTACCTCACTCACTCACTCACTCACTATTGTTTTCTCTCTCTCTCCCACTCTCTTTCTCTCTCTCTCTCTCTCTCTCTCTCTACTGCTTTCTGTCTCGCACGCGGAGGGCTTACTGGATATCTGTCTTTCTCCAAATCAGGTAAAATTTCTCCTTTAATTTCAGTGGTATCTCTTTAATTTAAAGATGTTTACCTCTGATTGATATGTAGCAGTAATTTTGAGAGAGTAGACGTCTACATTCCATTGATTTTCAGTTTGAGGGTTCTTTCATATGCGTTTCGTTTATGATTTTACCTTAAGTGAGAGAAATTTCTTGTCTTGTTGCATTTTTAGTAAAAATTGAGCCTCATTCTGATGGGCTTCTTCTGAAATCCATAACTTTCTTCCGTCATTACTTTCTTCTGCCTAGATAATATAGCTCGTCATCACTGAGCAATAAAACTCTATTTCTCTATAATTCAAAACAATCAGCAAAATCGATAGATATTGTACCTTTTCTAAAAGAGTAATAAGAGGTGAAAAGGACAAAGAAACTTCCCAACCAGAAAGCAAAGTTCCCATTGATGGTATACTTAGTGTAAGCGAGCTCTAAGATCACATTTTTAGAATAAAATCCAGTTAGAAAAGGAAATCCAATTAGAGATAAGCTGCCCATGAGCATCATGGCATAGATAAAAGGGAACGAGGCGGCAAGCCCCCCATCTTCCGCATATCTTGCTCATCCGACATGGCGGGGAAGCCTAGCAGAATTGCTATTCCATACTTGGCTAGACCCATTCCATTTAGGCTTGATGATCTTTACATCAATACCCTGACTTTGTGCTATTGACTGATCTTTGCATCAATACCCTGACTTTATGCATAAAAATATATGCAGTTACATACGTAGTTATGTCCAGTATAGGATTTAAAAAAAACAATGTGCTAAGAGATTAAATTAAAGTAGTAATCTACTTATTCTGAACAAGTAAATTTTGTGATTCTAGACAATTTGAAATGTTGAAGGTAAAATCTACTTAGATCAAGTAGAATTTATAATCTACTTACTCTAAGCAAGTATATTTTTTACTATTCTAGACAATTCAAATTATAGAAGGTAAAATCCTCTTGGTTAGAAAAATACAAATTCCGAATGTTACAATACTCATAGTTATTATCAACTATACACAAAAAAAGTGCAACTCCAAAAGCTTCTTTACATTATATATCCATAAGTTACAACGATTCTGAATATAATTCTTATTCTAAACATCTAAATTGGCAAAATAAGGGAGAATGTTTCTTCTTCTTGCATATGTGATGTTTTGTTTTCTAAACATTATATAATATAAAAGAAGGGAGGATGTTCCTTCTTGTATATGTGATGCTCTTTCACTCCTAGCACACCGCAAAGAAATTCAGAGTGTGCAGCTGTGTAATTAAAGGTTAATAAGAAAGCTTTGTGAGTTTTCTTAATTTGTTCTTAGAGTTTTATTTCACAATAGTCCTTCTCCAAAATCTCTAGATCACATGTGTTAAGTACATCTAGAGACAGAAAAGTGTCTTGATTTATTTTACGTGCTCACACACGTCCTAGTGTATTAGAGGATTGGCTTGGAAGATCTTGATGTTGGCTCACAGTATGTTGTTCGTGAGATTACAAGTTCGTTATTTGCAATGACGCTTGATAAGACTATAAGAGGTATAACTCTTATTTTTGTATGCCTTTGTTTTAATATATAAATATATAATGGATCTGATGAAAAAAAATATTTTTCATTGAAATTTTTTTTGGAAACCACGGCGTGGCAATTGTTTTTATTTTTAATCGATAAAGTTTTTATTTATTTTTTAAAGTCATCACCCCTCCGCCGCACGACGCCACCGATTCCAACAATTTTATTCTCTGGACTCTGCAGGTTTCTCATTCTGATGCCATTTGGGTTATTCAAGTCAAGTTTGTGTTTTCTATACTTGTCTATTGTATTTGGTCAGAGAGAAACATGAGAACTTTTCTTGGCAAGATCCTTGATCCTTCTTTTCTTTTGAAGTTTCTTTTGAAGAAGATCATTGGTTTGATTAGACATAGGCTTATCTACATTCAATCTGTTATGTTGCATAGTCTTGATTCTATCTTAGAGAGATGGTACTAGATTCCTAGTTGTTTTCTAGTTTTCTAGTTTTTGCCCTTGACTTTGTACTATCCTGGATATGCCATTTGAATTGTGTATTTGTGTTTTCTTGGTTATAATATTTACCCTTCCAACTAAAAAAATAGCTCTAAAATTATTCCACGGTGTTGCCTTAGGAACCAACATCTAGAGTAAAGCAAGCATTAGCTAAATACCTTATAATTGCTTTTTTCACTTTTGTATCAATAAATTTTTTTCCACAACTATTTCAAGTTTTCAACTCACCGAAGATATTAACGTGTCGAATGGTAGTTGCTATATTATATGCATCTTTGAGATGGGAATAACTCTTTGAGGAATTTCGCAATTGAGGAAGTGAACTTGTGGCAAAAGTTTTCTTTTTTCAAAATAAAAACTCATGGTTTACTTACATGGATGATTTAGTTTATTTGTTTATTATTTAATTATTTATAGACAAATTTGATTTTTTGCTATTTCGCAGGTTGAACGACTATAAAAAATAAAGTCAACAGGTAAAGTAAATGGACAAGACAGAAGACTACCTGCAAATGAGAAGTTTGAATTTGTTCTTGTCCATGCTAACGGATAAATGTATCAAGATGTTTCCCCCTGTATTGATCTATGTTCTGTGACCGAGGATCCTCATCCCTTGAACCTCACATTTTCTAAACCTTGAAAACAGGGTTCCAATGAGTTAGCATACATTTTGTTATGGCATACGTACGCTCTGATCCTCTCGGTCTCATCCTCCTTCCACGAGGTACATCGAATACATACTATTCTTTTCTACTGTTAAAACTCCGACGAAACAGATAAGAGAAAAAACCGAGCAAGACAGAAAATGAATTGGCTAATGAATTATCCTCTCCCCCGATTGACCTTCGTATCACCAGAAAAGGAAAAGAGAGGGAGAGAGAGAGAGAGAGAGGTTAGCTTTTTATATAAAAAAAAACTATCAATTTCTTTGACATATCTGTTCTAGTTACTCAGTATCGAGGATAAAATCAACTGATAGCAACTTCAAATGGATTGTGGGTTTCTTTCTTCTAAATTTCATTGAATTTGAAGTAATATTTATTGGGATCGCCGGTCCGTATTCTTAATTGGTGTTGGATTTGCTCTGATTGTGTGGTTGCTTATAGAACGTATAATTTGTACTTGCAAGCTAAATTGTTCATTGGATGACAAACAACAAACTTAAGTGAACAAATATAAGCCTTTGATATCATAGTTCTCTAACTGATATAACGATATTACTCAATGCGAAAGATTAGTACTACTTTTCTTTTTCTGTTTTGAATTTTCTTGGACATGTTCGGAAAGAATTCTTTCTCTCTATTTTCTGAATTTGTACTGATTCATTTCCCAGTGTTGTTTGCCAGTGAACTCATTCCTAGTTAGTTCAAGAGTGTCTCAACAGTCCAAGTGTTTGAGTGTTTCTTTGCTAATTCGAGGTCCAGTCGAGTGTACCGGAGGTGAATTACCATGGAGAGGCAGGAAGACAGTGTTTCTCTTGCAAGGATCACTACAAATTGAAGATTCCACATCTTGATGGTTGCTGGTTCTGATTCAGGAGCAGGTGCTGGAATCCAAGCTGATTTAAAGACATGTGATGCTCGTGGAGTGTATTGCTCCACTGTGATAACTGCTGTTACTGCACAGAACACTGTCGGGGTTCAGGTTGTAGTCTGATGCTGACATATCTATAATTTTGTGGTGATGAAAAGTGTATTGCATCAAACAGCGAGAACCTTGAGGTTTAACCACTAGCGTATACAAAACAATTAGACCAAAAGGCCATCTACTAAGTACTTACATCTACTAATCATGACTGACGTCTTGTATATATATGTGTATATATATTGCATAACTAACGGTCCCTATGGTTCTTCGGAAGGGTATGAAGAGTGAAAATAAATAAAGAATTGTGGTTGGACTTTTATATATTGTTTTACTATTTCAAACCAGTAGATGTGAAAACAGCTTACATCAAGTCTCCCCATTCCCCCTCCCAAAGAAGTGATGCGAATTATATTTAGTAACTGTCGAGCTTACTGCAAAAAAAGAAAAAAAAAAAAAGAAAAGAAACTGTCGAGCTTACTCCATAAGCATTATGCCTCCTTGCTTTTAAATTATTCCTTTACATGACCGAATAGAAGTTTCTGGCATTTGGTGAATTATGGTCTTCAATTATGATATTGTCAGGGTGTAAGCATTATTCATGAGGATTTTGTCTCAGAGCAGTTGAAGTCTGTTTTGTCTGATATGCAAGTTGATGTGGTAAGTCATGGCTGGTGACTGCAATTAGCGAATTGAATCAGTTTATGTTAGTACTATGAGAAAGACGTGGTCATGCATACGTTTCTTATAGAATGGGAGTCCAGACTCACATGTCTTGTCCATATCCTCCAATTGTAGATGAGAGAAGCCTATATAGCTCTTAAGATTAATGAAGAAAAATTAAAGCAGCCCCCATCAGCCGTTGTGTCAATTTGATCTTCTCAATTTTAGATTGCTAAATAGCCCCCATCAATTGAGAAACTGTTTCTTTTATATCTCCTTTAGAAACAAAGAGGGAAAACGGAGAAGGAAAAAGATGGAATTAGTCTCTTCGGCTCTACTGATATTACAAATCCTAGGTGATATTTAAACATATCAATGTATTCTTGCGGAGAAATTTTCATGGAAGAAACCAAATATACTCGCTTGACAGTAATGGAGCGTGATATTTCTGTACGTTCGGAGTTTAGAGTCTTTATGTAAATGTGCTCTCTGTATTTTCCTTTTAAGGTGGAGTACTGTATATAGACTTCTATCGTTCAAGAGTACCAGTTGCATCACATGCAAGTATTCTTGATTGATGGTTTTAATCAAGTTGATGAATTTTATACTTCTTCTATCCAGAAGTTCATCATAAAAGGAATTTTGTTGAATGATAATAGTATTTGAAAGAAGACAAGTCTCAGATTTTGGACTAATGGTGAGAATTCTGAAACTTAGGAACATTAGCCTATTTATCAAACAAAGAGATGCCCTTTTTTCGTTCGCATTTTTTCGTCACCACCTAATAACTAATGAAATGCTGCAGATGTTCTTGTTAAATTTATAATGTAAGAGATGATTTGCAGCTTAAGCTTTTGGGATAATTGGCAACTTAACATGCTATTAGAACGGGAGGTCCTGAGTTTAAACCCTCGCGTCAACGATCTTTTTCCCTATTAAAAATAAATTGTAAGCAAAATCATTGTTGACTTTTGAACTGATTCATGGATTTTCCTGAAGGAAGCTTTAGTAGTTGATCCTGTCATGGTATCTACAAGTGGAGATGTGCTAGCTGGTCCTTCAATTCTTGTAGGGTTTAGGTGCGTTTAACTTCTTCTTATGAAAAAGCTATCCATGTTCAACTTCCAATTTTGATGTACTCTAGTAATGCAGTTTATTGTTCCTTTCTTTTTCTTATTTGGCTCTTTTCCTTCTCTGATCGGTTTGCTTACAGTACACAGTAAAACTTGTTTATATTTTCCTCCTATATTCCTTGGCCAATACTAGTTACCCGCAAGTAGTCAGGATATATAAGGTTTCCATGATTACTATTTTTTACTTTCTAGGTTTCCCATAAGGATTCAACTAGGATATGAAAGAACTTTAGGCACATCAACCTGAATTTTAATGATAATTTGTTTGGCTCACGTAGTTCAACCATCGGATCCAAGTCAAATGTCGGTTGAAAAGTGAGGAAAATAGAAATGCAAAAACATTGTATGATCAGTTAATGAAGGACCTCCTTTAGATTTTGTATCATCACGTGAAGTGTTATTGCCAACCAAACATGTCAATAGGAAATTATGGAATCAACATCAATCAGTAAACTAAAAACTCACTTGAAATATTTAACTTTTGTATTTCTCTAAATTGTGTTTTCCAATGAACTCAACAGGGTCTTTATATAGACTCTACTCTTGCAAAAAAAAAACTGAAAAATAATTAAATCTATCATCCATTGACCTTTCATCTACAAAGACTCTTGACATTTTATGTTTCCACTAACTTCTAAATTGTAAATTCTAAATTGTAACTTCTAATTGAAAAAAAAACCCACTAAAACATAACATTTAATGTTTATTCAACAAAACTCCCCCATAAACTTAAATGCTTCTACCATCCGTCATGCCAATCATTTTCTTGCATTTGTCAAGAAGTATTTTCGGTAGCGTTTTTGTGAAGATATCAGCAACTTGATCCTGACTTGCCACATGCACCAATTCCACACTTCCTTCCTTCACATGATTTCAGATAAAGTGAAAACGAACGTCAATGTGTTTGCTTCTTTCATGGTTCACTGAATTCTTTGCCAACTCAATTGCTGATTTGTTGTCAACTTGAATCACGGTTGCAGCTAGTTGCTTTAGTTCCATCTTGCTCAACAAATTTCTAAGCCATATCGCATGACATACACACCAAGATGCTTCCACATATTCAGCTTCACACGTCGAGAGCGTCACGATCGGTTGCTTCTTTGAAAGTCAAGTAAATGCAGTATCTCCCATAAAGAACACATATCCCGACGTACTTTTCCGATCGTCTATGTCTCCGCACCAATCGCTGTCGGAGTAGCCAACCAACTTGTAATCTTCTACTTTCGAGTAGAACAACCCGAGTGGCACCGTTCCTTGGATGTACCGTAGGATTCGCTTCACCGCATTCTAATATGAATAAACCGGCTCCTCCATGAACCGACTTATAATACCGACACTTAATTAAAGATCCGGTCTTGTGCATGTGAGATATCGAAGGCTTCCTACCAAACTCCGGTATCTACTCGCATCGACACGTTCTCCTCCATCGAACTTCGAGAGTTTTGCACCTGGTTCCATTGGTGTTGATACCGGGTTGCAATTTTCCATCTTGTACTTCTTCAAAATCTCTTTTGCATATGTCTCATGTGATACAAAAATACCTGTCTCTACTTGTCTAACCTCCAAACCAAGGAAAAACTTCATCAAGCCCAAATCTGTCATCTCAAATTCCCGTGTCATTGTACCCTTAAACTCTTCTATCATCTCATCATTGTTTACCATAAAAATGAGGTCATCGACATAAAGAGCAACAAATAACACGTTACCTCCATTCTTCTTTGCGTAAAGGGCATGCTCGTAGGGACATTGCTTGAACCCGTTCTCCTTGAAATATGTATCGATACGTGTATTCCATGCCCGTGGTGCTTGCTTCAACCCGTAAAGCGCCTTCTTCAATTTTAGCACCTTCTTCTCTTCTCCGATTTTCATGAACCCGGGTGGTTGTTCGATGTAGACATCTTCTTCGAGCACACCATTCAAGAATGCCGACTTGACATCCATTTAAAATATTTGCCATTTGAATTGCGCAGCTTGTGAAATGAGTAATCAAATTGTCTCCATTCTTGCAACAGGAGCAAACACCTCGTCATAGTCGATTCCTATCTTTTGCTTGTATCCCTTTGCAACAAGTCTCGCCTTGTACCGTTCTATCTCACCTTGAGCATTCATCTTTTTCTTGAACACCCACTTCACACCAATAGGCTGACTGCCTTTCGGCAATTCTGCTAGCTCTCATATATTGTTGCGGTCAATCGCCTTAATCTCCTCGTTCATGGCAGTTTGCCACTTCTTGTCTCACACCGCTTCTTCAAAGCTGATATTTTCAGCATCTGCCAAAAGACATACAAGGTGTACCTCATCTGTCGCATCATACAAATCTTGCAAACTTCGCATTTTTGGTTGTTGTGGTTCATCTTCATCATCGGTAGTTTCATAGTTTGTTGGTATACTTGTTGGTGCAATGACTGATGATTCTCCAACGTCGATGATAACCTCCGTCAAATTGTTCCAGTCCCACTCGCTTGCTTCATTTACTCGCACATCACGACTCACCATCACCTTCTTGCTTATCGGGTCGAGTAGCTTGTACCCTTTTGTCTTCTCATAATACCTAATAAAAATATACCTTTTTCTTTTATCTTCGAGCTTCATTCTTCGTTGATCCGGTACGTGTGCATAAGCTACACTACCGAATACTTTGAGATGATAAACTGTCGGCTTTTGTCCGCTCCATGCCTCTTGTGGTGTTTGATCATCTAACTTCACATGTGGACATCGATTTTGTACAAAGATGGAACATTGCACAGCTTCTGCCCAGAATTTCTTCGGCATCTTCTTGCTCTTGAGCATTGATCGAACCATGTCGAGAATAGTCCGGTTCTTCCTCTCGGCCACACCGTTTTGTTGAGGTGAGTACGGTGCGGTTAGAAATCTCCTTATGCCTTGCTCCTCGCAATACTCCATGAAAGCCGTCGAAGTATACTCGTCACCTCTATCGGATCGTACGGCTTTGATGTGTCTACTAGCTGCCTTCTCCACCATCACTTTGAACTTTTTGAACACCTCGAATGCCTCGGATTTTTCTTTCAGAAAATAAACCCAAGTTTTCCGTGAGAAATCATCGATAAAGGTAATGAAGTACCTTTTACCACTGAAAGATTCAAGGGCGATTGGGCCACATATGTCGGTATGAATCAACTCGAGAGTATGTTTAGCTCGATATTCTGCCTTATTTTGAAATGAGGCTCTCGCTTGCTTGCCAAGCACACATTATTCACAAAATTTGCCCTCATAGTCCATGTCCGGTAGCCCGTGCACCATGTTCTTCTTTGCTAACTCTTTTAGACCACCTTGATGTAGGTGACCAAAGTGGAGATGCCACAGCGACGCCTTGTCTTCTACGTTGACTTGCAAACACTTTTCTCGTACGCTTCTCAAATTCAGTTTGTACATCCGATTTCTTCCCATCTCGACTAGAGCAACCAGACGCCCTTACTTGTCCTTCAAGTGTAGTACTCGATCTTTTAAAAGTATTGAGTAACCTTTCTCCGTGAGTTGCCCCATACTCAAAATGTTGGTCTTGAGGTCTGGTACGTAATAAACATCTTGGATTGACCCTATTAAGCCATCCTTTTGTAAGTAACAAACCGTACCTCGGCCTTTGACCTCCACCTTTGATGCATCTCCAAATGACACATGACCATCTTCAATCTTTTGCATCTCTTTGAATAGGTACTCGTGACCGCACATATGGTTGCTTGCCCCCGAGTCGAGGTACCACAGAGTGTCATTGTTGATGTTGACTCCATTTTGAGCCATCAAGAGAAGGCCTTCATTTTCGTCTTCCAAGACTAGGTTGGTTGTTTCTTCCACCTTTTTATCGGCTCGACAATCTTTTGCAAAATGTCCCACATTACCACAATTATAACATTTGTCGGAGTTGCAATCCTTCGCATAGTGACCATACTTGTAACACTTGTAGTACTCGATGTTGGAATAGTTCGACCGGCTGCCTCTTCCTCGACCGCGTCCTCTTCCACGCCAATTTGGTTGGCTCGACTGTCCCTTCTCCTTATAGTACCTCTCATGACTGCTGCCTTGACCACCGCGACCATTTTCACGACTTCCACAGCCACGCCCTCGACCTCAGAAATTTTAATAATAGAATACCTTTTCATCTTTGATTGACGCCTTGGTTTAAAGTGCTTGCTCTACTGTCTCCTCCTTTTTTTATTCTTACGTTGTTCGTGTACCTCGAGAGAACTGGCAAGCTCATCGATTGTGAGCGTCGCAAGGTCCTTCGATTCTTCTATTGCGCACACAACATTCTCAAAATTGTCGGTTAATGATCTCAAAATCTTTTCCACAACTCGCGCATCGGTTAACGCTTCGCCATTACGAATGAGTTGGTTCACCACGGCTTGTACACGCGTGATGTAGTCGGATACACTTTCCGACTCCTTCATCTTCATGCTCTCCAACTCGCCACGAAGAGTTTGGAGATGCACTTGCTTGACTCGGTCGGCTCCTTTGAACACTTTTGCTAAAATGTCTCACGCTTCTTTTGAAGTAGTTGCACCGACAATCTTCTCAAAGCCCGACTCATCAACGGCTCGGAACAACATGTATAACACCGTCTTATGCTTCGCTCGCGCCTCTTTAAATGCCTTGTTTTGAGCCGCCGTATATCCCGTGGTATTTGTTGGTTCTTCGAAACCTTCTTCGATCACCTCCCATGCATCTTGAGAGCCGAGAAGAGCTTTCATTTGAATACTCCAATTCTCATAGTTCGCCTTCGTTAGTCGTGGTAGCGGCATTTGACCTGTCACATTCGTCATTGGCTCTGATACCAATTTGTAAACTAAAAACTCAATAGTAAACTAAAAACTCACTTGAAATATTTAACTTTTGTATTCCTCTAAGTTGTGTTTTCCAATGAACTCAACAAGGCCTTTATATAGATTCTACTCTTGCCAAAAAAACTGAAAAATAATTAAATCTATCACCCATTGGCCTTTCATTTACAAAGACTCTTGAAAGTCATGAATCCATGTTTTGAATTTGGTTTTCAAAGTTTGACATTTGGCATGTACTTAACCCGTGTTTTTGACATTTATATATATGTATATAGCATAAAATGTTTCTCCTTATAGAGGAGCTCCTCGATGAATTCACTATATGGGTATGATGTTATTGCACATCTGACTGAAGAAACTAAAGGTACATAAAAGATTACTTCTTAGCCTTTGCATCCAACATTCAAGTATCGATTTGAAATAATAAATATCAGTTTATAGTTTCATCATACAATAATATTTACTTCTCCATGTTCTTTAAGACACGATCCTAATGATAAAAACAAGGAAATATCCAATTTAAACAATACCAAGGGAAAACGTCAACATTTCCTAATGAACTTTGTCTAGCAAATTATTTTACTACTCCAATCAGAATTTCATCTATTATGATGCAAGTAATGAGACAGTTGCGGAGCATTTACCTACTCAAAAGTAGGTTGGTTCGTCGCTTTGGAGAAAACAATGCAAAAGAGGTAACTTCAAATTGTCTATCTTATTGCTATGTAGTTGAGGAATGTTTGGGACTTTGTGTTGTCCTACTTGTTGTCTTCTACTCTATTTTTATCGTTTAAAAGATGTTCATCTATTTTTACTTCTTAGTAACTAGATTGTAGCTTGTATAAACTATTTCATCTTTTTGGTATGAGGTCTTTTCTTAAACTTACGTACATTTCTTTTCTTGGTTTCTTTTAAAATTAAAAAGAAACTTATTGTCACAAAAAAACTTATTGTCTTAGATCTGAAAATACTCACAAATTATTTTAATTGCTAAGGACTAGTTATTGCTTGTGTGCAGTGGGATTTGGCATGGAAATTGGATTCCTTATGAGATTATAGCCTAATTGGGAGAAATTTAGAACATGTAGATGTTATGTGGTTGCAAATAGTGAATTTATATAGAGATGCCTTAATTAGGTCAGAAAATTGTTTGATATATGAATTTTGAATATACTTTCATATGCCATTATTGTTAGATTCCAGGAATAATTCTTTTCACCATTTTTCATACATTTCCTTTAGCTTCTTTTTCACTATTAATTCCTTATTGTGACTCCCTTTGATTTAATTCTTTTGCTGGTTTCGTGTGTTTCCTTGGCGTGGTTTCCTCTGTCATGTTGGTAGTTTTTACAGGTATTTTCCTTCCGGGAAAAAAATTCATTATTCAATTTTTTTATTTTGTACGTTGCTAGGTTGAGTCATGAATGGCAAGCATATGTTTCTCGAACTCACAAATTATGTAAGGTTTTTGTGTCTGTGAAAGGCATTTATTATTAGGTAATTTTTGTTATTTATTTATTTTTTATGTACGGTGCATATGTGGAAGCATTTTAACTTGGATAGTTGATTTGATTTTACATGTTTGCTTATTTATGCAGGCTGAAGTTGAGGGTCAGAAGATCACATGACTGACGATGTTGATTTCACTATCATTCTCAACTTCATGGAATTTTATGAGGTTGAAACCTTGACCTTATGTTGTATCATCTTCTCTCTATTGTAATTTCTTGCACCTTTTGTTGCTAGTATCACTTCATCCCACTTCCCATCAGAGAGAATAACAACCTATGGCATGAAATGATGGCTTTTCTAGTGAAACTTGTGTTGGCATTTTGATGTCACCTGGTCTATCACAAAGCTAATTCTTATTTGGAGAAGAGAGTTACATATCTTTGGATAGAAAGAACAAGGACAATAAATTGTTGAAAATAACCAATGAATCTTTGAATGTAACTCACATAATTAGCTATAGTTAGGCCCTTAGAAAAAGAAGAGTAAATGTAATTAGAGGGGGGATGAGATGGAAAAGGGGCAGAAATGAGTTGGTTAGGTGAGAGAGAAAAAGGGTGCTGATTAGGCAAGTTAGTTAGGCTTTTGTAATTATGAGGATTGAATAAAGGGGGGAGGGAGTCAGTTAAGTAGTGGTTATTTTGGGAGAGGCCAAGCTCTCGAACATCTTGGTATAGGGGTATAATTTCACTGTTCTTGGTGAAGTTCACCATTTTTGAGTAATCAAGATTGTTTTTCTTCATTGTTTCAGGCTGTAGCTTCTTTGTTTTCACTATTTGGGCTACTGTTATGATTAGAATAGTGTTTGTTTGCAAGAAAACTCATATCAGCTACAAATTGCACTATCCTTATTATGTGATTCTACATTTAATCATTTCTTAGTTATTATTATCTAAAATTCCATGATTATGCTCATTCTTATTCATTAACACTACTCTATTCATTCCTCAATTCGCCTCATCTATGTAATTTTTAATGGTGCAGATCTGTTTATTTCTTATACTCACCTACTAACAACTGCTAATGGTGTTTTCCTTCGGCATTGTGAAGGTCTAGCGGCACCGCATACCCTGTTATGAAACACTACCATTCAACTTAGGTTCTTCATTTTTCATTTTTTAGACTCAAAATTTCACTTTTTATATTTTTCATTTATTGAAACAAGTTTAGTTGTATATTTTAAGGATAAGTTAGTTTTCAGGTTAAATTTTGTTGAAATGATTAAATGTTAATGTTGTCAATTATTATATTGATGTTCTTTATGTTAAGTAAAATTATCTTTTGAAAGTGTTTAATATGAATACTTGACTATAACAATGAACCTTATGACATCTCACTTTATAGGATGTAAAATATATGTGAATGTTAATTTACAAGTATTAAAAACACATGTTGAATACATTCAACAGGGGTTCGAAAATCCTGTTAAACAACGTTCTACAGGATTGATAAACCCTGTAAAAAGTGAGATACCACATGAGTCTTCACAAGAGGCGTTGCGCCTCTTGAAAAACACAGACTTTTAATATGAGAGACTATCACAGGCGTCATATGATCCATGTGCATTATTTTTCACGGGAATATTCGCCTCTTGTAGAATACAATATTTCTTGTAATGATAGCTAATATGCGAATGATTGCTAATGGCGTGTTTAACAACTTATTATAGTCGGTGCCATGGTTAAAGAAAAATATACATAAAATAAAGTCATAAAAGTTAAGAGTTATTATCATAAGTTAACTTATCCAAAGTATGATTCTCTGTGAATTTTAAATTCCTAGGGATTTTAATGCAATAATTCTTTAGACTTTGTTGTTTACAATTCTGGACCAAGAAAAGAAGAACAAAAGAAAGAAAACTTTTTTTTTGCTTGTTTGTTTAAAAGTAGGATTCCACTTCTTATTTCCAAAAGGGACGTAAGCATGGTTTGGCTTAAAATATATCCAACTATATCTATAAAATAGAAATAAAGTCAAACGAATTGCGTTTCATAATGAAAACGAGATTACAAAGGAAACAAAGGGACGTAGACGTAAGGCATTGATTCACTGTGCAACACACATACTAGCATCTCAGAGGCATTAGTTCAGTTAAATCGTGATGTTCATATTTTTCTATTTTATAGGGAAAAGGAAGCCAAAACACGGAACTTTTGGGAAGCAGCCAAAAGCATGTCTTGAAATATGCTGTTCCCATGGAGTACCTCTGTTGATAAATGACCGTATAGATATAGCTCTTGCTTGTGATGCTGATGGTGTGCATATTGGCCAGTCCGATATGCCTACTTCTACTGTCCGATACACCAAGATCATTGGTGTATCGTGCAAGACACCCGACCTAGCCCATCAAGCATGGATTGATGGTGCTGATTACATTGGTTGTGGTGGGGTTTATCCATACAAAACCAAACAATCTCACTGTTGGTTTCGATGGACTAAAAACTATTTGTTTGGCTTTTAAGTTACCAGTAAGGTTCATCAAACACGTACAAAATTAATAATTCTTGGGAAGGGTTCATCAAATGTGTATAGAAGTTCATCAAATATGTATCGTGGTGCACCAAATATGTGTGTGATTCACCAAATATGTAAAAAATGACTATGTACAAATTCAGTGAACCCTTGTACATATTTGGTGAACACCAGTACATATTTAGTGAACTCCTCTAAGAATTATTAATTTTGTATGTATTTGATGAATCTCAATACATATTTGGTGAATCTCAGTATATATTTGGTGAACCCTAGTACACATCTGGTGAACTCCTCCAAGAATTATTAATTTTGTACATATTTGGTGAACATCACTACATATTTGGTGGACCCCAATCCATTTTTTTGTGAACCCTTCCGAAAAATAAATTTTTAAATTTTGGTAAACCCCTCAAGAATTTGTTGTACCCACTATGAATTAGGCAAACACCTAAAAAGTCAATCGCCACTCATCATGGGTGAATTGCCTATCTGGATCCCATAAATGCCATCCTGAAAGTGCAACTTCAAATGGCTCCAATCGACTATTCCCTTCCTAATCGCATATCTTGATAGGTGATCGCCATTTTCACTCTCAATCGCCATTTTAATGACTCTAATCACAATTAAAATGGCCTAAATCACAATTAAAATGGCTATAATCGCCATCTTCACGATAAACCCTAAATTTTTTATTTTTAATTAATTACCGTACACTGGAAAAATCATCGATAAAATAAGAAAAAAACTCATTCTTTCAATGCAAATATTCACGATATTCACTTATTATGTGAAGTGGGTGAAATGACAATGACCACATTTAACGTTGCTGCGATTACCGGCCTGAAAGTCGATGGTCGACAACTAGACTATGATTTGAAACTCTACAACAATAAGAAGGCATTGTGGAAGCTAGTCGACAAACCGTTGTCGGAGCCTAGAAAAAAAAGTTAGTTATCAAAGGATTTATATTCATGTCCAGTGAACTACTCCTAAGAAGGAGAAAATTTTGACGAGAGTTTTTCTTCTTGTGCTCTTGGGTGGCACTTTTTTTGCGACAAGAGCAATAAAGTTTATTTGTACTTCCTCCCCACCCTACAAAAAAATAGATGAGATACGATAGTATAATTGGGATGGTTTAGCATTTTTTGTATTGTATTGTAATATGGATGCTTTATGTCGTGGCAAAAGTGTGGGGACTGAGGGTTTCTGGAGAGCATGAGAGGTATGGGCTTGTAAGTATTTTTTATGTTTGGTACTGAGCAGATCATTGGGTGATCCAGACACATTCCCAAGAGCATCACATTGGATAGACATTAAGTCGGGAATAAGGGATGTTGGTCACTACTTAAAAGAATTATAAGTTAAACTTTGATATGTGAGGTCCAATGAGGTACGTGTTTTATTCTATCAATTTATATATTCCCCCTGAGTATGCATAATGTTTTACTAACAAACTATTTGTTTTTTAACTTACAGATCAATTAGAACCCTTAGGGACAACGTATAAACTTGCATTACTATTGCATCGATAGTATACCTCCTACCATTATATGAATCTTGCTGCAAGGAACTGTTGGAAGAGCACGGTACTTGGGTGAGTGCGTCTCACGGTAGAGTTTAGGAACCAAGGCATCATACATCCCATACAGACCATCGGCTTCAATGTTATGTGATAAACCATTTACCAGAGAGGATCTGGCTGGTGGTCTTGGAGGTTTCAGAGCGACACACTTCATCGATGATGTAGATGGAGATGAGGAAGATAGTTATGATGAATTCTAAAAAATCAGTTGTCTTACAACTATGATGGGACAACTTCATCTTCGCTGGTGTTTAACGTCTATAAGTGGTTTCTAAATATAGGAAATTACTCATTTTGATATACAACATAAATTTGTAATCTACTTGGTATAGACAGCAGCAACTACAACACCCACAACAGCACCAAGAGCATTAGGGTCGGCTAGAGCGACTGTGGATGATATAAGAGTGGCTGACATACCACTACTATCGAGGTAGATTCAGTTTCAACTCCCAGATGGTTGTAGTGAGATAGTTGACATTCCAAATGATGTTCTAGCTCGTGGTCTTCCATCAGCTGATGTTGATTAAATATTTATTATTTAGTCATTAAATATCATATTAGCATGCAATTCGGATAATGCAGGTGTGATGGCAGGCATGATGCTAATGATTGGCGGTCTCAACATTTATCGTTTAATAGAAACGAATAGAGGGACCTCCTTAAGAAAACAAAATCTTAGCTTTTCAAGGGTCTGCACTTTCAAGCATGCCTAGGAAGCATATTGTACTACTTCAAATTTCCAATATTCACTGAAGCATAACGCCATTCTCCATCTCCCTTCTTTAAAGGATCATATCCAGGTTGAATAATTATGTCCCAAAAAGAATCAAACACTTTATGCAGACTATTTTTTATAAAGTCATTGTATGAGTTGACTCGATGACTAATGAGGCCATACTCATTGAAAAGAAGAGTATCTTCTTCCTTCTCCAAATTCATGTATACTAGTAAACCAGGTATCTTCTTCCTTCTATTCTTCTTCATTGCCATCATAGATATCCATATCAACCCCATTGGAAAACTCTTTCCCTTCCTTACTCGAACTTAAACACCTGTGTGTCTGGCGTTTGGGCCCCAGACGCCACACACATAGGCATTTAGGCCTGAGTCACTTGGACACAGGCCAAACGCCTGTGTGTCTCACGTTTAGGGCTCAAAAAGGCCCAAGAGGACCCCAAACGCCTTCATCAATGGCATTTTGCTAGGATTATAGGTGATTAGGACTTCCTAAGTGGTAGGGGTGTTCACGGTTCGGTTCGGTCAGTTTTTTGGTGAAAAACTAAACCGAACTAAAACTTCAGTTTGGCGACAAAACCGAACCAAACTGAATCGTGAGTTTCGGTTCAGTTCTTCAGTTCGATATTATTAATTATAAATAATTTTTGAAATAATTTTGTAATGATATTATTGAAAAAACAAATATAAAATTAAATTTTTGAGTTTAGTTCGGCTCGGCTCGGTTTTATAAAAAATTATATATATAAACTAAAAAATCATATAATTTTAAAGTTTCAGTTCGGTTCGGTTCATTACGAAAATCACCAAATTTTGAACCAAACTGAAACTTTGATTCAATGATTTTCCCAAGCCGAACATACGTAAAGAACTGACTATTTTCAGGTTTGTTCGGTTCGGTCGGTTCGGTTCAATTTTGAACACCCCTACCAAGTGGGGTTTGGGTCCTAATTGCCTAGCTCTCATTTGACTTTTTATTTGGTAGCTGGTTTGTGTCTAGTTGTTGTGTAATTAATATGAGTAATTACTCTTCATAAACCATCCTTAAAAATCAATTTTACTCAACTAAACACATAGTCACTACTTCTCAATCACTCTAAACTTCAAATACACTTGCTCCTTCAATTTATTTATTTGGGTCATCAACTTTCAACTCCAACTAAGTGATCGGCTACACTGAAAAGGTAATGTTTGTTTAGTTTTCTTTAATTTTTTTAAGATTATGTGTAAGTTAGATGGGGTATGAGTAATTATCATCAACTTTTTAAATTTGTTTTTTCAATATAGTTAAGCATCTTCAAATATGAGTCATCCTAATGTATTCATAAACCAGGGTGACACGAGTGTGCGATCGGGTTCATCCACATTAGCGAACTTTCAAAATGAGGATGTCATTGATAAAAAAATTTGATACATTACAAGAAGTCAAAGATTTCTACTATACATACGCAATCGATGTTGGGTTCAGTATACAAAAAGATGATAAATGCAAGAACAAAGATGGGTAAACTGTGTTACGAATATGGGTTTGCTCAAAAGAAGGAGTCTAGGAGAAAAAATATATGGGCAGAGAGGACACCAAGCGAGAACCAAGAGGCTTGACAAGGGTGGATTGTCATGGTTGTTTCAGGGTGAACTTGGATAAGAAGATGAAAAAATGGGTCGTTAAAGATTTTGAAACTAAGCACAACCATCCCACTGCCTCATCAAAGGATGTGCCTTTTCTTCGATCCAATATAGCAGTAAATGAAGCGGACATGGCTCAGGCATCAGGATCGCACAATGTTGGTGTCAGGCTAAGCCAAGTGTTTGATTACATGGTCGACCACGCAGGCGGTTACGAGAATGTGGGGTTCTTAATGATGAATCTCTACAATAAGATCGACAAGTAGCGAAATAAGGCAATGAATAAAGCAATCAAGACAGTCCTCCCTAATTTTTATCATCGGCTTTGTGCATGGCATCTAGAATCAAACGTGCATAAACCATATTTTCTATAGGCCTTCAAGAGAGTCATGTTTGACGTCCTCAGTGAAGAGGAGTTCGAAGAGGAATGAGATCGTTTGATAAAGTCGTCCAACCTAAGCCAAAATAAATGGGTACAATGGATGTATGTGAAGTGTGAACGCTGGGCAGAGGTCTTTTAACACAAAAAATTCTTTACTTTCATGAGAATGATGCAACAATCTGAAGGTATGATTACGATCTCTACCGATTCGTTGAACATCGATCTAAACTATTTGAATTTGTGCTACAATTTGATCAGGTGTTAGCACGTATTCGACATGAGGACAGGTAAGATGATTTCAAGTTAACAAATGAAATGCATGTGCTTCAGACTCACTTGCATGTGTTAGAGCAACACGCTGCAAATATGTTCACACATAAATTTTTTATACATGTGCATAAGGAGATCATGGGTGAGACGTCATTTATAGTTTGTGCTTTGATAAATCATGGGGTGCCAAATGACTCATACATAGTGACACAAGACCAATAACTTAATACGCTAAAGTGCAGTTGTGGCAAGTTTGAATCAGTTGGGATACTGTGGCATCATAAGTTCACTGTTATGAAAGTTGAACATATGCAAGAGATCCTAAGCACATGCATACTAGACCGGTGGCGGATCACTGTGAAGAGTAATATACTACCAACTGGGTCAAGCCATTCTCATTTGGATATAGATGAGACAATATTTCTTTAGTACAATTCAATTTAACTAGCTGCAAAAAGACTTGCTCACTTTGGGTCAAAGTAAAGTGAATGGTCGACTCGAGCCAAAAGGGAGATTGGGATGTTGTGTGAAAAATATGAGACTTTATTGAATTAGGTCACCAATGAACAGGATGTGAAGATTATAACATGCCTCATTCAAGACCCGATAATCGTGAAGACAAAGGGCAGCTAAGGTGCCAGCGTAAGTAAAACACGACCAAGCACTCGTTGGTGTGGCCATTGTTAGAACATTGGACATACCAAACGGACGTGTCCAAAATTACCAAGCGATGTGCATGCCACGAAATGCCGGATGATAATACTGATGATCTAGCACCATCTAATGAGCAAACTGCACCATCTAACATGCAACTGCACACGCGACAGGGATCTCCAGACAAGGTGCGTCCCACCAACAACTAGCATTCCAATACTCATTCAATGTGCGAGGTGCATACCTATTCAATGTGCAAGGCGTGTACCCATTCAACCCATCACAATTCAACGCACAAGGTGGTTACCTTATGTATAACACAAACATCCCATATTTGTATAATTTTCTATATCTCCCACCGTAGTAAATGTACATTTTGGTATTAACTTGCTTTCATAGTTTTTTGGGAATGTTAATATACGAATATGATCAATGTACACAAATAACTTCAAAAATCTACTTATTTACAACTGTACACAATAATTCTATAATATCATATACCTCAACAAATTGATCATATTCGTATATTAACATATACCTCAACAAATTCAATAGTGACAGCCATAACTGAGAAAATTTAGAAACAATCATAAAATTTCCAATTACATAACTAAAAGAACCCTAACTCCAAACTAAAACAAAATAGAAAACGGAGCTCTAAGGTTTGAACACTCACCAAACTATCATACACCTCAACAAATTCAATAATAACGGCCACAAATGAGCAAATCCACAACAATAAAAAATCTCAATTACATAACTAAAAGTACCCAACTAAAATAAAACAAAAAATGGATTCTAAGGCTTGAATATTCACCAAACTATCATATACCTCAACAAACAATACTCAGCCACAAATGAGAAAATCTAGAATAATAAAAAAAGTCCCAATTACATAACTAATGGAACCCTACCTCCAAACTAAAAAAAATAGAAAACTCCCAAGCTTGAATATTCACCAGACTAACATTACACCATAACTAATAACAAGTACTGACAGGCACAAATGAACAAATCCAGAATAATAAAAAATTTCTAAATTATAGAAACTAAGAGAACCCCCAACTATAACAAAAACAAAGCTCTCAAGTCTAACAAAATGTAAATAATATCTGTAAAATTACCCGGGGACGATAGGCGCGAACCATTTTTTCCCTCATGTCATCCATGTACCTCATGACCCACACACCACAATCGCTCCTGCAAACGTAATAATAAGTGCACCATTAAAGGGTGAAGGAAGCCCAATCGAATTCACGATCAAGGAACTTACCCATTTGATTAGGTGACCACTTGGGGCGGCCTTGAAATTTTGAATGAGTAAAGGGTTGTTGGCGTGGGCACGCCCCAACAATGTTATGAATAAGTTGCAATTCAACATGACTCGATTGTTGAATGAACTGCAGACTTTTGAGCCACTCAACCATAAAATGATCAAAGAGGGCGAGGAAAATGTTGTTGAGCAAAAGCATTCTTCCAATATTGTAAAGAACAAAAAAAGGAAGAAGAACAATGGTAAGGACAAAGGTAAGAATAAAAAGTGAAGAAAGCCAAGACATCGTCAAAAGCCAAGAAGAACAAGAAAGACAGCAATCCTAAGGGAAAATGTTTCCACTGTGAGGTTGAAGGTCATTGGAAGAGAAACTGTAAGAAGTATCTCTCCAAGGTGAAAAGAAAATGTAATATGATTTACTTGTACTTGAAGCTTACTTAGTGGAATATGATTTGTCATCTTGGATAATTGATTCATGAGCTACTAACCACGTATATTCTTCTTTGTAGATGTTTGATTCGTCAAGGGAGTTGGCTCAAGGCGAGGTCATTTTGAAAGAGTTTTTCATTATGATGATAACACATATCTTTGGCATCTTAGGTTGGGACATATTAAATTAGATAGGTTAAACAAGTTAACAAAGCATGATGCTTTGAGAGAACTAAAAGTTGGAACTCTTCCTGTTTGTGAATCCAGTCTAGAGGATGAAATGACCAAGAGACCTTTCATAGGAAAGGGACAAAGAGCAAAGGAATCACTTGAGCTAGTACATAGTGATGTATGTGGATCGATCAATGTACAAGCTAGAGGTGGGTATGAGTATTTTGTCACTTTCATTCACGACTACTCAAGATATGGTTATAGCTACCTAATGCATAGAAAGTCTAAAACTTTTGGAAAGTTGAAAGACTTCAAGGCTAAAGATGAAAAGAAATTAGGTAAATCATTGAAAACCCTTCGATTCGATCGGGGTGTTAAATACTTGGATTTAGAATTCAAGGATTATTTGATGGAGTGTGAAATCCTATCACAACTCATAGCACGTAGAACACCATAGTAAAACGGTGTTGGAGAAAGGAGAAAGCAAACCTTATTGGATATCGTTAGGTCAATGTTAAGCTATTCATCACTATCACTTACATTTTTGGGATATGCATTACACATGGCTATATACATTTTCAATGTAGTGCCCTCTAAGTCAGTAAGAAAAACGTTCTTAGAGTTATGAAACGGTGCAACGTCGTAGTCGAAGGGTTGTGAAACAACCAGTTCGCTATGAATTAGAAGCACATGTCCTAGTCTTACACACTGATAAGGACGATCCATTATCTTATAAAGAAGCAATGGATGATCCTGAAAATGAGAAATGACAAGATGCCATGAACCAGGAAATGAAATCTATGTATTCCAATTTCATCTAGGAATATGTAGATACATAGGAAGATGTCAGGCCCATTGGATGTAAATGTATCTTCGAGAAAAAAAGAGATGCAGATGGAAAAGTAGAGACCTTGAAGGCATGGTTAGTATCTAAGGGCTATACACAAAGGGTGGGAGTCAATTATTAAGAGGCATTCTCCCATATGGCCATGCTCAAATTCATTCGCATCATTTTGTCCACCGCTAGTTTTGACTATGAGATATGGTAAATGGACGTTAAGACAACTTTTCTAAATGACTATCTTGAAGAAAGAATCTATATGATGCAACCAAAAAGGTTCATTCTTAAATCCATTTATGGATTAAAGCAAGCATCTAGATCTTGAAATCTTACCTTTGATGAGACTATAAAGTCTTATGGCTACGAAAAAAATGCTGACGAATCATGTGTTTATAAATACATCAAACAGAATATGGTGATTTTCTTAGTTCTTTATGCTGACGATATTCTACTCATTGGGAATGATGTAGAAACTTTGTCAAAGGTAAAGAAGTGGTTAGTTGAGAAATTCTAAATAAAAGATTTGGGAGAGGCGAGTTATGTTTTAGGCATCTGAATCCTAAATGATAGAAAGAACAAGCTCTTGAAACTTTCTTAGGCATCTTATATTGATAAAGTGTTGGAGACATTCTCTGTGGAGAATTTCAAGAAAGGTCAACAACTGACCAGACATGGAATTATCCTCTCCAAGGAACAATGTCCTAAGACACCTAAGGAGGAAGAGGATACAAGAAAGGTTCCATATGCCTCAGTAGTTGTAAGTCTCATGTATGTCATGTTGTGTATGAGACCAGACATCTGTTATGTAGTGGGAATTTTCAATCTTTATCAATCGAATCTAGGTTTAGAACACTAGATTACAGTAAAGCACATTCTCAAGTATCTAAGGAGAACGAGAAACTATATGCTTGTTTTTCTTGTGGGGACCTGAATGTCACTAGATATACTGATTATGATTTTCAATCAGACAGAAATAGTCGAAAGTCGACGTCTGAATTATTATTCACCCTAGGTGGAGGAGTTGTAGTCTAGAAAAGTATTAAACAATCAAACCTTGTAGATTCTACTACAGAAGTCGAATATATAGCGGCTTGTGAAGCTGCGAAAGAAGCGGTGTGGCTCATAAAGTTCTACACTGATCTGGAAAAAGTTCTGGATATGGACAGGCCACTGATCCAGTATTGTGACAATAGTGGGGAGGTAGCGAATTCCAAGGAACCGAGGAGTCACAAGAGGGGAAAACACGTGAAAATAAAATATCATCTTGTAAGTAAGATCATGCATCAAGAGGATGTTACTTTTATAAAGATAGCATCGAAACAGAACCTGGCGGATCTATTTACAAAGACACTTCCTGCGAAGTCATTTGAGCTTCACGTGCGTAACATGAGATTTAGAGAATGCCACATTTGATTTAGGACAAGTAGGAGATTGTTGGGGGTTATGCCCTCAAAACTTGTGTATTGATATTTTGATATGAAATTCAATGAGGATTACATTTTTCTTAAAATTGTTATTTTAACTTATTGTTGAATAATTTATATAAATATCTGAAGATTTCATATTTATTAATGAGACTACGACTTTGTATTAGTACAGAATCTTTAATGAATAAAATTGTCAGTAACATATTAAAGTATGGAATCTTTAATCAATGGTTACTAGTACGGTTCACTAAGCATTATAAATATGTGTGATCTATATCTGGATCATTGATGTATACAGATATCTTAGTGAATGTACTTTATATAATGAGATTATACATAACTGGTCTGATGTAAATTAATATATTTATCAACGTGTCATTTATCATAAAGATTTAATACACATCAATTCGATGATGATATGTAGATCAGTCTGAATCTTGAGTAGTCATGAACTTCTATGTATGTCTACTGGATCTTTTGATTCACTCGTTAAGGTTTGTTTGTAAAACAGGTTAGTGAATTTTATTTTGGAGATTTAGTGACGTGGATGGTTAGGAACACGATCTTGCAAGACTTGCACAACGCCACGATAAACAAATAAAAACTTTTTATTGAAATTTTTTTTTTCAATCAGTCAAGACCCATTATATATTTATACATTAAATCTACAACATACAAGGTTAGGAATCATATACCTCTTGTAGTCTATATCAAACGTCTTTGTAAAACTGATCGATCCCTTGTCCCGCGAAATAGTTCCAAAGATCAGTGTACTCTAGTATCCACACCAAAAACTTTTAAATCAATCATCAACGCACTAGGATGTGTGTGGGCACGCACAATATTGCAAGACACTTTTTTGTCTCTATATGTACTCAACCCATGAGATCTATAGTTTTACCGAGAAGGACTTTAGTGACACGATTCTCTAAAAGAACGTGATGATTATTCTTTTATAGATTTGATTAACATTTACTCTGACCCTAGCTATGTTCTCAATTTAATTCTTGATTGATGAACTGATCATCAACTGAGGCCATTGAATAATATTTATATATTTTTTAAATAATGGCGTATCAGATAGTTAGTGATAATTAAAAATTAATATTTAATTTCAAATTGAGCAATATAGTGGGACCCACTATATAATGGTGCATAATAGCAGTGTGCACTGCAGCTGGCGTAAACCATCAAAGTGCCTCACAACACCGTGTGTTACGCCACACTGCAGTGATGTGTGGCACTGCAGTGTTAACTCTCACTGCTGTAGTGCCACGTGATACTATAGTAGTCTATGGTGATCTATGATTCACAATCATTAATCGACATGATAATTAAATATTTATTTTAATTAAATAAATATCTAGATATCAATTAATTTAAAATTATGATATCTCATTATCCATATCGACTAAATTATCTGTTATTTTATAAATAACAGATTTAGTTGATTCAAATTATTATCTAATAATAATTTAATTATCTAATTTCATACATTAGATATTCTATCCCACTTATCGATAATTATTTATACATATATAATTTTTTTAAATTATATATATATAATGTAATTAATGAATTATTAATTAATTAGTCACATATAATGATCTCATAATTATGTACTTTCCCCCGAATAAAAATTCTTTTACAAGTCACTCATTTTCTCTTGTCCGGAAATAATCGCATCCTAGAATGCGTAGTATTGAGATAACTTGGTGACCATGAACCTATAATCATAAGCTCCAATAAATCAAATTATTAATTAATTTCTTATTTATTAGTTCTATTATTACTCTACTATAAATATGAAATTGAACTCTTAGTGACTATAGAATGTATTTACAGAGTATTCTCATGTAGTCCACTAATATAATCATTTCATGTAATTCTGTCATCCAATTATTGGTTTGTAAATTCGAACTAGTCAAAATTACTATTTTACCCCTCTAAATACCTCTTGATCCTTAAGTACCATTAATCCACTAGTGAATTACTAGTTTACAATATTATTTTAAATTTGAGTTCAATAACCATTCAATTCCAGAATTAACACATAAGAGAACAAATATACGATCCGTTAGGAAAGTTTGGATTTCAAATCTTGCAAGATCATCTTCTCAGCCATCAACATCACTAAATCTCCAAGATAAAAGTCACTAGCATGTTTTACAAACAAACATTAACGAGTGAATCAAAAGATCCAGTAGACATGCGTAAGAGTTCATGACTACTCAGAATTCAGACTAACCTACATATGAGCATCTAATTGATGTGTATTAAATTTTTATGATAACGACACGTTGATAAAGATATTAATTCACATTGACCCAGTCATATATAATCTCATTATATAAAATACATTTACAAATATGTCTATATATATCAATGATCCGGATCTAGATCGCATGCATTTATAATACTTAGTGAATCGTATTAGCAACCATTAGTTATCTAATTTCATTAATGAGGATAAAATGGTAAAATAGATCATTATCTGTTGAATTCAAAATTCAAATGATAAATAGATAAAATTAGATAATTATCTTTTCAATCTTTTTATCTTTTGAATTTTAAAATTTAAAAGGATAATTATTGAGATTATTTAATTAGGAAATAGTTTTCATTAATTAAAGGATTTTGAACAATATTTGAATTTTGAATTTTGAATTTTTAAATTTGAATTTCGAATTGAAATTTTGAAATTTTAAATTTTAAATTTGAATTTTAAATTTTAAATTTTAAATTTGAATTCTAAAATGGGAATGGACTTTTGTACAAAGTTACAATTGGTGGGACTTCCTGAAGGATAAGTAGACAATTACAAATGTCATTAAAACTAGTATTTAAATTATTATAATTTAATTATTATTCTTTTTATGGGTTGTAATTAGAAATGAGCCAATAGGGAGGTTAATTCTTAATGAATGATTTATTATTAATCTTGCATCATCATATAACATGCCATATAAAAATAGGAATATGTCAATATCAAAATGTCATGTAGCATGTGCATGCATAATTGTAGTTTAAATTATAATGGGTTATAATTTAAATACAATGTGAATTTTATAAAAATTATAAAATTCAAATTGGGAAGTTTATAAATTTTCAAAACTTGTTTTTTCAAATCATTAAAGAGTTATGTTTTTTTAAAAAAGCAATGAAAAATTCATTTTTTTCAAAAACTAAGTGGGAGGGTCATTTACGTTGAAACGTTCCCAAAATCCCCGATGCAAACTTGATCGTGTCACGAGGAATGGTTTAGAGCGGCACTGGCGTTCCTCTCTTCAGTTAGAGAAACTTTGGAATCGTGTTTCTTTGGGTCATCGAGTTACTTAAAAAGCTTAAGCTTGTAAAGCAGGTGGTGAGGCAGGACCATCCTTAGAATGACTATTAGTTCATAGCAACCTTTAAAGATCATGCGTTGGTTAAACACATAGACCAAAATAAATTGGATTCCCTCATAGGGGTTAGTCAATGGGGCTAAGGTTACCAAAACCGTTGGTGATTGGTTAAGGTATATGTAGTGACATCTTGAGAAGCGTTATCCAAATGAGATGAGTCTTGATGTGATATGAGGTAGCTTGGACGTTGTCCTTAGATGAGACAAGTTATCGTTGTTGATCGTAACATCATGGAAAAAATATTTTTTATTAGATTTTTAAATATTTAAGTATTTATATCATGCATTGTACTTTCTTAAATGATTGAGTATTTATTTACACCACTTTATTTATTCTTTTCAGTAATTATGTCGCTATCCTCACTCTCCACTATCTTAAACGCGAATAAACTTACTGGTGAAAATTACATACATTGAAAATGTAATCTTGATATCGTGTTGACGGTAGAAAAGCACAAGTTTGTGCTCACCACCCCTTGTCCCCTTAAGCCAATTGCTGAATCGACTCAAGTGTAAAACTATGTTTATGCTTCTTGGCTACGTTCTGATGAGATCACCAGGTGCTACATCTTGGCTTCTGTTAGCAATGTGTGTCAACAATAGCATCAAAACATGGAAATTGTCGCTGATATGATGTTGAACGTCACCGAAATGTTTGAAGATCAGGATCGTCAAGCCAAACAGGTAGTTGTGTGACATTACATGAATTGTAGGATGAAACTTGAAACTCCTATCAGAGAACATATGGCATGGATCATTATTTATCTGAATGAGATAGAGATCATGGGTGCTGAGCTAGATGGGGAGACACAAGTTTATATGATCATTGAGAATCTGCCTGAAACTTTTGAGAAATCCAAAGTTAATTATTCGATGAATAAGTTGAGGTAATCATTTTCTAAGCTAATGAAGGAACTGCAAGCTATTAAGACCCTATTTCTGAAGGGTAAGAGAAAGATTGGAGAGGAAAACTTTACTGAAATCAAGCTTTCCACCTCGTACGCCAAAAAGAAACTCATGAGAGGTCCCAAGAAAGGTAAGAAGCAGAACTCAAAAGCTGCGAAAGGCAATGGCATTGTAAAAGTGGACAAGTCAGAAGACAAGTGTCATCATTGTGGAGCCTTCAGTCATTGGAAATGAAACTTCCTAGAATATCTCAATGAGTTAAGATCTAAAGGTATAGTACTTGTTATTAAGGCATGTTATATGGCTGAACTTTAATTTCTCTTGGATTGTTGACTCTGAAGCCATTAACCATATTTAGTGTTTCCTGCAAGGGTTTAAGAAAATCAGAAGGCTTATGAGGATGAGTTCAGCTTTCGTTGGGGAAATGGAGCACAAGTATTAGTTGTATCTATGAGAACTATTAAATTGTCATTTGATAACATTTGTATGGCTTTACGTGATGTTTATTATATCTTAGTTTTTGGGAAAAACTTTATTTCAGTAGCTAGTTTAATTGAGCAAGGATTCAATTTGAATTTCACTTAAAAAGATATTTGTATTTTTAGAAATGAATGCTTAATTGCTATTGCACATTTGATAAATAAACTATTTTACGTAAAAGCAATAGTTCTAATGATATGTGACACTAAAGAGAATGTTGATTCACAAAGGGATAGTAAAAGGTTGAAGTTTGTCTCAACTTATCTAACCTATTTGTAGCATTTACGCATTGGGCATATTAGCTTGGACATGATTATAAGACTTATGAAGGATGGTCCTTTGCAAACTTTAAGTGTGGTATCATTACCCACATGTGAATCTATATAGACGGTAAAATGACTAAGAGACCATTTTCAACAAAGGTTAAAAGAGTCACTCAATGCCTCGAACTCGTACATAGTGATGTTTGTGTGTCATTGAATGTCCAAGTAAGAGGATGTTTTTAATACTTTGTAACCTTCATTGATGACTACTCACGTTTTGGTCATGTTTATCTAATGCACCAAAGGTCTGAAATCTTTGAAAAGTTCAAAGAGTATAAGGCTATGGTTAAGAAGCAATTAGAGAAATAAATAAAAAAAAAATACGATTCGATCGTGGTGGAGAGTAATTGCTAGGAGAGTTTGAAGACTTTTTTAACGAAGAATGTATTTTTTTCTCAGCTTACAGCACTTGGCACTCCAGAACAAAATGGTGTGTAAGAAGGGATCGGACTTTAATGGATATGGTTAGATTCATGATGAATTACTCATCCCTTCCAGATTCGTTCTGGATATATGCCTTGGAAACAACAGTATACATTTTGAACCAAGTTTCGTCAAAGACTGTGCCTGGCACGCCATATGAAAGATAGAATGGATCAAAATCATCAATTAACCACCTTAGAATATGGAAGTTCTTATCACATGTTCAGGAACCGAAGACAGGCAAGTTGGCCAGTCGATCAGAATTATACATGTTTGTAGGATATCCCAAGGGAACGAAGGGATAAATATTTTATATTCCAACTGACAAGAAAATATTTGTTAGCACGAATGCACATTTTCTTGAGGAAGACTATATAAGAAGTGTGAAGTCGAGAAGCACTCTTGTGTTAGAGGAACTATTGAGTGGGAGAACACCGACTCCCCAATCAGGAACTATTTCTGATTCAATAATGGAAGAACTAAAACAGGGGTCAGAGCCTGTGGAACCTCGACGTACTGGGATGATTAGCAGATAACCTGACAGGTACATGTCTTATGAATATGCCTTAATAGTAGTTTCAGATAAGGATCATGATGAACCTTTCTCCTACTCTTATGCCATGCTTGGTCCTAAAGCAAACCTATGGCAAAAATCCATGGATGTTGAGATACATTCAATGTACTTTAGCAGAGTCAGGAAACTTATAGATCCTTCTAAAGGGGTAAAACCTGTAAGGTGTAAATGGATCTATAAGAAACAGAAAGGTCTGGATGGGAATGTGGATACATTCAAAGCTAGGCTAGTAGGCAAGGGTTATACCCAAAATGAAGGTACAGACTATGAGGATACCTTCTCGCTGGTAGCCATGCTTAAATTAATCTGAATTCTTCTGTCCATTACTGTTACCCTCGATTACAAAATCTGGCAGATGGACGTCAAGACTTCTTTTCTAAATGGCAATCTTGAAGAGCGCATTTATATGGTTCAACTAGATGGGATCATGAAAAAAGACCAAGAGGGAAAGGTTTGCGAACTGTTGAAGTCCATTTATGGGCCTAGGCAAGCATCACGATCGTGGAATATTAGATTCGAAAAAACTGTCAAGAGCTTTAGTTTTGAACAGTTAGTGGACGAACCCTATGTGTATAAGCTGATATATGAAGGGAAAGTGGTTTTTCTAATCTTGTACGTAGATGATATTTTACTCGTTGGGAATGATGTTGGAAAATTTTCTGATATCAAGATTTAACTTGCAAAGAAATGTGATATGAAGGATCTTAGAGAAGCTACACTTGTCTCAGGTATTCAAATCTTTTGAGATAGGAAGAATAGACAATAAACATTGTCTCAAGTATCTTATACTGATAAGGTGATGGATCGCTTTAGTATGCAAAACTCTAAGATGGGATATCTTCCTCTCTAACATGGAGTCAGCCTCTCCAAGAAGCATTTTCCCAAGACTCCTCAAGAAGAAGAAGAAGACATGAAAAAGATTTCCTATGCCTCAGCCATAGGAAGTCTCATGTACGTAATGTTTTGCACTAGGCCAGACATTTGCTATGTTGTCGGCATGTTGACTCGTTTCCAATCAAATTCTCGAATCGAGTATTGGAATGTCATCAAGCATATCCTTAAGTATCTAAGGAGAACAAGAAACTACATTTTTGTATATTTAGGTACTGGCCTGAATATGACGGAGTATACTGATTCTGATTTCCAAGAAAACAAGGATTCTAGGAGGTCCACTTTTGGATCGTTGATCATCCTGAACGGTGGAGCAGTTGTAGGGAGGGACAAGTATCAAGTAATCTTGCATTGTTGATTCTACCATGGAAGCTGAATATGTAGGAGCTTGTGAAGCTGCTAAGGAGCCTGTATGACTTAGAAAGTTCTTGAAGACTCTGAAAGTTATTCCAGAAGCTGACAAGCTCATGACACTTTATTGTGATAATAGTGGGGTTGTAGCAAACTCGAAGGAATCGAGGAGCCACAAAATATCTAAACACATAGAGTGTAAGCATCACCTGATTAGAGAGATTGTTCAACATGGAGATGTTGTAGTAACACACATATCGTCGTTCAACAACCTGGCAAATCCATCACGAAGATTTTAAGTAGTAAAAAATTTTATGGTCATCTAGAGGTCATGGGGATACGAGATTGTACACGTCAACTTTAGTCCAAATGGGAGAATTGTTGGATAAATAAAAGTTTATCCATAGAGTAGGATGTAATAATTATTTATGAGTATTTAGTTATTTCTCAGACATTTTGCATTACTCAATTTAATGAATAAATAAAAGTTTTCCTTTAATTAAAGTATGTTTATAATTTACTCAAGTCCTGAAACTAATATCAATGTAAGAAGAGTAAAGACAAAGGGGTCTTACAGACAAACTCTTCTGAAATAGTTCAAAACGTTATTCACAGTCTTAGGATCGAGTGGGCAATCGAATCCGATTATGACTGTTAGGTTGAACTAATGGATGTCAATCTTGGGGTATGGGAGTGGAGACTCAAACGGTTAACCTAAATGTGTTATGGAACATGTTAAATAGACTGGTAACAAATTAGTTTAGAGAAAAAATCGTTTACCTGACTCTAAATCTAATTATTACACATTACATGTATTTTCATAATTTCCTTATTCTTGAGTTGAATACGTAGCTTGATTAAGTTATTTACGATCTTTGATATGTCAAATGGGTGAGTTCAAATTGGTAGACAATATCGTAGCTATTGAGATTGTAATTCAACTATGTTGAAGTTACGTGATTCACAGATATGAAAATTTGTGGTTGGATTGCGAAAGCAACAATATCACCTTATGCTTTATTGATGGGTGTGTGAATAAATAAATCGATCCTATTATTCAATGAATTGAGTCATTAATTAAGACTTGTAAATTATACGAGACAATTCACTACTATGTCTTTTTTATTTACAGTCAATAAAGGAGTTAAGAAAATAATAATAAAAGGGGTAAAATTATAATTTTACATCACCACTCTTGTTACTGATATTCAAAATGGGTAATATGTTAAAATACTCGGTGGACCATGAAACAAAATAGTTTATTTTCATCAACAGAAAATATAGCGTGCATGAATTGACAGTTGATTCGGCGTTGAACATATAGTTGAGTCGTACGATATCAGAATTAAATAAGTCAAAATATATAAAGATAAATTCATCGGGTATTTGAATCGTATAGCTTTGTTCATGTGGGTCCATTCGGTCTCAGGAATAGCTCATGAGAACAAGAATAGAAGAAACGATATCAGTTGGACCAAAATGTATTTTGGTGCCAAAGTGTATTTCCTACACTCATATGTGATGGGTGTTGTTACTTAGTTAGTTAAGTGTGATTAATTGTATTGAAATTAATTAATTTAATATTTTTTAATTATTGGATAATTAATAAATAAAAAAAAATAATTAGNTATATATATATATATATATTATGTGTGTGTGATAGCAATTTTATTTTCAAATGAATTGTATTAGATACAACACAACTCTAAAACACAGTGAATGATATTGATCGTATAGTGTGTAATTTTCTTTCCCCCCTCACATGTTGCCACCGAATTTCAAATTGAAAGAAGAAAAAATTGATTTTTTTATTCAATCGTTTTGAGAGCTCATACTCAGTTCCTAAACAAATTCTCACGAGATATATTTCTGCAATTAACAAGTGGTTATTGGTGTGAAGAAAATTTTGAGAAATTGGTTCTTGAATATCAAGCTTGAAGATTTGGATCTTGAAGTTTGAAGAACGTGGAGAACGAATACAATGATTCCACCAATTTAAAAAATCCCTGAAACATCACAAATGTTAAAATCGTTTCAACCTTTTTCTATTCGTTTAAATACCTGATATACATGATCGTTTGTTATTTTGGTTTTTAATTATTCAATTCCATTAGATAAGTTTTAGAAAAGACTTTTGATATGCCTACAAACCATTCGTAGTTCTAATTTGTTTTCTTTAATTTTAAAACCATCGGTCCAATTATTTTCTCGTCCATAGTGGAGATCTTAGCCCTAAACCAATGATCTCGACCATCATATAACAACGTATTGATCTATATTACACAATGTATTTACACAATCATAATAAGTCAAAAATTAATAACTTTTAATCTTGTATTTGCTTACAAAATTAGGAAGCTCTACTAATTTGAAAACACATCGACTCTATTATCGCACAACCAAAACATAATATACAAAGTACATACAAACCTAAGATAAGGATGATACTGGATAGTAGATAGTCATAACAAACAAAGTGGAAGAAACCAGGATCGATTGCTTGTCGACGCATGACGAGCCTCCAAGGTCAAAATGCTAACAAACAAGTCTATATGGTCTGAGCCAATCTAATTTTCTGGATTGAGAGTCTTTAGGTCTCTTCGATTAGCATGGTGGGAAGAATGAAAACGAGAATCTCACTACAAAAGACACATAAAAGACAAACTTAATCAAAATTTGGAAGTGATGGTGTGTCGAATTTTGTTACATTAGTGTGACTACTACATATCGTCTAAGCTTTTCACAAAAATATACTCCACTAAACGCTCATCTTTGACTTCTAGTGGGTCTTGCAATGTGTACAGACCCACTTTAAATACCTTTCTATTGTGTTTAGTGGTCGGTTTACCCTTCAAATAGAGTGAACTAAGTAGAGGACCATCTCTCCTCTCCCGAGTGTTGTGCAATCACTTCGGGCATTTGCCTTCGGTAGACTCGATCAAGACTTGTTTGCCCTACCAAAATACTACCCCAAGTAAGGTGTAAGATTAATAGTTAGATTATACATGTTATATTAATAGAAAAGATGAAATACAAATAAGTAGAATAATACCTTTCGACGTCCTTTAGACGTTCCAGTCATAGATGGTTTCGTGACCAATAGCAGGTCATCTAATGATTTGTTAGAAGTATCCAGCTGGATGTAGGGATCATCCATATCACCTTTATATAAAGATTATGTAGAGTCCAGCAGCTCTTCTTTGCGGGAGGAACTCATATCCTCATTAAAACCTCCTCGTTCTTTACTTTGAGTCAAGGTGACGTGTTGCTCATCGTCTTGGGCTCGAGATTTAAGAGTGTTTCATTCTAAAATACTTGCCAAAGTTTTACATCTTCTCTTAGATGACCATCATGTTTCTATGCAAATCCATTAATTGTTAAATATCCTCCCTCAAGGAGTTGGACTTCGCATGAAGAGCCGCCCTCAGGAGCTGGACGTTGCTTAAATAGTGATCACTTGTGCACTTAAAGCACCTAGCCTGAAGGCTTGCTCTTCAGGTAGATCTGCACACATGTCCTTGCCAATATGCTTACACTCGCAGTCCTCCCGAACCTCGCGATCGGTCGAAATGGCTTACGTGATTGTATCGATCTACATAATATAAATATATGTGAATTAGTAATAAATAATCAATAGTAATATAACCAACCAAATTTTCAATATTCTAAAATGCTTACCGCAAAGCTTTTAGGCCCTCATCCCCTTAATTTTACAAAATAAATTATTTTTGCAACGGCCTTGTCATTCCACCTTAGCACATGCCAACTTCTCCTAATAAGAAACGTGCAACAAAATGAACTTATTAGTAGATTTATGTATGTTATAATGCGAAAGTAAGACCAACATAGACTAAATATGTTATCTGGATAAGTAACAAGCAATCGAAAATGTTATCGTTGATGGTTGTTTTGATATCTCGCGACACCATCCACAAAATCTTTAAAATAAACAGAAGCCCAATTTCTTCTATTGGATGGTCGCGGGTGACTTCACAGTGTGCAACCAAGAATGACTGATGAATGGTTTTGATCAAGGAGTTAACAAATTCCCGACGGTGTATAGCATAAAGACTTACCTCTAATAGTTATCGTGAGATGCCTCAATCAATAATTTCGCAAGGTGTTCACCGGAATATCACCTTGGTATCCACTTCGCCCTTAGATCTTTGATTTCATTATCATCACCATCGAACTTTATCTTCTCACCATCGTCGAAGATGCCCTCAGTATAGAAGTTACATCATTTACAGTCATGTTGAATGTCGACCCATTGACATTCAATGGCAGGTGACTGGATCGAATTAACCTAATAGTTGCTGCAAAAAGTTCCTCTTCAGGTTGATATTTAATATCCAACAATCCTTGAATCTACTACAAGAAATATGGCATTCTACAATAGGCGGATATCCCCGTGAAAAGTAATCCACAGAGATCATGCGGCGTCTGTGACACCCGCTCATATTATAAGTCCGCATTTTTCACGAGGCGCAATGCCTCCTGTGAAGACCCCTATGGTATCTCACTTTTTACAAGATATTTTTACTCCTGTAGAACATTGTTTAATGAGATTTTAAGACTTCTGTTACTTTTATTCAACTGGTATTTTGAATTCAATATTCACAAGTATTTTTGTACCCTATTAAATTAGATACCGTAAACTTTTTTGAACCTCATTGAAATAATTTTTTGTTATAAATTATACCTCTTATAAATAGTTTTTTCTGACATTTTATAAATGCTATTTTTTTAAAAATTAATTTATACGCACCTATTTACATACATATTTAAGCATTCCAAATTAATACATTACTAGACTAAAAGGAATTCGTACATAATTTCATTTTCACAAAATATCATCCAAAAGTATCATTCATAAGTATCATAAAAAGGTATTAGTCTACCAATACAATAGTATCATCATTCATTTTAAAAAATAAAAAGCATCTAAAAGTTTCACAAACGCTACAAAATAACTTCAAATTTCCACTGACAGTTTCATATCTCAACTCCTCAAACTTTGATGCCATGTTGAAAAGTTTCGAGTGATTGTAGATCCTGCATTTTAAATAGAATAGTCACTATACTTGTTTAAATTTCTCCTAACTAATATACACTACAACTACAAGTTGAACATATTGAGCCTTACCTAGCGAAAATCTAATACAAAATGAACAGATCAGTAAATTTAAAAGTACTATGAATTCACCAATGAACTTTTCTTTTCACAAATTTCAAAAGGAATAGAGTAACATAATAAACACTCTTTTGGCATATTGCACATGCATACCCCTTTCTTTCTGATAGACATGGCGTGGTCCAAGGTAACCTCATTCAAGTGAGGAAAGAATATATCCAAAAGAATAGTTTCAATCTTGTAAATATCACCTTTTGGATCACACTATATAACAATGCCAAGCATAATCATGAAAAATAATAATTAAGACTTGTCTAGAACTTGTCTAGCACATACTAGTCAAGAAACCCTTAACACATATGTCGTATTGAATTATGACCAAATTTCATTTTAATTACAAAAGCTGATAAATTTCTATAAGTGTTTAACATGGGCGTACTAATCACAACCAATCTAAAACTTTAATCAATGTACTAAAGAATGGTTAGCAATGCTCACCCAATTGGAAAAAATAGATCTAGAAAGTCTAGCAACCAGAAAAACATTCAACTATGAAACAATTTCAGCTTTCTATAATAACAATCATCTTATTAATTGTTTCCATTGAAATTTCACTAATAACCAATCCATATCAAGAACATGGACATGTCTGTACTGGCGTGCACTAAAAACCACACATCTAAGAACTAAGAAAACAAAAACTCCAATCAACAATGGAAGTGAGGAAGAACAATAATTTACAGGTAGTTTTGAACACAGAATAATATGCACCAACATTCAAAAGCATCATATTAGCAAAGATATAAATCAAAACAACATGCATATATTTCATAAAAATACCTAGATGATTTAAAATCATCAAGATAAATTCACTTTCAACAACTTTCTACAAAAAGTCCACAAAGTTGAGTTTTACAATTCACAAATGAAAAATTGAATTAAAAGGCTGAAAGAACCAACTGGATGATAGACAAAAAATCTTTTCTTAGATCTAATAGTATTTCCTTGTCATAAACAAATAATGGCTCTGCATATGAATTCATATTAAAAATAATTATGTTTAATCCCAACTATATTTACTTCTTCCAAATGCCTTTTTATCTGAAAGCGTTTTCTTGCTTTTAAGTCGTCTCTGCTCCCAGATAGCAAAGCTTTTTTTTATATAGAAAACAAACTCATACAAAAACCACATGTCATCTATAACTGCATAAATGAAAATTAAAGAGATAATCATGTGGCAAATGGAAGGGCCTTACATCTTTGCAATTTTTTTCTTTTGCCTTTCCAACGGAGGTGGTGGGACATAAGAAACAGCTATAGTTTTCATAAGAACAAACAAAATTAAAACTCACATTATAAAAGATAAAATATTTACAAGTACTTGAAGTTTTGCTAAGGCATCTTCAATGTTGGCCCCTGAAAAGAATTGTAAAAGTAGACTGAATTCCTTAAAGATTCATAAGGAATCAATGTTAAAAAGGAGAATAGGAAAGAAGCTAACTTATAGGTTCTAGTCTTTATCGAAGAAATCACAAGCTCCCCATCCTTGTTGATTCAATTCTTCTCGTGCTCAAGATAAGTTACATTACTAGAGAAATTCCTTCTTCTATATATTTCAGTTTGTGAAGTTAGCATGTAACTTAATTACAAAAGATGAAGTATATACATACCTTTGTTCACATTCTCACCTCCAGGACCACCAAGTCTTGCAAAAATTATAGTTACCTGGTCTACAGAGACAAACAAAGAGGATGACAACAAAAGCATACATTGTTTTATATATTTAAGCATTAGTGCAAATGGAAAACTATATATTCAGAATAATAGATTTATAGTACAATGAAACTTGTTTGAAAAGTAGAGACAACACAATCTTCTCTCTTTAATCTTTTTATTTTGAAAGCAGAATGCTACACTAAATCCAGGTAGGTTATGACACCTTATTTGCTTTCAAAATAGCATCTCATGAGTGAGTCAGTCAAACAACACCACTGTAAAAGAAGTAGCACTTCCAAACTAGTCCAGTCGCCTTCATTTAGTATATAAGGTGCAGAAAGTAACCCCACTCCAACCACCACATTGATTCCTGTAAAAAAATGTGCCTTACTAAGCTCTCACAAATACAGGGAAAAAGAAAGCAGCACAAGATTCACAAAGATCAAACAAATTATTGCCCAAAGTTTTGACTTTAACTCATTAATAAATAATATCTTCCTATTCTGAAATTGTTATGTAAGAATAACAAATAATACACGGTAAATGAGAAAACATTTGAAATCAAGAGAGAGGTACCTTAGGTAGGCATGGCATTAACTGAGATGATTAATTTCCAATACAATCAAAAAGGGGGGAAAGGCCCGACAGATTCAAAATCAACAGAGCGCCACCTTAGGTTTCCATGATCCGATTTGGACTTCAGTTCATACTTTCAGCAAATAATGCAAAAAAGAAAATAAAGGTTGTGGTGACGAAGTGAGCCTGAGATGATGACGCAACGGCGACGAGGCTTGTGACCTTGCTCTCTATTCTTCAGGGCCTTTCTTCTCTGTTCGTCGGTGGCTGGGAGACGAGGCTCGGGACCCTGCCTCTCTCTATTTTTTAATATATAGAGAGATAGAAGTTAATCGAGAGATAGAAGCTAACGGACAGGCTCTGCTCTCTCTCTTCTTTGACGAAGGTAAAGCCCCAGCTAGGTTGTGGGTTTGGATTTTGAGAGGGAGAAACTGCGAAAGAGAGAGAAGACTACGAAGAGGGTAATCGCGAAGGTCAAGCCTCAGCTAGGTTGTGGGTTTGGATTTTGAGAGGGAGAAATTGTGAAAGAGAGAGAAGACTGAGAAGAGGTTGAAGCTCCCCTGATAGAGCTTCTCGAGAGAAAGATAAAAGAATAAGTTGATTCCTAAGATCTAAGTATTCGACATTGAAGAGAGGTTGAAGCTGTGAGAGGTATGAGAGAGGTTGAAGAGAGAATAAATCAAGAGAGAAGACTGAAGAGGGAAAGGGCTTGGGTGTGAAATCAAGCCTCTCTTAAATAAAACTCACTCCCGCATTTTTTTTCGCACTCCTGCTTCCCTTAAAATTCATCCCGCTTAGTTTTTTAACTTTTAACTAGAATTTTTTTATGGGGTTCATAAAGAATCTTGTTATTTCAAGTTTTTTATAGGTGGAGACTATAATCACTGTATTTAAACCCAGTAGAATGTCATATTTCATGTAGCGATTTCATCTTCACAACCATTCTCCTCTTTCCCTCATCAAATTTTGCCACAAGATCCGTAAATTTCTCAGGTGTACAACGTGTGAGCAACTTTCGTTTAAAGGTAGACCTTCTCGGATGACTAGGACCAGGTTATTCCGCTCCGCTTTCAAGGTCATGGATTTAGCATCCTTGAAATAATAGAGTTCCACAACTTACCTAGATCTCTTCGTGTCTAGATATCATAAAATCATTTAATTATAATCAAAATTTATCAATTTCATGTTATAATGTAATGTTTATTCAAACATACTTACTTTAAGACCCCTAGTCTCTCCACTTGTCGCCCTAATTTTAGCACATTCTTCACACTGTTTTAATTCTAAAAAACAACATTAACATTGCAACAATTGATATGAAAGTATATAATATTAAGTTGATGATATCGTTAATTACTTACAAGTATTCAAAGAAATCATTATGTGCTTTCTTCACGTTCACATTTGTGTTAGCTGTCTGAAATATATGTTAGTATAATCAAATTTAGCCATGTGATGACTTTTTATAATGATTATCACTGATACTAATTTATAGTGGATTGAACATCATCTAGTAAGAATGATAAGGTCCTATGTACCATTAAATTAATGGCATACCAAATGTATTTTAAGGAAAATAAGTAAAACTAGCTATAAGATACTTTCATAAATGGAAAATACTTGGAAACTAAACAACTTAACTAATAAGGTACAAATAAAGAATTAATTAATAAAAGTTAGATGCACCACATAAAATTGAGGGGGAAAACGCAAATAAATGATTAGTAACTCTTAAATCTCATTTTCAATAAAATAAAGATAATACTTCAGCACCAACTATCCAGATTACAACCAAACATTACATTGTAAACTAAAAAACTAAAGATTGTGTAACATATTAGATGACTATGAAATCATAATAGTGTTAAGATATTCCCGAGCAAATTATTTCAAGGAAATATATTCAATGCCAACAAAGTCCCCACTCGCTAAATCCAAATTGAGTCAACTTTATCAATCATTAAAAATTGCGTAAGCCTTGAGATATATGAAAAAAATAGAAGAAAACAAAGATATTGATATCAAATTTACTATGCAGATGCTACACTAAATGCCTATACTAGACATATAAATATGTTTGTATCTAATGCATCAATAACATTAACTATATGTCCATTTTACTACATCTCAACTAAGATGAAAAGATCCACAATAACATATTTTTAGGCTTCAGAGCAGTCAAAACTATTTTACAAAAATACATGAAAACTAAACTACAACTAAAACTAGAGCTCCAACTCAAACAAAACCTATAAAAAAACATGTAAAGTAAAACTCAAGCATGCTCAACAAAATGAAAGTGACTCACGATTGGGTTCAAAATGAGAATCGACATCAATATCTAGTAACATAATTAATATATTTATAGATAAAAATGAGAAAATAGTTGAAATGTTTAAAGCACCCCAAATACATTTAAAAAATCTTTATCAAGAATGAATCAAATGTTAAAACCAAAGCGAACCAAAAATTTGATTTTAAATCACTAAGAACAATCAAAAACTTCCAATTATATAACTAAAAGAACCCCAACTCCAAACTAAAATAAAATATCAAACAAAACTCTCATGCTTAACAAAGTAAATGTAAACAAGATCCCACCTCAGATATGAAAAAATTCTAGAAATAACAGCTCCAAACAATGCATATCTGAAAATATCAACAAACCATGCGTATATGAAACCCCAACTACAAGGCTTCCTTAATCATACCAGAACAGTATAGGAGTGAAACCCTATAAACCAACCATAATTGACAGGCATCAAAAAGCATCTTCATCAAGAACTACATTTTAATTTCTGCATTGGGTCTTGAGTTAGAATAAAGCTGACCCTATACGAGTCATGTTGCTCATTTAAATGTGAATGTGTTTCAATAGATGTGTATGAAGTCCAAATTTGTTTTTACATAAAAACACTAGGAGAATAATAGCTAAAGTCTAGAATAATAAAGGTTCCATGAACTACTAGTTTACAATATGAGGACGACTCACTATTTTTCTGACATATTGAATATGATATTAAAAAAATAAATGAAGGAAAAAAAATTCTCGAAAGAATAATTCTCGTTAGTTGAAGTACTATTTTTTCTGAGACCATAGTCAAATTCTAGTTAAAACTAACAAAAGGCAGAGATCACCTTTTGAGTCGACAGAAAGTGCAACACTGGATTGAATTCACTACTCTCAAAGACAACAGGTAAAAATGAAAAAAAAAACTCTAGAAACCGCTCCAAGCAAGCCTTAATTGAGCTCTGGGATGAAGAAATCAATTTCAAACGGTCACAAGTGAAACCCTAGAAACCAAGCCATATTGAAAAGGAATCGAGGGAAAAAGAAATACTAAGAATGAGAGAGATCGGGAGAGGAGGAAAAATTACACTACGCCAATTTGAGTTTTAGAGAAGGAAAGAGAAATATCAAGAATGAGATTGAGAGTAGTTTAGAAGGGAAAATCCCGATGGTGGTTGCCTCAGGTGTAGAGCAGAGAAAATGGCATGTCCTTTTTGGGTTGAAAATTATGTGCCCTAGACTACGGAGAGTGAGCACCACGACGAAGATACAGAGCGTGAGTTTGGTGAAGAAGAAGAACAATAAATCATGCTTTCATCGTTCGCGTTGGAGGTTGGAGGAGAAATCATGATTTCGATATTGGGTGTCCTAAGTTTTTTGTTGTAGTCAAAGAAGGGAAAAGTGGAGAGATGGAGGAGATAGAAACATATTCTACTGATTTCAAAAGAAATTAAAATTAAATACCATCTAATGACTGGGATTAATCTAGTCATATCCTACAGCTAGGATTAATCCCAGCATCAATGCTGGGAAAAAATTCCCAGCATTGAAGAGGGATATCTGAAAACTAGAGCAAGCAAGACTTATGTCAGATCGTATAATGCGGAAGTTTCTTCCTCTTTGCACCTATTAGTTTCTTCAGTTGAAAAGGAACGCTAGGTTTCTTCAATCTAATATATGCATGAACCTAGAACTGCTTCTCCAACACATAGAACAAAGTGATATACTTTCCAGTTGGAAATATTCTTAATCAATGGTATCTCTTATATCGTGAGTTCTCGAGCTTGCATTTGAGTAACCCTATGGACCCTGAAGTTTAAACCTCCAGTGACCTTGTGTGGATTGAACGAGTGATCTCTGAGGAGCAAACTCAAGGTCTAATCAGATGGGCAACACACACCTCAAGGTTTTAATCACTAGTATGCAAGTGGTCATGATTCAAAGTAAAAGAAGTCAATTAGTAAAGTCTTTAGTGAGCGACTAGTCTTTTTCCTTACTTGCCGCCAACATACGCTACTAGGAGAGTAAGCAAGAAACCTTGCTTGCATTCTAGAAACCGCAACTTCCGCGCCCTTCCTGCCTGCTGAAATTGATGTGAATAATAAATTACCTTGCCGTCATACTCTCTTCTGGAAAGAACTCCTGGTGCAATGTAAGCTAGAGTTCCAACAGTTGATTTTGTTCTTGAATGCAGCAGGGATGACTACAGAAGTACATGTTACCAGATTATTTTCAATCAAACTAATTAAAAGCACCATGACCAGAGCAAATCCCATCTGCAGAAGTAAAGGTCATCGGTTTATTCATAACCAACTTAATTATAAGTCCGATTAACCATAGAAATCCAAAATCACAAATTTTCAGGCGTGGAGCAGGACTTCCATCCAGCATGGAATTTTCTAGCTTCAAGTCTCTATGGCATTTTTGCTGTAGAATAAAACAAATTTTAGGCAAAAGAAAATCATTAGCAAAGTAAATGATGACGAATCCAAATAATAGTAAATTTTCTTTACCACAGAATGGCGGTAGCTAACTCCTGAGATAAGCTGCTGAAAGAAATATCTTGCCTGAAATTTTCAAGTATAGACATTAGCAAGTCAAACAGGAAACTAAATGCAATAGCTTCACATGACACCAGTTAAAGGATGCTTTGAACTTATAGTATATTGTATTGTCAGAATCATTTCTTGTTCTTTTTCTCACATTTTTCTCAGGAAACAAACATTGTACGATAATCCACTATTAGGGAAATCAAGCCTCATCTTCACTTAACCTATCTGCGTCGCAGATGTGCTCAAAGAGCTCTCCACCGGCTACATATTCCATGACAATAGCAAGATGGGTGGGAGTCAAAACCACTTGTAATTCTACTTTGTCTCTGCCATGATCAGTTTGGACAACGAATATTATGAACCCATAGGGTCATGGTAAGAGAGTGAAAATAGAGGTAAAAGTGGGATAAAAACATAGCAGAGAGAAACTATCACAAGAAGGCAAGGTGATGTCCCATGGAGGGTTGGTGAGAGGAATAACCTGAAGCTGACTGATTGCTGGCCGTATTGATTCATGGCCCATGATGAAACTAAGTTTTGAGAACTGATTTTACTGGTGAGAACTTCTATGAGCTCCATTCATCACGCATAAGAACTCTTAATACTTAAGGTAGCTTTCTCTGACTAGGGAAATTCAAATAATGTTGTTAGCTTTTTCCATACTAAGTGCTAGTCAACATTGGCATTTGCTGAAGTCAGTGAAATTTTATCATTCCTTGCTTAATTTTGGATTTAGAGAAGTATGTGATTTAGAGAACTATTAATCTGCTGTCAAATGAAGACTTCTAGGCCATGGCTATCACTATTGGACCATACTACAGACTGGATAGTACTATTTTAATACTGTCCCGTGTTTGACTTGAAAGTCTGTCTGAATTAGCTAATACGATCAGACTAAACAATACCATTATCATTGTATTAACTAATACAATCCTGAGAACTGACACTCGGCAGGGCTAGGAGTAAAAAAATTCCTTGTTCCATTTCTCCCCTTTCTTTTGATAGGCTCATTTTTAGTTATTTATTTAATATTCATATTTTATTTAATAATTAAATGCATCTTTTAAATTGTGGAATGTAATGTCTAATCTTTTTGAAATATTATTTGTGATCTCAAATGTAAAATAACATGTAGTTTAGGAATAAATGATGAATGACGGTTTTACAATTTAGTAATATCATGTACCAAACAGTGTACAAGTAGTACAATTTTCTAACTAATACAGTATCAAACATTGGACTGCACTATTTAATTTAATACAATACAATACAGTCCAATCTGATGGATTTAGCACAATACTATCTAATACTATTCTGACTGTCAAACGAGGTCATATATCCTTGCTCGTGATGAGGATTGTTGTTATGACATAAAGTGAAAAAAAAATTTGGACAACCATGTTTATATATTTTCTTACTAATCCTAAAATGCACCATAAAACTATTTTGTCACATTTTCATATATTGTAACTATTTTATATTTACCATAAAAATTATAACCATTTGATTCACTTGAATAGGCACAAATCTAAAGAATATAATTTTTATTTGATAACTATTTTTTAACAATGAAACAACACAACTTTTTTAAGTTGTGATGCATTTATTGTTATGGTGGACAAAACAACATACAATTGCATAAATATAATTACAGAAAATTTTAAAACATAAAATTAAGTTTGTAATACAAATAAAAGAAAGGGAAATAAAAGTTTAGAATAAAACGTGAAATATATAATTTAATTCTAATAACATCATTTTTTCTTTTAATTTTTTAGAGTATGTTTCTACTACACACTCTTAATTTTTTTTCTAACAACATTAATTGATGTTGTACAACTTGGTTGAATAAAATAATCCATAAATAAAAATAATTATGATATAACATGGTATAGATTTTAATCACATGAATTGAAAACAAATAAAATGATGATAAATATATTTCTTTTTAATTCTAATAAACACAATATAAATATATGTAATAATCATAGTTAAAAATATACTAGATTAAATTACATGTGCATTATAGGTGTATATTGTCTAATAAGTATAAAAAGGAGTCAATTATTTGCAATCAACGTGCTCTCACTCCCTGTCTCTCTCTATCTCTCAAATTGTAGCATCAGCATTTTGTTGTTATTATCTTGGTCTTTCAGGATGAGGAAGCTAATCATTTTGTTGAGTCAGCCTTGGACTATAGTAAGAACATTGTCATCGGAAATAGGCCTCAAGGTCCATTTGATTATGGAAGAATATTAAGAATAGGCGAATTTAAGAGAAAAAGTAAAAAATAGCCAATGATGAACAAATCTAAAAAAATAATAACGCCAAAAAAAGAAGTCCCCGTACCCCAGTGAAATTAAGTAAATGTTTAAAAAAATTTATTTAACATATACGGTATGTATGAACTATACCTAAGTATATATTATTATATACATATTATATATATTATATAAACAATTGACGACTGTAAATAATTTTCCGCGTGGCGTCAAAATTTCATTTTTGGCACGTGATTTTTTACTTTGAAACACGTGTTATGGTTATTTTTTATTTTTTATACTTGTGATTATTTTTTGTGAATTTTTTAACATGACCTATTTGTGATTATTATTATTTAATCATCTATGCATGTTTTAGGATCATGACCAGGTACATGTCTCATTGACCAGTTAGTTACAATTCCAGTAACTTTTTTATGAGCATGGTTTAACATAAAATATATCATACCTGACCAAGTAAATTTATGATAACTTATGAATAATCAAATGTGCTTCCTAACGAAACAAGAATACAAAGAAAACAAAGGGACATAAATGTCTAGTGGATAGCCAGATTACCACGCATGTAAGGCATTAAGCTCATTATGCTGAAATACACATACTACGCATATTAGGCATTAGTTCAGTTGAATCGTGATGTTCATAATTTTCCTTTTTTAGGGAAAATGTTTGAAATATGATGCACATTCTATAAGCTTCTAGATTATTCTTAATTATTCTAGACTTAATCTTTTGAAAGTTTCAAGATGTAAAGCAATAAAGATGATTTCAAGTTTACAAAACTTTTCTAGAATGTACTAGAAGTAACCAGACCTAGAATTAACTAGAATTTAGTGGAACTATCCACCACTATCTCTCCATGCCTATAAATAGGCACAAGTATTCTTTCAAATGTAAGCTTGAAAATAAGGTAATCAAAATTATTCAAAACCAAACCATCCAATGCATAAACAAACGGCATTGTACTACCAAATTTGTATCTTGTGTCTTATATCAATATAAAACTATCCATCCTCAAATATAATCTTCTAGCTAAAAGATTCAAATTTCTGATTTCTAAATACTAATTCCAAACCATCCAAACAAGAGAAGAGGTCATCTGGCTATCCACTAGACATTTCAAGGCAGCAAAAAGGTACATGTTGTCGAACTTCAAGCTTTAAGAAGAGAGTTTGAAAATATGAAGATGAAAGATGTTGAGATAGCAAAAGACTATTATCCTCCGGTTAATGAGATACTAAGTCAGTTGAGAGCCTATGAAGAGATTCTACCAGACAAGAAGGTAGCAAAGATGATAACTAATAAGTTGGAGTGAAAATTTTGATTCAATCATCACTGCAATTGGCTCTCTAGAAGCGCAAGAAAAAAAAGATGAGTAGACGAGACGAAGAGACCATAGGAGTGCTTTTAAGTCTAAAATAAATATGCACTCTCAAAAATCAAAAGAATGATGGAAGCTAAAAAAAATTCTAGAGATCAAGAAATCGAAACAAACGATCAAGAGAAAAATTTGCCTTGCTACATATACAAGAGAAGAGGTCATCTAAAGAAAGAATGTTGGTTCAAAGGAAAACCACAATGTCGAAACTGCAATTAATTCAGGCATGTCAAAAAAAATTTGCTGCTTGAAATCAACTCATCAGACTAATTTTACATAAGAAAGGGAAGAAGAGCATTATCTCTTTTGTGTCAGTCATGTTACAAATGAAGTAAATAATGATACATGATATCTAGACAGTGGTTGTGGCAATCACATGGCTAAAGATAAGAGTATCTTTTGCTAGCCCAAAGAAACCAAATCAGTTATTAAACTAGGCAATGGTGAGTCTGTAGAAGTAAAAGGAATCTCCACAATTGCAGTTGACACAAAGAAGGGGAGAAGATACATCGTGGATGTTCTACTAGTCCTTGACATTGATCAAAACCTTCTCGGCGTGGGTCAAATGATGAAAAAAGTTACGCTCTACACTATGAAGAAGATCTGTGCGCTATGTATGATTAGAAAGATAAACATTAGAGATCATCAAAATAAAGATGAACAAATGAAGAAGCTTTCCTATTCAGCTGAGATATGTATGAGATCAAGCTAAATTAGCATATGTGAGGATGATAGATAGACCTGCCATCCAAAGACAAGAATGAGAAAGGCAGTTGGAAAAAAAGGAGGAGATAAAAATATCAAAGTCTCCCATAACTACGACAATAAAAAGCTTCAAAATAGGACACAACTATAAGGAGGACACCAACATCTCCGAAAAATGGAAGGCTTGCTCTAGGATCAATAAAAAAGGAGAGTGGAATGATAGCTAAAAGATATGAAGTATGTCGTGCTACATTACTAGAGTCAAGAGATCTTAAGGTAGCTTTCAAACATCAATGTTTAACGAAAGCATCTTATAAGACTATTAGATCGAAGCAATATGAGATTGGAAGAAATAAGACGACAATCATTTGACCAAACGACGCTCAGCAAGTGAAGCTCAATCTGTTTAGACACTTGTGGACTCTGCCAAATGTGTATCAAGAAAGAGTGTTGAAATATGATGCACCTTCTATAAGCTTCTGGACAACTGACTTTACTAAAGTCTTCTAAAAGTTTCAAGAAACAATATAGATGGTTATAGGTTTACTAGAATTCTCTAGAATGTACTTGAAATACTAGAATTAAAATTAACTAGAATATTCTAGAACTTAGTGGAACTATCCACCATTATCCATCCATGCCTATAGATAGGCACAAGTGCTCTTTCTAATGTAAACCAAAAACAAAGGTAATCAAAACTATCCAAAACTAAAATATCTATTACCTAAACAAAGGGCAAAGCCTAAACAAAGGCGTAATACCAAATTTTGTACATTGTATCCTATATCAATATAAAACCATCCATTTTCAAATATAAGCTTTCACCCAAAATCACTCAAATTTCTAATTTCTAAATACTAAAACCCAACCATCCAAACTACAAAAAACCAACTAGTGGTATTAAAGCCAAGAAAAGGAAGCCGGAACACGTAATTTTTTAGAAGTATCCGAAGCATGTCTTGAAATATGTTGTTCCCTTGGAGTACCTCTGTTGATAAATGGCCGTATAGATATAGCTCTTGCCTGTGATGCCGATGGTGTGCATATTAGCTAGTCAGATATGCCTACTTCCACTGTCCGCACAATTCTTGGGTCGGACAAGATCATTGGTGTATAGTGCAAGACACCCGAGCAAGCCCACCAAGCATGGATTGATGGTTCTGATTACATGGGTTGTGGTGGGATTTATCCAACTAATACAAAAACAATCCCACTGTCGATTTGGATGGACTAAAAGCTGTTTGTTTTTACCAGTGGTTGCAATCGGGGCATTGGTGTGTCAAATGCAAGTTCTGTGATGGAAATTGGTGTTCCGGATTTGAAAGGAGTTACAATTGTCTCAGCTTTGTTTGATAGGGATTGAGTTTTGCGGAAACTAGAGAGTTGCATTCACTCTTAAAGAAGGCTGCATCAGTTGAAATATGAAATTGAAAACTCTAGAAAAAATGGTTATCTGAGGGTAATTTCTGCAGAATTTAGTGAGGGTAATTTGAGTAGGTCGGAAACTTTTCAAGCTAGAGCCATACCTTTTGTAGGTTTGTGTAATATTACAAGCGAATTTCGCTTGTGCCTAAATGACTTCTTACAAGATTTATTTAGTGGACATTTTCTTATTGTTCTTCTCTGTGTTGATTGTTTTACTCATAGGAATCATAAGGTATATGAAATCAAGAATTGATAGCAAAACATGATTAATTTGTTTATGTAATCTATAGTATAATTAATGTCAATTTAAGATTGTTGTACTTCATATAAGTAGTATATTTCGTGATAAATTATTATAAAATAACATTTGAAATTATTTAATTGCGTTCTTAAGATATAAATTATGATTACTAGCAATTACGATTATTGCCAACTTTAAAAATTATTTTAAACATATTGTAACCATGATAGCAATTATCAAACGAGATCATAAAACAAGGAGCATAATTGAACTATTAGACGATTGACTTTCTTTCTTGAGATTGCATTGTGATGTATAGTGGTTATTCAAATAATCTAGATTTAGGCCTGTGTGTGACTACCATTAATTCGTACTCTACCAACAAAAATCAAGTTGCGGCAGTTGTCTGGTAGTAGTAGTCATTGATAACTGGATGTGTCTTACGGGAAAAATCACATGACTAGGCCATATAAGAAGCGATAAGTTAAAATGTGCCTAAAATCAAGAAACCATGCAAAAATTGTAACACCCAAGTATTTATCAAGAGTTATTTCTATAATTCAAACTCTTTATTTCTGTAATTCAAACCCCCATTCACACCTATACATTCACATATACACTAAGCCAACTCCATTTATCTCCTTTACACTCAGGTGTTATCTCACAACTATCTCCCTCCACTTTCTCATTTTTTGTCTCAAACAACTAAACAAGTAACCACCCGCAACAACCCCCTCTCTCTCCCCCCCTGTGTGGAAACCTCTTCTCTCTATCTCTCAACCTCCTCCATTGATAAAACCTTTGTTTTCCATACCTCTCTCTCTCAAACGTTTGACATCAAGTCTCTCTCTCCATCATTGACTCTCTGGTAAGCCATATTCTTCTCCTTCTTTCTATATATATATATATATATTCATCTAAATCTGAATTTTATTCTTCAAATTCTAGCAATTTCCATCCTATTGTATCTGCTTCTGGTATCATCATCGCACTACCTGTAATTCCATTTTGGTAAGCTTCAATCTCTCTTTCTATTTCTACTTCTCTCGGTCTCTCTCTCTCTCTCTCTCTCTCTTCCTCTCTATTTATGTTGGTCTATCTCTCTCTCTCCTTCATCTCCTTCTCCCCCTCTGTCTCTGTCTCTATTATTATATGTTCCTTCGTATCCCCCTCCCCCTTTATTCCTCTGTCTCTATCTCTATTATTATTTGTTCCTTCGTCTCCCTCTCCCCCTCTATTACTCTGTCTCTGCTCTATTATTATTTGTTCCTTCGTCTCCCTCTCCCCCTCTATTCCTCTCACACACACACACACATACTCTCTCACACACACACACGCTCTCTCCCCTTCATCTCCTTCTCCCCTCTGTTTCTGTTATGTCTCCTTCATCTCTCTCTCTATTCAGCTTCTCTCCTCTCTCTTTCTCCCTCTCTATTTCTCTCGGTCTCTCTCTATCTCTATCTATCTCTATCCTTCATCTCCCTCCCCCTCTATGTTCTGTCTCTCTTCTTCATCTTCCTTTCCCCTATATGTTCCTCTTATTTTCTTGAACAGGGTCATCTGAACCAGTCCGGTCAATCGAACAGGTTCAGTTAGACCAGATCAAACCGCTTCGGTCAGACCTGACCAAAATGATTCAACCTGACCAGACCGGTTCAGACCACCTGAACATATTTAAATCGATTTGAACCACTTGATTAATTTACACCCGATTTAGTTTTCACTTGTTCTCAACCTCACTCACCCTCTAGTTAATTAAATAATTGTAGATATTATATGAATATGTTATGATCTGGGATTTTTGAATTTCAGGTCACTAGTTGTTGAATTTAATTTGTAGCGAATCCAGGTAAGTGGGTTTACATAGTAATTTGGTTCATATGTTATAAGTGTAGCATGTATAATTGTTTTTATTATTTCTTTATGTTCATCAATCTTATGGTCAAGCGTTTTATTTATTTTTCATATATTATGATGAAATTATTTACCATGTTATGTATGATTATATTTTGAGTTATATATGTAATAGTTATATCATTTTTGTTCATGAACAAGTTATATGTTTACTCATGTATATGTGATAATGTGAATTATGAATATTAATTCAAGTAAAGTGATAAGTAAAGAAGAAGTAGAGTTAGTCATGTTCCTTAGTTATCAAGTAACCAGATTGTTCATGTCATGTTATCAAGTTATACGGTTGGGTGTCAACATGTTCATGTTAGCGTCCTTAAGGTTCAGTTAACCTTAAGTGACATCAAGTTTTAGGACACACAATCTGTCATGTTCACGTTCATGTTACAAGTTCAAGTTCAAATTGTGAATCAGTTCTGGTTAGATTGTTAATCGAGGGATATGTCTAGTCGAATTATGATCAAGCAAGTATAAGTATCGGCATGTATAAGTACAAGTTCAAGTTATATGTTAACCATCAAATCGGTGTGTTATTACAAGTATTTTATGTGACCAGTGAACGTGTGAAATTAAATTTACATGAGTTATATGTTTACATTTATGTCATGTGAAACTTATTAATATGTGAGTTTACTTACTGAGTAATTTTAATACTCACCCCCCATAGATGAATATGTAGCAGGTGGTGGCGAGCAGCAGGAGTGAGGGACTGCCATAGACAGCAAGAATATGAGATATTTCACAGTTTATGATTATATGATGTTAGAAACAGATTTTCAAATTTAATTATTATTGTTTCATCAATTTTATGAATTTTCATGTTTGACTTTCATGTTTTATGGATTCGTATTCAACATTATTACGGTTTAATGAATAATTTATTTTAAATTAATGAGTTAATTTTCTCTTAAAATAGTTTTATGCTTCCGCTATTTAATGATAAAATTAAGATAAAATTAAGATTTTCAATTTGAAGATTTTCTCAAATTAGGGTTTTAATTGAATTGGAGATTTTTAAATTATAAAATTTTAAACATATTTAACTTTCGAGGATCGGTATTACAAAAATGGTCCACAACAAAACACTATGTATATACCAATTTAGGCATTATAAATTGAACCCAATCACTTCTCTTTACCTAAAACCCAGTAACGAAATATGGCAAAAGAGTTGATTACTAAAGGTGTATAAACGAAATTTGTACTCAACTGAAAATAACCAGCTCTATCAGCTCGTCACTAGTGATGAAAACAAGTATTTTTTAAAAATTTCAACACAAAAACTTAAACTTTTTAACATGAGTAATGGTTTTCAAATAAAATGACAATATGAAAATTAAAAACACACAATAAAAATGAAAGAATAAAAATATATTGAAAAAAATAAGTTTTAATTTATTTCAATTCAAAATTCAAAAAAAAATTATATCGAATGAAACTTCGATTGGATTAAATTTTTTAGCAAAAACTGAAGTGTAAACATTCTAATTGATTCCATCCAAAATTTTCATCATTTTTATAAAAATCCATCCAACCTCTCAGCTATCCAACCCATACTAAAATTCTCCAAACTCTTGCCCCGCGAAAAGCCATCAAGGTGGAAAGTTGAGACTTAAATTGTTATCTTTATTCTTGACACAGTGGAATTATTTTATTCGATTTATTTTGTTTTACTTAAAAAACATGCAAAGCAAACTCACTCTTTTATTTTTCCACTTCTTAATTAAATGTGGATATAATTAAAGTTGTCAATTCCAGCACCCGCACAATTGCATTCATTAACTTATTACAATAATATCATTTTAAATAATGTTCAGATCATATGAATGTAAATATATATTGTTAATCATTACATCATAATATTAAGAAAAACTACACGGGATTATGTTTTAAAATAATTTTTAATCTTACGAATGAGTGAATATATTAATTAAAATAACTTGTATATTTATTGGTCGTATGTTTTAAAATAATTTTTTTTTAAAACTTAAATTGATGTTACATATTTAATTGTTATTAAGAATATAGCAAATTGAAATCATGTATGCAAAATAACTATACATATAAAAATAATTAAAATGTATCAATGGGATTTCAACCTCAAGCTCAATGATTCAAACCCTATGTGTCCCTCTCTCATTTACAAGAGAAAAACATTGTATTAATAGCTTTTTATTGAAATTTTTGTTTGGTTAATAGATGGAGATTGAAATTCGAGGAGCTAAATAAAAAAATATTTGACCATGACACATGCGACTTTTAGCGAAATGAGCTCTCTGAAAGGGACAAAAAATAAAGATGTTAATGGTTTGGTTTGTTTGGTTGGTAACTCGAGTCTGTAATAATTTAATCCATCGATTTTTTATGACCTCGAATAAAAATGAATAGTAAAGGTATCAAAATTGAACCAAACTAAAATGGTCGATCCAGTTTGATCGGTTGTAATCGGTTCAATTGTTCAGTATGCGTGAAATATGATACTCAATTCTAAATAATAAGATTTAGTTTTCTGAAACAATTTAATACATTCTCCAACAGTTTAGACTGATCACACAAAATTTAGTACATTCACCAAAACAAAGTAAACTACATCTGCCTTACAAAGATCCTTAGCTTCTTCTTCATCTCTTAACACTGAGGCCAAGCTCCGCTTTTCGAGGACTATAAATTACGAATAAATGTTTAGGGGTGTTCACGGTTCGATTCGATTGAGGTTTTGGTGAAAAATTAAACCGAATTAAAATTTGGTTCAGTAATAAAACCGAACCAACCCGTTCATGTCAAAATCAAACCGAACCGTGAGTTTCGGTTTGGTTCGGTTTGATATTATTAATTAAAAATAATTTTTTTAATAAATTTTAAATGATATTATTGTAAATATATATATAATCAAAGTTTTATTTCGGTTTTATATGAAATTATATATAAAAAATAAAAAAATTAATATGAATTTAATGTTTCGGTTCGGTTCACTTCAAAAACGACCAAAATTTCGAACCGAACCGTAACTTCGATTCTATCATTTTCTCGAACCGAACCGAACACATAAAGAACCGATCGAACCGATCATTTTTTATTCGATCGGTTTGGGACAGTTTTGAACACCCCTATGAATGCCTGGAATGCAAGCGAAACCGTATAGTTTGACAATGTTTTGATGTCATTGTTAATGCTTTTATCTCAATTGCAAAGTATTTGAGATTTATATATCTGCTCACCCTCTTGTAAAGAATGGAATTTCTTCATGGCTACTATTACACCAGACGGAAAATTTGCTTTCTATACACTACCATACCCTCCTTCCCCAATTCAATATTTCTCATCAAAACATTATGTTGCTTTTATAATCTGTGTACAGTCTTCTCCTATCAAAAGTCGATATTGAAAAGCGTTTTCCATCTTGCACTTTGTCTTGCTCTGTTAGTTGATCATCTTTCTTTATGATTAGCTTGCACGCAATTCCAAGAAAAGTAACTAGAAGTAAAACCATTCCGAGCAGCGAGAAAACGATTAGATACACAAGCTTGCTATCTCTTATACCTTAATTCTCCCGAGGCAACAATTTTGAGACGCCTCAACCCTAGATTATGGGAAGATGCCCCAAAGTGTTGGGGGACCCGATATAAAGAACATCATGATAGCGATAAGAGGGTCAACAAACATACAAACGTAAGGTCTCATCATAAGTAAGTCACCTAGGACCGATAAGAGGGTCAACAAACACATGAACAAAAGGTCTCGGCATGTTCATGCCGAGCCTAGGAGAAAGAGGCCCCGGCATAAAGATGCTAAGGCTTCAGAGGTGAGAAGCCTCGGGATAAAATGTCAAGGCTTCAGAGGCAAGGAGTCACGGCATAAAATTTCTAAGGCTAAGTGAACGCCTCAGCAAGAACACATCGAGGTAAGAAAAAAGAAGCCTCAGACAATAAACAATGAATGCTTAATCTGAAGCTCAGAAGTCTCGCTAGAAGAAGTCTACTATAGCAAAATAAGGGCTTTATTAGTATCGCAAGGCTACCAAAGTAGAAACGCTCAAGTCCATAAGAGGCCGTAAGAAGAAAGGGGTATGAGGCCATATGAACCCTATCGTGGCAGTCGAGGATTGGTCGAGGTGCGAATCTCATCGATGAAACAGTATGTCATCAACAACATTAATTGCTTCCTAACCAATTAGAAGTCGACATGAATAATGCCGTACATGACACCTAGAATTAGGCATTAATTAGCCTAACCGCAACAAAGCATTTTAATGCTAAAGAGCTAATTGTTGAGCTCAAAGCCTATATGTCCTAGTACAAGAACAGGTTGGGCTGAACTATGACATCAGCCCCTATCAGATCGTACTATAGGCGTACCAATGAGTTGAGGTCAGGGTCTGAAAGTAATTCGGGGCAACACCCCATTGAAGGAGCTGAATAAGGTAAAACGCTATTGGATGATTGAGAATAAATCGTACATCCAACCCCAAGCTGTGGTCAATAAGCTCACACTATAAATAAGAGGTTGCCAGGGTGAAAGATACACAATTATCACTTCTTGAAAACACTCTCAATTTCATTCCAACTACCTCTACTTCTACTCGTCTAAGTTAAGCTTTGGACGGGCAACAAAATGACCGCCCCCCACCCTCCCACCAATTTATTCAGTCACCTAGTCGCATTCCCCACTTGTAGGTCATGAAGGGCAACACCCAAGGACAAAGGCTTTTCATTTTTCTTCCAACCCTTCCTGACGTCACTTTTGCTTTGTACGACCTCAATTCGGTCAATTTGTCCATTGATCTAAAATCTCCTAAAAACATTTGACGTCATCTGTGGGAATAACTTTTAAAATATTAATTTCCGCGTCATTTTCACCATTGAACTTAAGATGAGCCAAAGATCCAATAGAATCCGGACCATTGCTTCATGCTCCTGAAGCACCCAACCTCAAGGTGGCTCGACCCCTTCAAAGGCCTGCCCGCTGAAGACCAAACATAACTCAGCGGGGCAAAATTGCCATTCTAGAGCAACAAGTTCGGGCACTCATTGAAGCCATGAACCACCTAAACCCAACAAGTCATCGTGAGTATAGGTTAACCACACACGGTTCCAATAAACTCTAGAAAAGTTGTTCATGAGAGGAAGGCTTGAACGGATACCGAGGCAACCACAGATAGGAATCCAAGGAGTCAATGTCGAAATAGAACAACTAAAGGCTCAAATTAGAGACATGCAAAAAGTATTCCATAGCTAGGCCCCCTTTTCAGACGAGTCTCACTTAGGATAAGCTGAGCCCCCATTCACAGAGGAAATAATGAGGGCAAATATGCCGCCACAGTTCCAAATTCCCGCCATTATCCCTTATGACGGGAACAAGGACTCTACTGAACAATGGAGACGTTCAAAACATGGATGAAGCTTCAAGGAACGCCAATGGTCATCATGTGTAAGGCCTTTCCTATCACTTTGACCTCATCGATGTGAGTTTAGTATAAGAAGTTGAAGCCCGCCTCGATCTCAACCTTTTCTAAGCTCAGTAAGTTGTTCATTCATCAATTCTTGGGAGACAGAGATCAAAGAAAACCCACAACTCACCTCCTAACCGTCAAACAAAGAAAGGATGATAATCTACGAGATTATGTTGTCCAACTCAATACAAAAGCTTAAAAAGTAGAAGGATATACTGACATCACCCTAACCGCCCTTCTATCATTATTATGTGATGCGAATTTTTGTGGCCACTAGCCAAAAAGCCTCCTACAAGCTTTGAGGAACTATCGAGAAGAGCCCAAAAATACAGGTATGGGTGTGCAAAATTTTTAAGAATTGGTGTAAAATTTTTAAGAACTGGTCGGACTGCACCGAACCGGTTCAGTCAATACACTTTATTATGAAAATTGTAATCGATTTGGTTAATTTGATTACCAAACTTTCGAACCGATTACAACTATTTCTAATGCATATATATATATATATTAATTGTGTTGAGTGTTGATAATTTTTATTTAATTATTTTGCTATTTTTTTGGAAGTTTTATAATTGTAACTGAACCGGTTATAAGTAATCGAACTGAATCGATTACTTCGATTTCATTCGATTCTATTCCTTCGATTACACCGATTCAATAGATAACCTTTGAATTCAATTCGATTAAAAAAATACCCTACTAACCGACCGAACCGTACACACCCCTACGTATATGAGGGTTGCCGAGCTCCTGTCAAGCCATGGGGGAGGAGGCATTGATCGCGAAGAAAACTAAGGAAAGACTCAAAGAAGATATAAAATACTTTAGCCGACACCCTGATAAGAGGAAGGCTCATGAAGAACCGAGGCCAGCTAACCAGGATAAGTTCAAACAGTTGAGTGTTGATAGATTCGTCAAATATCATAGGATCAATCCTTAATGCAGATCCTTGAGGTGTTTCAAATTGGGAAGGCTTGGGAGTTGTTGATGCCAAACATTGAGACCTTTGTCTTTCCTCATCGACTGAATTAAGGCGAAGATGTATCTCTAACTGCTAAATTGGCTTCTTCAGCTGTAACCTAATCAGCAAAGTGCAAGAAAGCCACTTATCGATAAATGCAAAAATTTCGCTTTCTGCCTTATCATTTTACATGAGTATGAATAAGTTCTAGATTAAATACTTTAAAAGACAATTAAAATAATACTAACTAATGTCAGTTGAAAATAAGCTGTCTTGCTGAAGCTTCTCTACCCTCGTTGAACTGAGGTCATTGACATTGTCAAGAAGTTAGTTTGATATGGCAATTAACTCATCCTTCATCTACTGCAAATGATTTGCAGCTTCGAGGCAGTCTTATCTGTATTATTATATACTGGAATCAGTCGTATGAAGCTAAAAGCAGGTAAACTGCAGTTCCAGAACATGATCCAAACTGTTCGTACCTTGAAACCATGACTACAGTTATAGCTCAACTCTTGTGGGAAACAAGTTTCATCTTCTCTTGCAATATTCTTATTTTCTACAGTTGGAGTAATTGGTGGAAGCTTAGAAACCGATGGTTGAGGTGTGCAAGCTGATTGGTATTGTTCCACTATTTGGCCCACGTCAATTTTCTGAAATCCAACGAGACAATGCATAAGTCAGATTTCTATCTTTTCTCGGTCCATGATGCATTAAAGATAGAATGCCCATCACATTAAGTCATAAACACAAATGTGATGACATATATTCATGTGAATTATTTTTTTTGGTCGGTAAAGATATTAGTGTGAATTATATTCTGATCAATAAATTCAATGGAACTTTTTATAGGAAATAAAAAAAAAATATTGTTAATAATAAAAATAGTACAAGAACATGATTTGGAGGATGAGTAATCCACCAATTGAATTTTTATATTTAAATAATCAAATCAAACCTCATTTGCAATATAACTAAGTAGATCGAACCGTATGCATCAGAACTTGGATTTATAAGATCCCAACTTTGACTACCATATGCACTATAAAGCCATACATAATAATCCACATTATTATTTATTAACATGAAACATTTTTAAGTCATGTCATTGACAAATTGAAAAGTTATCAATCAAAGAATACTAATTAGTACAGTAAGAGACATTCCTATCAAGATTAGAGCAAGAATATCACTGACACGATAAAGGCCATGATTAAATGCTACATATAGATTTTGACATTAAAGAGGTCCATCCTGGATAAATGGCAACCAAATGGAAGCAAATGCAGCCATCCAGGATAAAACAATTAAAATGTCTCCATTCAAATCAAACTGATGTATGGATTGGGTTACCTCAATTAGGTCATCATCATCCTCAAAAAAATTTAAAGGTTTACTGATATGGCTTGCATGAACAGATGATTTGCTGGATGAGCCTAATACAGCATGAGAATGAGAATTGTTGACCATTGACATTCTTTGCTCTCCTACACAGCTCAGCCACAACTTTAACACTACTTGATGTGAAGTGACGGGCTCTTGAAGATTCATCATCACTGATTTCATTGAAGCTTTGACCTGCTTGGATGCATTGATAGCCTCTGTTAGTGTAAAAAGTACTTTGCAAGGTTGTTTTCCTTCTAGCATCATGAGAAAATCAGCAGCAATATCCTATTTAGTAGAGTTTCCCAGGTTTGACATGATTCCTGAAGGAGATCTGAAGATTGGAAAGAACATGCAATGCCTGCCAAGATATGTGTCTGAAAAGACTTACAATCACATCTTGCTTCAAACTGTCCAGAACTATATAAACAAGCGCTTGTTTTGTCTAACTTAACTTCAGACGATAAGGGACTAGCATGGTTTTTAAGTCTCGGCAAAATGGTGACCATAAGCAAACTTTTTTGTGGAAGGAAACAGTATATGTCATAATCAAATTATATCACGAAGCATATATATTATTAAGAGTGATTTTGAATTTGGGAGTGGTAATAACTGCCAACACAGGCTATATAATATCAAATTCGTATTAAGAGAACTAAATATATCATCTGCCTTTTCAACTGATGCACTCTGTAGTCTTTGTTTGTTCTGAATTTGACAGCCAAGTACCCTAAAGAACATACTAGAAATAAAAACCAAAATTCTGAATGTAACCAACACAGATAGTTTTAGTTACTAAGAAACAGATAAATCCAATAGGCTATACATATAGTAGCTGGGAGAAATTTTTTAAAAAGAATTCTACAATTGGCAGGTAATAAAAAATGCAGTACAAGAAGAAAAACAAGCATGGATGAAAAAGTAAAAGGATAAAAGGATAAAAATGCACTTCTATTAACAATGTTGAAGTCCATTGAAACCCCAATGTACTTTTTTCGAAGAAACAGAATTATTTATTAATCAAAAGGAAAGTTCAAGAATGGAGGATAAGAAATCCACCAAAAATAAACAAAAAGAGAATAAAAGAAAACTAAACTTAAAACTAAGACAAAACACACAGCCAAGAGAACAAATCAGAATTTAAAAAACAATACTTGAAAGAAGAAGATTTTGAAGCCCACAAAGAAGCTAAAAAAAATTCTTTGCATTTAAATCTCAACGTCTTCTTCCTTATCTCCAAAGATACGTTGGTTCCTCAACTCCAACGACTGGACACACTGATAACCAAAAGGGTATTTCGTGTACGATCAATAGCCAGAAAGTTCACAAAGGAGGAGATGGGAGCAGGTAACTGTGATGCCCAAAGAACAAAAATAAACTAAAGATTACAGAAGATATACCTTGCACCTGCTGATCCATAAGTAGAAGGCTTAAGTGCTGATAAGGAGAAAATAAAATTTGAGGACAAATACTTATTTTGGCTTGAAAAATTATTATGCGCATTGCAATGTTGCGACCAATTAACTTTAGGAAGTTTATTGTCACCCAGAAGACCTCCACCCAAACTGCAACAATTGCATACCATCGGAAAAAAGTTAATCACTCGAGTATAAATGTGCATGAAAATATAGACGTAAATCACTATCATTACCTCATTTGCTCTTCCTTACTCATTGAGTTGACATTTCTGTCTACCTCGTCAACAGTTCCCTGAGCATGCAACTGATCACATAAAAACAAAATAAGCCTTGCGACTCTACTACAAGAGTAACACTGTAACACAAGACCAAAATTTATCAGTTACTGAAAGTGTATTTAAAATTCTAGTTTCCATGTAAGAGTTAAAACATTTTGAGGTCAATAAAATGAAACTTTTTTTATAGGAATATCAATTAAATGATAATTGACTTTGATTAACTGAGAGAGTCCGATATAAGAGTCTTCAATCTTTACCGATCCATCGACGACGGCGAAAAGAGAAGCGGGGAACTGAGGTTTTACAGAGAAACAATGGCGACGAAACATAGCAACAGTAATGGGAAAAGTCAGAGTTATTGAAAAGGGAGAGAGAGATGAGAAACTACCGGCGTGATAGCCTGATTAGTAAATGGATGGAAAAGAAGGTTAACAAAAAAGTTAACACCCAAGGAAGACAATATCTGAGAGAATTCAACAGAAAGACCATGACCAAGATGCTCTGTTTTTCAGTTCACCTTCGATTCCTTCAGATTCAAGCTCCGGAGGATTCTATGCTGCTAAATTTTTGTAATTATTTATATTTTATTTAGAGAAATAACTGCCAAAATTTTCAGCCCTTGTAGTTTTTCATAGCAGAAAACTGAGAGAACAACTTCAAATCCAGAATCCCTATTAATCTCTTTTCACTTTTCAGTAAATAGGAAATTTTCCATGGATCCCTAGGAAATATGAACTGCTAGGTAATTCAAAGCCCCTCTGTCTGTTCATTGTATGTGCTATTAACATAAATAAAACTAAACTTCTCAATTAAAATAAACAATTCGGTTACACACACAATGTTGACAAAATTTACAAAATAAATAAAATAAAATAAAAGCTAATCGAAGAGATATTTCTAGCAATCGACGATTTCCCAACTACGCCAGTAATTTTATACCTCAACTATATAGTGAACACGGAAATATGCACAATACAAACTCCAGAATCTACACCTACATGCCTACGTGTGTGTGGATTGTCACGGACCAATAGGAGTATATACGGGGATTGTTTTCCAGGTTAGAGTGAACCCCTAGAAGAGATTCATACGAGAAAGAAAATGACAGCCATCTGTGGATTCTTCAAAACATAAATAGGGAAAGAACAAACGCTGAGGTGGAAAGATTGGACTGCCGGCGGCGTAGTCTTGGAGTTTTCAGTAATATGCTAAACGCACACTGCACAGACTATACGTTTAAGATATAGAAGAGAGAGCGGCAGCCCTCAATTGTTAGGGCGAATGCGCGATATTGAAGTGCGGTATGAAAAGTTGAGTTAAAAAGTTTTCATGATTTGATTCGGTTCATTATTTAGGTAAAAATTGAATTGAATTAAAATATTTGGTTATTTCGTTCGGTTATATGTTAAATCGAATCGAATCATGAAGATTAAAAGAATTGATCTGAGCTGAATCATAAGTTTCAATTTGATTCATCGGTTAGTTATTTCAATTTGTAGTCAAATACATCAAAAAAACATAAATCTGTAATTAAAATCTTCAATTCAATCAGTAAACATTAAACATAAAACCTGTAATCAAATACATCTACAAGAAAAATCAACATAAATTGAACTTAAAATTTGTTATTGCAAATCCTAAATCAGAAATAATCAAACTTAAATCTATTACAAATTCAAGATCGGTAAAAATTAAACTTAAATTCTATAATTACTAGGGGTGTTCACGGTTCGGCTCGGCCGGTTATTTGAGCAAAAATCAAACTGAACCGAAATGTTCGATTCGGTCGTGTGTCGAACCAAACCAAACTACGGAGGTCAAAAGAACCGAGCCGAGCCGAAACGTGAATTTCAGTTCGATTCATTAGTTCGTTGGTTCATTATTTCAATATGTAATCAAATATATCAAAACATAAAATCTATAATCAAAATCTTCAATCCAATCTATAAATCAATAAACATAAAATATAAAATCTATAATCAAATACATCTACAAGAAAAATCAACATAAATTGAACTTAAAGTTTGTTATTACAAACTCTAAATCATAAATAATCAAACTTAAATCTATTACAAATCCTAGATCAATAAAAATTAAACTTAAAAATTCTATAATTACAAACCATAAACTAAATCAATAAAAACACTTTTAATTTGTAATGCAGATTTGGGCGGTGAAATACAATACAAAATGCAAGAAAAAAATTTTAATAGCAACGCAAATCATTGCTTTTATCACTAAACAAATTCTCCAAAATACAACAACACAAACTTACAGTATCAAAATTAACTACAAACCCTGATTTAAAACATTAGGGTTACAGAACAAAAAAATCGATGAAATTAGAGGCCTAGACTAAAATTCTCCAAAATACAAACCTAAGACAACATTTTTAACACTCAGATCCGAGTAGAGCTGCTCAGACCTGAGTGGATCTGAGCAGATCTACTCAGATCTAAGACTAAGATTGAGCAGATCTACGAATTTCCAGTAGCCAGAATATTGCTCCACTCTCTCGAGCAGATCTAAGGATGTTTTCAATGAACGAAGCCATCCTCTCCGCGCCACCATCTCGAACAGTCTGAGCGTACGAAAAGAAGAAATAGTGAATGAGAAAGGGTTCGAATAGAAGAGAGAGGGAATGAGAGAGGGAAGGAAAGTAAGAGAAGAGAAAGGGATGGATAGAGAGTTCAGAGAGGGGAGCCACTGTGTGTAATTGTAGAGAACGACAGAAAGCTTCGAAGAGGAGAAGGAACGAGAGACTGTTTCAAAGAGCAGAGGGGGTGTGTAAAAATGAGAAAAGGGTGGAAATTTAGGGTTTGTTCAAATAGGTTTAGTGTGTGTGTGCGTGTGTGTGTGTGTATATAATTTATTTTATTTTATTTATACTTTGGTTGGGTTTGGTTTGGAATCACATATTTTTCGAATCGAACCTAACTTACGGTTCCTCATAAATACCGAACCGAGATAACTTAAATAACGGTCCGAACTAACCATTTTTGGTTCAAGCTCGGTTCAGTACCTTTTCTCCACCCCTAAAGTTGAGTTTGTGCAGTTAGTTAAGCCATCACACCTATACCTTAGAGGTTGTGGGTTCGCTTCATATTCCCCACATCCCCTAAAATTTGTAATGTAATTTTAACAAAAAAAAATAGGAGATTAGGCTGTTTTAAGTTACAATTTTGTATTATGTTCTTTAAATTTATGATTTTCACATATGGCCAAATCCTCCTTTTAAATTGTTAGTAAGTTATGATTTTATTTGATCTTTTACATTTCTACCCTTTGTAAAATTAACTGTTGCTTTTTTAGGTTTTAATATTTTTAAAATCATAAATTGCAACTTGCGGCATCACCCATCTTCTTCCTCGGCCCCGACATGTTTTGCTTCAAAATTATAGCAAAATCTCCAGCGATTTTTCCACACTTTCTTCATTAATCCTTCATTACTTCTAAGAATTTGGGTCTATTATTAGTATTATGCTAATTCTTCTTTTTCATTTTTGTTGCTACCGCCGGGTATGTTCTTTTTCCTTTTGATTGTTGAATCAATATTTACTGTGGCATTCATTCTTCATTATGGTGTATTCTTCTAACAATCTTTTTCGTTTTGATTATTCTTTTTCGTTTTTACTGCAATTTTGACTTCTTTTTTGCTAACAGAATAAGTAGTATTCTAGAATTTTTTGGTAGTATTAGGTTATGTTTTTTGTAGTATTCTACAATTTTTTGGTAGTATTCTAAAATTTTGGTCGTAAGACGTTGCGAATTTGTAGTATTAGGTTACGATTTTGGGATTTTGGTAGTACTCTGCGATTTTTGTGGTAGTATCATTTTGGTAGTATTCTGAAATTTTAAGTTGCGATTTGTTTTTAGCATTCTTGTTTTATTCAATGTAATCGATTTTTGATGTGTTAAATTGTTATTTTGATTTTTGAAATTTTTTTCTAGCTTCTGCAATTGTCAAATTGATTTTTGATTGATGGAATCATGTTTTCCTTTTTAACGGTTGAATCGTTATATTTGTTACGTGGTATATATATCGTATAGTATATAGTTATATATTGTTATTCATTTGTTTGGAACATTCATCATTGATTGATAACATTCATCAACATTCATCACCGATCGACCTCCGTTGACGTCGACAGACCTCTATTGACGCCCACCTGAAACAGAACCATTGACGTAAAAAGTAACCCCATTGACAAGAAATAACTCTATTGACGAGGGATAACTCTATTGACGAGAGAAAAACTCCATTGACGGCAAAGGTAAATCATCTTTTCTCAATGAGGGTTTGCCGACGTCAATGGCAGCCACAGGAAGATGGAGAGTTTTTGGGAATGGTAGCAACTTTGGAAATTTTTTCTTGATTTTTTTATTCTTTAGTTTTGATTGTGTTTGAATGATAGATTTTTTATCGTAGTTAGGGTAGTTACCTTAACTGTCATTTAGTTTTTTACTTTATAATTTTTTTCCAGAACTATCATTGGGAGATTTCCAAATTTGAATTAGTTTCATTTTAATGAGGAGGTTGAGATTGATTAACTAAGCGGTTGAGGGAGGGGCAAGATTGTCTAACTTTTGAGAAGTTTAAGTTTTATCAAAAGTTTAATTTCTATTTAGTATCAATTAATTATATATATTAATTTCTAAGTATATCAGTAATCTAATAATTACGTGGATGATGGATATAAAATCCCTCGTTTTAAGGCGTGATTTGTGATTTTTTTCAAAATTTTCAGATTTAATAATATATTTAGGTTGATTTCATGATAATCTATATTTTTTGTTTCCTTAATTATAGGATATATCAACTAGATATATCAATCATAGTCAGTTGATTACATAAATTAATAGGCTTGCTATTTTATATGGGCGATGAGCATTTTTATCTAAAATGATTGACTATTTAGGAAACTTGTTATTTTCTTATACATCTAAAACACATGTTATTACTTAAAACACCCTTCCTAATCTTATCTATAATGCAAAATTTCCCTACTTAATTATAGTCTACCACTTACAAGGGAGGGGTAGAGCTAGTAATCGAAACCAATTGTGAACATGAAATAAGATGGAGTGCTATATTTGATGGGAGTATATAAGTTTTTGAAATTTAAAAACAAACAAATTTATCCCTACCCTACACTTTCAAAATTTGCCTGTTTACTAATCTATAATCTATCTAATACTTTAAAAATAACCTAAGCCTCTTTTGAATGCCCTAAATATCCTTGAAAAAATATTTAATTCTCAAAGATGAGAGAGAGAGAAAGAAAGAGTCTTAGCTGGTTTTGGCATGAAATAAAATAAAGAAAAATTGAAATGATGATAGAGTGAGTTAACGTGTTGGGGGATGAAAAATCAAAAGAAATTGAAGAGAGAGATGGGGATGAAAACTTTTCTGTTAAAAAGTTGAAATGATGAGAGAGACGATTCTGCAGGACGGGACAAATTTTACGGATAGCTGCACACCTCTAGATTTTTCAAATGAGAGTCGTTTTTTTAAGTTGGGCTTTGATTTTATGCACCTCAATTAGTTTCTAGCCTAAACCTTTAGGTATAATTTTTACGTTCTTTTAAATTTAGATGTGTGATTGTTCTAATTAAGTAATGACATTTTAATTTTTTTTATCTTCATAATATTGTTAAGTGTAGTAATATTATGAAGTATGATAAACTTTTTCTCAAATTTATTTGATCAATATTTTTACATTAAAAAAATTATATATGTTAACAAAATTTTGTATGAAGAATTCCTCTGAAATTATGCAGATACATATATTATCAAATTTTCTTTCAACTGAGGATTTGCTTTTCATAATTTTTGTAGAGAAATGAACCAATGAAAATGAAATGAGATCTCACAATACCCATCGTAGTGTATAAAATGAAAGTCTCTGGACAAACACAAACACAGAGATAAGTTAAAAAATTTGTGCTGATTTTATATTGTGAAATTCCACAACTCATTAACAATATCTTTTATTCGTAATAGTTCACTATGAAAATAACTATTTCAATGTTACTTTTTAAACTTTACTTCAATTTAAGATAATTTTAAAAGCGGTAACATTTATTTTACCCAACTTAATACTACTTTTAAATCATGTATATTACATTTGAAGCACATGTGATTCTATTAGTAATATATTAAAAGTGAGGAGGGGATGAGAATCATTTTTAGACAATTTTATCCATTTATTATTGATAAATTACTTAAAATAACCTCTGAATTTATATGTGGTATTTATTAATTATTTTATTTTCAATTGAGCTAATTGATCAAAATATATATAACTTCTTAAAATTTACTTACCTATTTAATGAATTTGGAAATAAAAAATAATTAATAAATAGTTGTTACGTTAATTTTAATTTGATAACTTTTAATGAATTATAAATAACTATTTAGTAAGTAGAGGAAACTACAGTTTTCTTCTAATTTGTCATAATAAACGGAGAAAATAAATTATCTCTATAAAATTTTAAATAAAAGAATTTAAAATAAAAAATATTACACAAATTTTTAATGCTATTTTATATAATAATATAATTAATATGTTATACAAAACTTATAAACAAAAATAAAATTACAAACGAAAAAATGAAGATCAAGTTTAGAGTAAAACACATGGGAGAGCTAATTTATTCGCCATTTTTTTAAAATCATATTTCTACTATACTCCAAGTTACAATGAGATTCTACAACTCACTTCAAATAATAATATATCATCAAATAAATATATTGATAATATAACAGTCCTGATTTTACTTAAATAAATTAGAAATAAATATATGATGCTAAATAAATTTCTTTTAATTCACATAAATGTAACATGATTACAAGTAATAACTTTAGCTAAAAATATAATAGATTCAGTCAGACGTGCATCGCATGTATGTATTGATTAGTTCTATTAAAGAGTTGGTATCCAATGTCGGGTTGAAATCATAGTTGAGAGTTTCTTTTCGTTTCGGTCGAAATGGCCGAAACATTTCGGTTCCAGTAGAATTTTCGTCTGTTTTGATCAATTTCGGTCTGTTTCGGCCGCGGTCTGTTTCGGCCGAAATGCTCCTATGAATTTATGTTGTTTTAATTTTACTTATTATCAACATGTTTCTTTTGCAAATGTATGGTGGGATCAGTTTAGTGGAGATATTCTTGAATTTGAAAGTTTAATGAGGATGATGATGATGAAACTCAAGCAATTTAGTTATGATGTTGAACATTTGTGTGTTTCATGATGATAATGATGTTTAGTATGATATTTTTGTTGAATTTTAATGTCATTAATATGATATTTTGTTGAATTTTAATAGTAATTACGTATTATTTGCATGATATAATCTATTTATTAAATTTTGTTCTTAGTTATATTATACATCATAAATTTTATAATATTATTTTAGATGACCAAATTTTTTTCCGAAACGGGGAATCGAAATACCGAAATATCTGAAATGTTTTATTTTTTCAAAAAATTGAAACGGACACCAAAACGGAATTGACTACTATGGTTGAAATAAGTCGTTCTCAAATGTGCATCATTTTTTTAATTCGTTTTAGGGGTTCAACAAAATCTTTTGAGGTTCAACGAAAATGTTCATACAGTTCAATGAAATTGTTGAAAGGTTCAATAAAATTTTGCATATCTGTGAACAACTACTTGAGATTTCAATAAAAGTGTAGAGGGGTTCAAGAATTGTGTTAAGAGTTCAACAAAATGGTGAAAATATTTTCGGATTACTTGGGGTTAAATATAAATATTGATGGGTTCAACAAAAGTATTGTGATTCATCAGAAGTGTTGGGGGTTCGACAAAGTGTAAAAAATATGGCAGGACTACTTGAAATTCAATAAAAAAGTTATAATGTATAACAAATATGTTAGAAGTTTTAACATTCCGTTGAACCCCCCAACACATTTGTCAAACCCCCAAGGTTTTTGTTAACCCAATATTGTTGTTGAACCCCAAGTATTTCAACAAAAGTTTAACATTTTTCTTAAACTCCTTCCCCAAACACATTTGTTAAACCGCTCAACACTTTTCTTAAACCCCAAGTAGTCCGGTCATATTTTCAACACTTTGTTGAACTCTTACCATATTTGTTGAACCTCAAATATTTTTTGTTGAATCCAAGTAGTTGTACAAATATCCAACAATTTCTTGCATCCTATTACATTTCATTTAACTCAGTTACATTTTGTTGAACTCCAAAGACAAAAAGAAAAAAAAAGTATGACTGGACATTTATAGCCTATATTGCATTCATAATAATCCAATAGTCACAACTTCTCATCAACATTTTCGTTTAACTCATCAACATTTTGTTAAACTCCAAAGAAAAAAAGAAAAAAAGTATGATTAGACATTTATAGCATATATTGCATCCATAACAATCCAATATTCATAATTTCTCATCATCAATGCGGTAAAACACCCCTCACATTGAAGAATTTTTTCTGTTAAAAAATATCCAAGAATCCATTAGAGTCATCACGTCAGGGTGCCACATAGACATAACATTCAGATGCAACATCTTACAAGTAAAGCTCAAATTACATTTTTATAAAGTCGTCGTTCATGTTCGTCACACACATTTGATTAATTTAAATTATATGTTGACTTCAATTCCATCCACCAGTAAAATTGCTCAATAGCAGATAAGAAAGAAAACAGAATGAAGGAAGAAGTAGAGGTTGGAGAATGTTTTCTGTCTATTGAATTCTGTTTTCCTAACCTATTACAACGAATAGAGCAAGATGTGTATATATATACACACACACACATATATATATTACATATAATAATGAATGTCTTAAGACTAATTAATGAGCCAGTTAGATTAGGTAATGATTGGATAATCATTGATCCAATCATTGCTCAATCTAAAGGAGAAGGGACCCGTGAGCTAGGAGTTAGCTAGAGAATATTCTAGAAGACTAGTGTTACGTTTCTATTAGATGGAGGTTGTTGTCCAATGAGAAGCAATAATCAAATAACTATAATCTGTTAGGAGTTGAGCCAATTGCAATGTGCTTGGTGGAAGTAGATGAATTGTGTTGTGGTGCTCCATTTGGGCAGTGATGTGGCAAATTATGAGCCAAGTCATCACTGTCTAAAATATATTGGCCAATACCCACCTCAAGCGTTATGGGAAAGTAATCATGTGAAGCTTGGAAGTAAGAATAATGAACTGAGATGGCAGTAGAGGTTTGGTGAGGATGTCTGCGACTTGTGATTTAGAAGGGACATAACGCACTTCCAATTGCTTAGAAATGATCTTTTCTCTGATAAAATGGATGTCAAGTTTAAAATGCTTCGTCCCAGAGTGGAACATAGGGTTGCAGGCAAGAGCATTTGCATTATGCTTGTCACACCAGATAATCAAAGTGGAAGACAGTGAGAGTTTCAATTTTGTAAGAGAGAGATTGAAGCCACAAGGTTTTAGAAGCAGCAAGTGCTCAAGCATGATATTCTGATTTTATGTTGGATCTTGCTACAACCTGTTGTTTTCTAGAGCTCCAAGTGATGAGGTTATTGCCCAGGAACACACAAAAGCCATTGGTGGACTTTTTGTCATCCAGTGAACTCGCCTAGTCTGCATCAGAGAAGCATTACATAGAAAGAGTGGAAGTTGGTGTAAAGTGTAAGCCAAGTTGTGTCGTTCCTTTAATGTATCCAATGACTTGTTTGCAAGCTTTCTGGTTATCAACGGTTGTCTTAGAGAGGAACTAACTAAGCTTGTTGACAGCAAAGGCAATGTCAGGCCTGGTTAATGTGAGATACTACAAAGATCCTATAATGCTTCTGTAAAGAGTGGGATTGGAGAAGGGTGAACCTGCTGCTTGAAGCTTATAGGAAGGACACATTGGAGTTGGGCTACGTTTTGCATCAGACATGTTGGCTTTGAGAAGTAAGTCAGTTGCATATTTAGTTTAGGTGAGGTAGATGCCAGAGTTGTCTCGAAAAGCTTTAAAACCCAGAAAGTAATGCAGAGGACCAAGGTTCTTGAGTGAGAATTGGGAACCAAGTTGAGAGATTACCTGTTGAACTAGAAGAGGGCATCTCCTAGTGACCAATATATCATCAACATATATGAGAACCAACACCATGTGACTGTCTAAGAAGGACAGAAACAAAGAGGTGTCTAAAATGGAGTTAGTGAACCCCCAAGACAACAAAGCAAGCTTGAACTTATCAAATCATGCGCGTGGTGCCTGTCTCAACCCATATAAGGCCTTATTGAGTTTGCACAGGTAATTGAGTCTAGTGGGATCCTCAAATCCTGGTGATTGAACCATATAGACTGTTTCTTTGAGATCTCCATGAAAGAAAACATTATTAATGTCGAGTTGATGAATTTTTCAACCCTTTCTAACAACTAAGGTGAGCATAATGTGAATTGTGCAAGGTTTGATAACTGAACTGAAGGTATCAAAGAAGTCAATGCCAGTAGTCTGTTGGAACCCTATGGCAAACAGTCTTGCCTTACATTTATCAACTGAGCCATTTGGGTTGTGTTTGACTTTAAACACCCATTTGTTGTTCACTGGCTGACTGTGTGCAGAGGAGGAACAAGGGTCCAAGTATTGTTCTTCAGTAGTGCTTGATACTCAGACTGTATAGTAATAGACCAAACAGGGTTAGATATGGCTGCTATGGTAGTGAGAGGAGTGCTGAAATGAGGTTCCTAAGTGACAACATAGAAGGCTTTGGGTTTGAGGGAGCCTATTTTGGACCTGGTGACCATGGGATGAACTGAAGCAGTAGACCTAGAGACAGGTAACTCAACAATAGGAAAAACAGGTATCGCATGTGAACATGGGGTTGGGGAGTTTGGGGGGTCAGTAAGGGTACTAAATGATGTGGAATATTAGAAGTAGGAGAGTCTAAGGAGGGAGTAGTGATGGTACCTTATGAAGTGAGACATGCATCCTTATTTTGTGCAGAACAAAACGTTGAAGAAGCTGTTGCAGGGTGTAAGTTAGAGCTTGAACCAGTAGCAAAAATGGGAACATGGAGTATGGTAAAGGGAGTGAGTGACGAATAAGAGGTTAAGGAAGTATTGGTGATTAAGAGGTAGGGAAACTCAGTCTCATTAAATACTACACTTTTACTGATGTATAATTTAGCAAAAATAGGTTCAAAACACAAGTAGCCTTTGTGGAAAATACTATAACCTAGAAAAACACATTTTTTTGTATGGAAGTCAATTTATGTTGGTTATATGGTCTCAGGAAAGGGAAGCAACTACAACCAAATACCCTTAACAATCTATAATCAGGTTTTGTGCAGAATAGTTTCTCAAAGGGGAATTTGTTTGCTAAGACATATATGGGAAGCTTATTAATAAGAAAAGTGGCAGTAGAAAATGCTTCCAACCAAAAAGGCAGGGGTAGTTTGGCATGACCTAATAGAGCAAGACACTTTTCAGTAATATCCCTATGTTTTCTCTCTACTCTACCATTTTTTTGGTGGGTATGTGGACATGGTGTCCAAATATGATGCATAGGTTAGCTAATATAGGTTTTAGAGACATGAACTCACCCCCAGTGTCAAAGGTTCTTTCAACAAAAGGCATTAAATTGAAGAAAGATTTGTTTTGCATCATATTTAAGTTTCAAAGGAAAAACCCAAGTAAATCTACTAAAGTCATCAACAAAAGCAATGTAATATTTAAAGCCATTAAGTGAAGCAAGAGGAGTTGGTCCCCAAAGGTCACTATGTACAATCTCAAAAGATTTTTTAGTAACATTAAGAGATATAGAAAAAGTAGCTTGATGAGCTTTGCCTAGGTTACAAGCATCACAGAATGAAACAATCCTAGAACACTAGCAGGAAGTTTGACGGACTTGAAAATTGCTTCCTGAACTTGGGTTGAAGGGTGCCCTAGTCTTTGATGCCATAGATTGGCTTTGTTGACTCCGCTGACAGAAAGTAAAGCAGTAGGGTTGGAAGCTTTGAATGCTGAGTTGTGTGAGGAGGATGTGGGCAGTCTGTGAAGTGAGAAGTGATACAGACCATCTCTAAGTACACCCTGAAGTAGTACTACCCTCAAAATCTTGTCCTTCACAAAATAATATATTGAGTCAAATTCAATTAGTACAAGGTTATTTAGACAAGGTTGAGATACACTCAATAAGTTTTCGGTTGTAGAAGGAACACATAGCAATTGGTCCAGTGTCAAAGCAATAGAATGATTTGGAATAGGTAAATATGATCTGCCAACATGAGTAATGTATTATCATCTTACCATTACCAATCATTAGCTTAGATCTACCCTTGTAATCATTTTTTATGGAGAGATTGGACAGGTCAGGTGTAACATAATCAGTGGTTGTACTGTCCATGTATCAATTTGAGTCATCAACATTTCCTGTTGAAGCACTATATGCAGTAGGGATTCTTAGTGTCATACCATTTTGGTACTAATTGCTGAACTGGTTCTGAGTATTGAAGTTGGCAGAATCAGGTTGGAAGCTAGAATCATACCTGTTAAAATAGGTGGATGCATAATGGCTCATTTTTCTGCATATTTGGCATATAGGTCTTTAACCAGACCTACCCCTTCCCCTACCTCTTCCTATGGTTTTGTTTGAGCTATTTCTTTGGTTGTAGGACTTGGTTGGAGAGGAAAAACCTTGCTGAGAGAAGGGACCTTTTTTGGTATAGGTAGCAAAGTTGGCAGATGAGGATAGGGTGTCAAAGGTGCTAGTGAGCTGATCTATTATTATCTCATGACTTTGTAACATGAACTGTGCTTCTTGTATGGAGACAGTATCTCCTCTTAAGGTCAAATTGACCACCACAGGATCATACTCAGTACCAAGTACTCCTAGAACATAAAGTTGTAAATCATCATCTGTGATGCTTTGCCAAGTGGCTGACAAACTGTCAGTAATAGATTTCATCTTTAGTATGTAGTATTAACACGGAGGGAGCCTTTCTTCAGTGTTTGAAGTTGAAAACGTAGCTGGAGAGTCCTATCTTTGGGCTGTGAGGTGAAAAGTTGCTCCAAAGTGCGCCAAACTTCATGAGCACTAAGAATAAAAGGTGATTCATGTAAAAGGGCATCAACTGTGGCTGATGGATTTTTGATAAATTCATCTGGCATTTTAACACTGCTAGTGAGATACGCTTCCAAATCATATACTCGGGCTATAGAAAGGATCTGGGATTTCCAGAAAATGTAATTGGTTCTGTCCAACCTAATAGAGATTGTATCATGTTATTTGATAAGATAGTGGGTAGAGAAGGAAGTGGGTGGGAAGAAACATGGTGGATGGATGAACCAGACGCAATAAAAGTGGCAGACATTTGTGTTTCAGCTGCATTTATGTTGTTTGCAGTATTTATGATGTTAACATGTGCATTTGCAGTAATGTTTGTGTTTGCTTCAACCATTTTTTTAGCTAAGAAGAAGATGAACAGAGAAGGAAAAATTGCAGATGGGAAAACCTTGCTCTAATACCAAGATAAGTGAGAAAATAAAGAAAAGGAAGAAGAAGAGGTTGGAGAATGCTTTATGTCTATTGAATTCTGTTTTCCTAACCTATTACAAGGAATAAAGTAATATATATTACATACAATAATGAATGTCTAAGACTAATTAATGAGCTAGTTAGATTGGGTAATGATTGGATAATCATTGATCCAATCATTACTTAATCTAAAGCAGAAGGGACCCGTGAGGTAGGAGGTTAGCTAGGTAATATTTTAGGATACTAGTGTTGCATTTCTATTGGATGGAAGCTGCTGTCCAATAAGAAGTAAGAATCAAATAACTATAATCTGTTATGAGTTGAGCCAATTACAATGTGCTTAGTGGAAGTAGATGAATTGTTCTGTGGTGCTCCATTTGGACAATGATGTGGCAAAGTAGGAGCCAAGTCATCACTGTTTAAAATATATTGGCCAATAATAGCCCTTTCATCCTGCACTACTAATGTATGATATGTATGCTTCTTCAAAATCTGTAAGTGATACTTCTTTATGACAAATAGTTCTCACAAAATTATTATCAAATACTTATAAAATAAAAAATATAACATTTTTCATAAGCTTTATTACTCGAATACTAAAATAATAATATTTGTCAATTATATTGAAACATAATAGCATTACTAACATAAATCAAGGGTATTATGGAATAACTTATTCAACATTAAGCATTTTTATTATGTTATAGATTATATAGATTACAGATTTTTTGAAAACATCCAAAATTCATCCTTTTTTTATTGCATTTTTTCTCATTTTCCCTCTTTCTTTCATCCAAACCCTGACCATTGAATCCTAAATTTACTATCTCAAAATCAGTTTTATGCCTTTATTTTGAAGAGTAATTCTAAACTGATTAAGATTAAGACCAAATTTTAGTTAATTAATGATATGTTTATCATTTATATATCACTATCTCTAAACGAAAACTAATTTATTAATAATAAAATATCAACCTATAAATAATTGACATATCATTAAACCAATATAAATTTTTTTAGATATTAATCGATTTAGAATTACTCGAAATCAGATTAGTGTTGGACTTATATCGTAAATCTATCTGGAACCTAGATTCAGATATTATGTTCCTATTCTGTGACTCCTATTATGACTCTGCTATTAATATAATGACACATGTATTATCTTTTTTCTCATAAAATGAGGTTAGACGTAACCTAACGATTTGATACTAACCTTACGAACTTCACTTTACTAATAATAGAGACTTTCCCTTCGTTTCTTTGCCATTTTTTTGGTCTGGCACATAATTAGTTAATATTCGAATTTTTGAGGTTCCTGACTAATTTGTGAATTATTGGGGAGGCGAATTAATGGGCTTTACAAAACAAAGTTTAAATAACAAAATTGATGAATGTAGGGTGCTTGGCCTAGGGGCCAATCAACATACGATTCTGCGGCACAACTACCTTCAAATCCTAGTGAACTAAGGAATTCTAAATTTTTCCTTTTCCCTATTCTGTTTTCTGTCTAGTTTATTTAGAATGAGACAAAATGAGTTTTGTATATATCTTATTTTAGACTACTTGATTATACCAGAATAGACATCATTATTTTTTGGTAAAGAAAAATGTGGTAACTAAATGATAAGCCGTATACATTTAGTTTCTGAATACTACTATGTTTATATATGAGTATTATTCTATATGATAACATTCACATTTTTGTTGTATTTTATAATTATATGTGTTACTATTGTTATATGAATATATATTTGTAAATTCTATAGCCGAACTTTTCAAATAAAAACGTATGATAGCTGTTTAATTTCCGAAAAGAATTTTTACATATCCTGAGTTATTTACCGAATTATTGCGTAATATTTGGCCATTTAATTTTGAACTAGTTTCTAGAATGTGCATTACACATAATAAACTAAATAATTAAATTTCAGTTAAAATAATGTCTTTAAAGGTGAAAAAGTACAGTTAGATGGTGTAAAAAAATTAGGAAAAAGTACTTGTATGCCCCCTGAGTTTAACTAAAAAGGCACGGGCACCTCCTGTAGTTTAAGAAAAGATAAATAGCTCCAATCTATTATAAAAATTTAATTTTAGAATAAAATGTCAAAATAATCTTAGATCCAGACTCATTTAAGTAATATTGATCTATCCCGAGAAAACTCATACCCAAAAAAACTCTCAAAATACTTCGCGTTCTACCCAGTAAGCAATATAGAAAATTAAAGATATTCTTGGTACTTTGAGAATTTTTTTACGCCATAGTAGGGTTAAAATAATGTTTTAGATTTTTTGTCTCCAAAATAAAATGTCAAGGGAAGTCCTTGTCTTTTCTTAAATTACAAGGAGTATCCGTGTCTTTTAGGTAAATCTCAGTAGGTGTCCAAGTACTTTTCTCAAAAAATTATATGAAACAGAGTGTTTGTAAAAGTCATAAAATATATTAGATTTAATTAAAATACATATAGTTACTTCAATGCTAGTGTTTTTAATAATATATTTTAACTAATAAAATTACATTTGACTTCTTTTTTTTTATGTATTTCATACATCTTGTTTTATTTCTTACATTTTAAGGTTCTTATCTTAACAAAATTAATTTTTACAAGTGAGTGTATTTTAAAAAGTTTATGCATTATTATAATCTAACAAATGATGATACATGACATAGTTAAAAATAAAAATGATATTAAATGTTACTGAATAATTATTTAAGGCATTACACATAAATAATGCAAAAAATTTAAGTATTAGATATGTACAGGACACGAATTTCTAAAAACATTTTAGAAAATATTATCAAAAAGTTAAATGCATCATTTAATTATTTAATTATAATTTATTAATATTTAATCTTACTATTTATGAAGAATAATTAAGGAATTTCTAAAAAATGAGAGTATTTTATGTCAAAAAAATATTTCTCCCCTATTAGCCCCATTTATATATACTATAGTTATTCTTGTCGAATAATACTTCGTATTTTCGCTGAAGATGAATTAACTAACCATGTCTCGCCAAACAAAGATTAGGATCAGTAGTTGATGATACATGTAGGCTGCTACAAAGGTAAGCCATTTTACCTCTGTCAATGGAAGGAAGTCATTGTTATAAAAGAAGGAAAATCGAAGGAGACCATAAACAAATTTCTAAATCTAAGCGGGAGAAAATGGATTTTAAAAGATAAGAAGTAATTTCTCAATCTAACAAGGTAAAATTTACCACCCAAATTGGAGAGGTGCATCCAAAATTTGAATTGATGATTATGACAGTGACAAAAAAGAAAGAAGATATAAATCTGTAATCATTACACCTGTTCGAAAAAGCAAACTTCTCAAGTACTCTTATCTCCATTTCTTCATTTTTTTTCTCATTTCTTCTTCTCTCAAAATCTTTCAGCACTTTGCGAGAACTGAGTTTTCCATCTTCATCTTCATTTCGACTTTCTTAACTTCATTTTATCTTCAGATTTTGACTTCTTTAACTTCACAACATGGTATTTTTCTTCATTCCTCGTTAATTTTAGGGTTTCTCTAAATCTCGAATCTGGTTTTAGGGTTTCTCTATTCCAATTTTAAAACTAAGATTTTTTCTCTCTGCTTGAAGCATAGCACCATCTCCAGTATTGTTTTATTTTTCTTATGTCTAGGGTCTTGAAGATTCAAGATATCTCTTGAAGACTTCAGAAGACATATTGAAGTATTCAAGATGCCTTCAAGACGTATCTTGAAGACTTGATAAGACATATTAAAGTCTTTAAGATGATCTTGAAGTCATTTTGAAGACTTCAAGATGTCTTCAAAATGATCTAAAAGTCATCTTAAATCTTCATATCATCCTTGATCATTTAATTTTCAAGTACGAAGTTATATTATCTCAAATTTCTACAGGATAAGGCTTCTAGCATGCAATTCAGCTGCATCCACAACATTGAGAAAATAGTGAAAGAATGGGTGAATGCCAACTATAATATATGCTGCATTAAGAACATCAACAAGAATCTAACTCAGAGTCAGATAACACTCTTTATAAATACTTATTTTACGCATCTAATAGATGTCCCGGCAATTACGTTTTCTGCCATAGCTTGCCACCACTCATTGTGGAGGGAGGATAAACCCTTTGACGACACTCCTTTTAAGGAGGAGTTGTTTTCTAACCAATGAGAAACCACTCTACTGTTTGGAAAATGAGTTCTCATTGGTAACCGGTTTTAGGTTCATAATTGCTCGTGAATACCATTCCCCACATGCCGCGAATCAAGAATGTGATGAATACTTAAATAAAGAGGTTAAAATAACCAATGATTATTTGGATGGTTCTTAAAGACCATTGCAATAGTGATTAAAAAATATCAAAACTACACCGTTTTATTAAATAACCCCTCAAAGCATTTTGTGACGATTAGATGGAACCATCGCAATAGGGATTAAAACAAGCAAAAAAATTAAGTAACCCCTCAAAGATATTTGCGACGGTTTTCATAAACCGTCACAATTTCTCAACTAATTGTGATGGTTAACATGAACCGTCACAATATTTCAATTAATTACGACGGTTCTCCTAAACCGTTGCAATATGGAAATAAAAATATAATTAATTACAATGGTTTGACAAAATTGTCGCAATATGTGACCTATGACGAGGTTAATTTAATACCATCGGTAAAATATAACTAATTGTGACAGTTGATTAAACCGTCGCAATTTATCCCCATTGTTCAATAATTAGAGATGGTTGTCAAATCATCTTCGAATAATTGAAGGGTTTTCTTGTAGTGTACATGTATATTCTGACGGGAGCCTAACTGGTTAATGGATCCAACGACATAATGTCCGCTTGATATTCAGTGAATCGATTGCTAAAAACTCAATGCAAGTATCTCTAACCAACTATGAGTCACGATAAGAAGCATTCATGATACATCAATTGTCACTTGATGACGCAACCAACGCATTTGAAGTCAAACTAACAGTCAGGCTAAGCTCATATTCCTCGCGACCCACTAAAACATGAACTGCAGAGTTTTGGATCAGACAATAAATATCCTACGATATAACTTCCACTGATGCACCTCCCACTAATGCATTATAAAATATAGTAATCATTTTTTCTTACAAATATAACTCCCATTAACCAAATTCACATTAATCACCCTTTTTATAACAAATCTTAGAAACTCGAACCTAATAATCCTTAAGGCTTCTAGGATGTCTATAAAGTTTCTTTAGTTGTTTTACATACTTCATCTCTATGAGAACTGGATCTTGAAAGTTGGGTCTCCCAACTGCCGAGAAGTTAATAATTTAGACCGTTTGTTTTGATCTTAAAAGCTCATATAAGTTCAATAATATAAAAATATAGAAAAAATAAATATTTTTTATTTCTTTACATAAAAAAATATAATTTAATCTAAGCCGTCTAGATCATATTGGCGTTGCCAATGGCAGAAACTCCACGTCCATCTCTATGTCATTTTTGAAAGGAAAAACAAATCTCTATATATGTTGTCTGAGAATTTTTTTTAATCGAAAGAGGAATTATATTTGTGGAATTTTGAAGTCAACACTATTTAAATGGTTAGGTGCGAGCTAGACAATGTTCAAGTAGGACTTTCGTATCTTGAAAAGTTAAGTCAAGTGAAGTTTATTGCATCGGTTCTAAAATTTATCAGCCTCGCTGAGGGCCTGAATCTTCTTAGATTGAGATCTTAACAAATGTAATTAATTGTCTGGCTCGTCTAAAAGAAATGATCGTTAACTTCTATCATGTTTCAGCATGATAATTAATTGAAGGAATTGCACTTTCGTATCTATGTTTCACGGTTAACCTATCTAGATTTTCACCCGACAAATGCAATTGGGAATATATATAACTGAAGGAAGTAGCAATTTATCATAATTTAGAAATGCATGAAAAAGGTACAATATAACTACGTTATATTTACTTAACTGAGAGGGTTAAAAGTGCAAAGAAAAAGAAAATCTCATATGGACATCTTCCTTCAACTAGTAGAGTTTTTCCTTACTTTGCAGCCGGAAAACTCGACGTCCATACGTGCAGGAGGTTACTTTAACTAGAAGAGGGAACTGCAGAATTGCAAATAACATCACTGGGATAAAAGCTAACGTTACGATCGGAATCAGATCCCATTTCACCTTATGAACAAAAACCATGTGAAGGGATGAACTCAAGACCGTCATCATAGCTGCTACAGAAATGAACATGGTAATTAGACCCATAATCAATCTCCTGGGTAATGACTTGTGAAAATCTTCCATAGTATAGTGAAAGGTAAGGATGTTCAGAAAAATTATGACTGAAGTAGATGAACAGAAGAGAGCAACTGCATCTGACACAGGAAATATCGTAATGCTATTGCTTTCATGTGCTGTGAATGCTGCTGCTAATGCTATCATAGCAGTAATTGCAGCTACAACCATGCAACGAGAAGCTGTGAGCTTCATCCATTTCTCGCCTTCCTTCACTAATTGACCATTGTATGGGGGAGCCATCATCATACTTGGTGTTTCCATTCGAAGCTTCATCTCTTTTTTCAGCGATAATCCTGCTACTTTTTCAAATTCCTGAAGCAAAAAATATGAGCAAGGATAACATAATATCTAACCACTACATATGTATATTTGAAAGACTCAATCCAATCTAATCACTCCTTAAACTTAGGTGTTAATGAGAGACGAACTAAATCTTTTCATTCAGTGCACAGGGCAAACTATAAATGTGAGACAATATTCTATCATACTTCTGAAAATGCCAGTCAAATTAAGCAGCATACCAAAAATTATGTTCTAAGCGGCACAAATAGCCGAATTAAAGATGCATAAATAAAGACTCAAATAAACTGCTATCAAAAAGAAAAGTTCAATCCAATCATTCTTTAAAACCTACTTGTTAATGATATGGATAACAAGACCTTATTACAACTACAAAAATGGTATATTTGCGATGTGCAATAACATCCAAACAATCTTCAAAAAATTTGGAAGCAAATTGATTTCCTTATTTGGTTTTTATTATATACCTTGGAGATTTGCAACTCCCTCTGTAAATACAGAGCCGGTTCAGAGATTCTACGTGGTGGTTGGAACTTCACCGTGAAGATGTTCATGTTGTTGAAACTCTTGTCGTCAAGCACTGTCGCCAAGTAATGACGTGGACTCATTTGATATATCAGATTGAAAATCCTTTCTCGGCGGTGGAGAATAGCAATTTGAAATACGTTGCGGCCAGAGAAATCCTTGAACCAAAGTGAGTAAGGAAAGATTTTAATAATCTCCTTGACAATCTCAAAAACCCCAAATTCAGCAGCTTTAAGTACTATGGGTCCAAATAAGTCAGCAGTTATCTGTGGATCTGCACGTAAAACTTGACTGCACATGACTCTAACAAGCTCAGATACTTGCATATGCATCAACTTTGCATCATGAATAGTACTGACACAAGGAACTGTAATTGGATCCAGAATAAAACGATGATCAGAAGGAAGAATTGTAATTTAATAACAAGTCTTAAAGGAAACTTACCTAAGCTTCTTAAGATATTCCAAAGTATAAAATGCCATCTTCGTTCATGAGTTACACCTGTGGATAGTGGAGAAATAAGTTCAATAAAGATAAAAAGGAGACGAGTTGAACTAAGTGATTCATTAAGGAATTGTAACCAACCATATTCTGAGCTATAAGGAGGATTTTCTATGTCTCCTTGCCAAAAAGTCAAAGGAAGAGTATCGACTATCTTCATAGGAACAACTGCACGTAGATTAGACAGACTCTTCGATCATATGATTAACTTCACAAGTTTACAAAGTAATTGCAGGGTTAAATTAAGGATGTGAATTCTGAGACAAACAATGATAGATGAAGCTTTGCCAAAATCTAAGCTGACTTCGACTTTCAAATGCTTGAGGTTTTCGAGCCAAACAGTGGAGGGCAGTTTCACGCATATGATCTTTTTCAAGCGCCAACTTTGGATAACGATCTAATAGAGTAAGAGCAATGCCTGTTTTCCAAGTAATCAACTTGAATTTGTTAATAAAATAGTAAAAAAAGAAAAATTAGATTTTTCAAAAAATGAAAAAAAAAACAAATAATGGGTATGTGTTACCAACCATAGAAATCATGAAAAATCAAAAGATTGAGAAGTTCAGCACCATCTTTGCCAAAAAAAGGACTTGGGGATTCATTTTTAGTAACAAGTAAAAGATATTCAACCGTTTCCTTAAGCCCAAACTTAGCTGCCAAATGAAGTGGTGTCTTGTTATACTTGTTTCGCATCTGTGGAAGTCTTCCATTCTTTTTCACTAGAATTTCTGCAGCCTTTGTATTCCCAATAAGAGCTGCTACGCCAAGTGCGGTGTCACCACTACCGTTCCTAAGCTCCAGAGATTCGACAGGCATAAAGCTAACAAGCTTCCTCACAAAATCAATGGAACGGCCTGTGCCCACTGCAATATGAAGAATAGTCTGTTCATCCTTTGTGATCTTCGCTGTGACTGTCTCAAAATCTCTGTCCACGATGGCTTTCGCAAATTCCCAGTTACCCTCTAACGTAGCTCTGTATAATGGCAGATAAATGGGTATTTTCTCAACCCATTCCTCTGTTTTCCTCTTCTCTGTAATTTGTAAAACACCTTCTTCCATAAGCAACCTTTCACATAACTTTAAAAATACAAAATCATGTTTAGAGGGGAGTCTTAATTAGCATAAAGATATACCTTTCTGTTCACTCTCGTTTTCAGAACTGTCATCAAACTCATCGTCAAAATCATCACTATCTGAACTCTGTGGGAGGGAAAAATTTTTGTTCAACTCCATTGGTAATTGATCTGATTGATTAGTCAGTAGACAACCGCTACAAGAGTGAGGAGCAAGTCTTCTGCCACTATAAATTTATATATGCTGGTCTCTGTTTTTCAGCGTGTACCACGTAATAAATTGAATAATAAAAATTTAATTAAAATAATATCTCTATTCAAATGTTTATTAATTGAATTAGTGGAGGGAGCATCTTTCCACTTTGTAAGAAAATAAAGTTGTCGTCTATATAATAAAATAAAGTTAATAGTGTATAAGACACATTCGACGTGTCCTAAAGTTTTTCCATTTTATCAAAAGCTCAATCTTTATTTTCTCTTCATCTTCTTCTTTTCCGATGGTCGAATAAATGTTCAATTGTATATCTTCACTTGTAAAGTATTGCAATAGCAACAACGGGACATGTTATTCCAGAAAGTTAAAGTCCAGAATAATACATGATTAAGCTTGTTATTGTAATTTCTTGAATAGATTAAATTTACGTGGATGAGATGACAAACATTTTAAGCATGGATTAAGAGTCTTATAATTGTTGACTTTCGAAAGTTAAAATGGGCATATTTTATATGAATTAAACAAGGCTTTGAATTGAAAGAATAAATGTTTATTAATTCATTGATGACGTTTAGAAAACAGAGACAGCCAAACACATTAGTAAGACGTTACATATGAAAGCTCACGTAATTTAATTCTTTTGAAAGAGTATTGAAATCTTGTTATTCTTTTCTTTGCTATTCAAATTTCAATCCTTCCACTTATACATATTAACTTAAATGTAGGAGGTTCTTCTCTTGTACAACATAGGTCTAACAAAAGGGCTCGTGCCCATTTTCTTGTTTGTCTTGTCTTCTTTAGATTTTCAAACAAACCATGAAGATTAACTTGTCATTGCCAGGTCTCAAATTATTCTACGTAACTATTTTGTAGTTAAAAACTTGACATTTGAAACTCACTGAACTAACAGAACAAGATTTTCTTTTGTATTCTCTTTAACCAAATATATTTGGAACTGTACATAGAAAATTACACCGACTTTAAGCAACTTGCATAGAGCCAGTTATGTGTATTTTATATTTCGTAGTCGTCAGTCAATGTTTAGTAATTGAGTTAGTGGGACAGAGCATCATTTTTCAAACTTTGGCTTTTCGGTGGACAAGATGTTTTATTCACTTTCTTGTCATTTGTCCATTCACTAACGTAGTTTATCTAATAAACTTTGGCGTTTACTCTTGTCGTACGTAAGATTAATTATAAAAATAAAAGACAACAATATTAAGAGACGATGTTCTAAAATCACGATCTGGTAACGTGCTCGAAATGTAGTAACCTGCTCCATATGCTGCCAGATGTGTATAATATGCCGAGGCACTTCAATAGTTGCAACTTACTGTGTAGAATGATAGTTATTTGATTCAATTTCAAATACAAGTGAAGTTCATTAACGTTTGTATTGTGAAATCATGAATTTTAAGATAAAAAATATTGAATGTTATTCTACGGAGCAATCTTACGTACGACCTTCACCAAGGACTTCTACTAAGAGTAAATATTAAGTGAAGAAATGAAAATGATTAAGTAAGTTTAAAATGATCAAGTATGTGAAAATGATAAATGTAAGATAAATTATATAAGGCTAAGTGTGTAAGTAAAAATTTACATAAAGAAAAAATTACAATACGGACAAAGTTAGTTTCAACATATGTTTCTTTCACATGAGTTGGTTTAAGACAACTATTTTTGGAGACAAATTATACTTGTCTTTCCTCTCTCTAGCAAATATGATAAATACCATCTTTCACAATTGAATATATTTATGTTATGATGTACGCATGATAAGATTTGGACCGTAAGACTGACAAAAAAATATAGAATGTAAAGGACTGTTGGATGAAAGTGATTGTTACAAATGAATATTCTAGAAGATAGTCATTCCAACGGCTTGATTGCGAATATTTACCCTCTTAAAATGATTCTACAAAAAGTTCAACTAAAAAGTAGACATAAGAATATTCAATGTAATTTTATATATAAATAGAGATATATATGATCTCAAAAGACATGATTATCTCAACTTCATCTCTTATTATCTCATCATCTTTCTGCATCAAAAATTTTCTTTACAACAATCATAATAAATTATGATATATTTTTAAAATGATTTGAATGGCAGCTAGTGTCGTACCATAACGTAATGATTAAGGATGCTATCAGTTAAGTGAATGATAAGTGAGTATTAACTACTTTATTTAACATGATATAAACTCTTGTGATTAGAGGGTTAAGAATATAAAAGGTTAGTATGGTATGGTAAATTCACATGTATGTGTATCGTACACATCTTCATTTTCCATGTCTACTAAAAAAATTGCTTTTCATTTGATTCATTCTAATGTACGATAATCTCCTATAATTTTTGTTTTTAGTTATGCATATTGAGGCTCAAAATCGCATAGGTCGAGACCTTTGTTCACAAGTTTAAAGGTCATCAAACAACTTTCGGGTCTGACTAAGATTCTTTAGCTCATTATGTAAAACCCATAGTTTGTCTCTATAAAGAGTAAGCCATTTAATCTCTATTACTTTGTCAAGCTATTACGACTGACTTGCATGTCACAGTCTAATTAACTAAGCTCCACACTAATATCAAATTAAATACCTTTATGTTTGTTTCTTTTTTTAATTATTCTTAAATTTATCATCCACTTACCGAGCAATGTGCTGTAATGACCTTGGATAGTAGATATTTAATATTTACAGTTTGACGAATGTGTCTGTGAGAAACACATTTGTTTTGCTATCTTGAACTTTATCAGGCTTAGTCACAATGTGTCAAAGTTTTGGGACCACTCAATCCGACTCGGCCTTAACCGGGTTCAGTGATCTGGAGCAAAACTTTTCTCCCAGCGTGGACAAGTCGCTCAAAGCAGAGGATCATATTAATAATTTGTACAAGCCTTTGAATTGCGAAATTCATATAATATGAAACTTAAAACTATTTAACTGCTTTTTAGTGTATCCTAAGGAAAGTTTACTAGACATATTATAACTCAGCGTGGCATCGAGGCTAACCCGTTTCAGGACAAAGTAGTCCCAGACACTGAAGCACCTAAATCTGTCAAGAAGTTTTAGAGGGTGACCAAACGATTCATCGACTTTAGCCTTTCATCTCCCGATCGTCCGACAAACATCTTTGCTTCCTTAATGTCTTGAAAGGAAGCAAGAAGTTTGGATGAATGGACAACTGCGACATGATCTTCTAGGACTTAAAAGCAATATTCGAGCTACTTTGTGGTGTTACTCATAATGTGTCTTAGAAACTCTGCTCCGCACCATGAAAGAGCGTAGATGCTCAGATAAAACAGTAAAAAACTACAAAGCAAAGAATAAGAGAGATAAGAATCGAATTGTACGTTGCTAAATTTCCTCACTGTATATGGGTAATAAATTCTCTACACATAAATGTTTAAAACTTTAGGTAGAAGAAAATAACACAAGCATGGTTAGCATGTACCCAGTATTCTCTCAAAGAATATGCTCTCTCTTTCTTACAAGTTACAAACATAAATAGCTTACAAGGAATATTCTTGTTGCGGTAGTCTAGATCCAATTATGCAGTTGATAAGATTTTACGAGGAAGAGAACGAAAAAGCAATATACTAAACTATGGAATTAGTGTATATAATAATTAAAAATTTGGTTTAAAATGATGTAGGACACCAAACCCATGTGGAGTCATGTTTTTAATTAGCAAATAAGGAGTGTTTTGATTAAATAAATGCAATGAATGAGTGAAAAAATATAAATTAAAAATAAAATGAGAATTACATGAATGAGATTTATGTACTAATGCAAAAATTATTTCATTTTCAAGCAACACAAATTAATAATTAAACATATGAATGAATACTTATAAGGAAGTCCTATTTCATTTCTATATCATTTAATTATATATGTGGAGGAGAAAAAGTTACTTGAGTCGTAACCCAAGATTCAAGACCAAGCCCTCAAAGGACCCAATAACATTGGGAGAATGACCCATAAAAAGACACTCACATGAAGGCCATCGATTGAACCATGGTCTAAGGATGAGCCCAAAGATGAGGCATCCCCTAAGTCGTAGATTGAACCATTGTCTGAGGGTGAGTGTCCCCTAGGCAATAGGCTGAACCATTGTGTGAGGATGAAGTGTCCCCTAGGCTGAGGGCTAAACCATGGTTCGAGGATGAGTTGTCCTCTCAGCCATGACGTGAACCATGACTTGAGGATGAGGGTCCCCTAGGCCTTGGGCTAAACCATGGTCTAAGAATGAGGCGTTTCCTAGGCCATGGGCTAAGAACGAGGTCTCCTCTAGGCCATGCTGAAACATGGTCTCAAAATGAGACGTCCCGTAGGCCATGGGATGAAACATGATCGGAGGATGAGGTTTTCCCAGGGCCATAGGTTGAAACATGGTCCGAGGATGAGGCATCCCCTAGGCCATAGGTTGAACTATGGTCCGAGGATGAGGCGTCACCTAGGCCATAGGTTGAACTATGGTCCGAGGATGATGCGTCACCTAGGCCATAGACTAAACTACGGTTCGAGGATAAGGCGTCTCCTAGGCCATAGACTAAACCATAGTCTGAGGATGAGGCGTCTCTTAGGCTATAGGTTGGTCCGGTTTGGATACATCCACTACTCATCAAACATTACCATAGACTAAGGGATTACACCAAGGATCCAATCCTAGGCAATGGGGTATGAACCCCATGATCCTAATATGACTGATGTTATCATGATGACTGAGGTAACATGATGGTCAAGGTCCATCACCTCCGTGATTGAGGCTATCATGATGATCGAGGTCTATCACCTCCATGTCTAAGGGTACCGTGATGGTCAATGTTCGTCACCTCCATGACCGTGGTCATATCAATGGCCAAAGCTCATCCCTCACATCTATGATCGCGGTGACCATGATGGTAGATATCAATGGCCAATGCCATATTGATGGCTGAGGCTACCATGATGGTTGATGATCATCACCTCCATGATCAAGGCTACCATGATGGTCGAGGTCAATCACTTCCATGGTCAAGGTTACCAGGATGGTCGATGTTCATCTCCATCCACCGATCTAGCTACATATTTTAACCTTTTATGCATGGGAACACCAGCTAAGGGATAAAAAAGGGAAGCCTTAGCTATCTTACTATGAGATTGAGCCAAAGAACGCAATCCTACATTGACATTTCACATTAGTACACCTCCTTCCTTATTAGCTTAAGGAGAGGAGATACATTGAACATAGTGTTACAATTTTCCTATAGTACAAAGTGTAACTATCGTCGTCAAGCAATAAATTTCTATAAAAATAAAGTATCGTCCACATGATTGATTGATATTAATTATTGAAATTAACAAGACCTTAATTCTAATTGAGAATGATGAAAAATTAGAAGTTTTAATTAAACTAAAATTCTAATTAAACTAAAGCGATAAAGATTTGATAATGATAAATAATTCAAATTTGATAAGATAAAAGATCTAGGGATTCTGATTTCGCTAAACCAAACATGATCAAAATTCTAAAACTCAATCAATCAATGTATATCAAATTATTGATAACGAATTTCTCTAAAGTAATTATCAATCTTTCTCAAGTATCGATAACCATGAATCAAAAATATTAAATTCACATCTCTCTTAAGATTAAATAAATTGAAACTCATTAAGCACATGAAATTATAATTACTACACTAGATCCATAATATCTCTAATTTATGAAATTCTAATGGTGTTATAAACAAAGATAAAATTTAATCATCATTTCTCAGTCTCAGAATTAAATCTAAAATCATGCAATAGTTGGTCAGACGATCACAAATATTACGAACGGATTATAACATTCAATAATACTAAATAAACATCGATTGAATTGAAAATAAGAGTTTATGAACAATCATGGTTTGGCTACGTCGTAGACATAGATAAGAAATTAGAACATACTAGAATAAGAAGATATCCTAATAATATTCATGAACATAGAGGAAAAGAGAAGAAAAAACTAGATTTGAGGATGAATTAAATTTGAGATCCGTCTCCCGGTTGGATTCGTCTTCGTTTGCTCTCCAAAAAGCTTTCTCCTTTGTCTCTCACTTCTAAAAGTCCTCCAAGAATGCTATGGTATTATATTTTTACACTAAGGTTCGTCAAGGATTGGATTGACATGAAAAAATCGTAAAAAAAATCTAAAATCGCACCAGCATTGCGGCGGTGGGAGCCAAAGTCGCGACGCTGGGAAGAGGCGCTGGCTTACTGGTTAATGTGGTTGCTGCCAGCGTCATGGCGGTGGAAGCCAGCGCCGCGACGCTGGCCATTCTACCCAGATCCATCTTTTTCTCGTTTTATCTGCATTTTTTCCTTCCAAATCTTTCAAAATCACCCCAAATGTATTTTAGTATCTAATGTACAAGATAAAAACAAAAACAAAATTAAATAAAAAGATAAAACTCAAATAACCAATAAGATTAAAGTTAAGATTATCTAAAATATTAGTGTGAAGCACACTCATCAAATAGCCTCAAACTTAACTTTTTCTTAGTACTCAAGCAAAACTAAAATAAAAAATCAAACAAGAAAACATTAAACACTAATTAAAGAAAACTACAGATCAAATGATGAAATATTTTGACTAACTAAACATGTCTTAGAGATTTTAAAATAGCGTTAACCCAAGAAAAACATCTGAATTGTGATCATGTAGAGTTTCAGCACTACAAACTTACATTACACCTTGAAAAATCCTGAGTGCGTGTGTGTTACCTTAAGTCGTTCAATTTCTTTATCTCAAATGAGTTTATGCAACCAAGTCTCGTAAAAGTGGATCTATTAATCCATAAATAGATTAGAACTGCATAGGCCAATTTTTCATGTCACTCTCCACTAATTAGGCAATCCATAACAATTCAGATCATTAAGACTTTTGTAGGCTTGTAATGTATGGCTAGGGTTTAGGGTAGGATAAATGATATTATTTCGGCCCAATCTTTACTCATAGTCATACATGAATTCTAGAAATCAATGAGCTTAACTCAACAGTTCTTGTAACACCCCTAAACTGGTCATTCCACCTCTTGAATTATCAACCATGCTCAACCACTCTTTTTTCTCATTGTTTCTTTTTTTTTTTTGAATTTGATTCTCTTAAGCTTCTCTTTTCCTTAACAAGCTTTCAATTAATAGCTCCCAAACCAGTTGTTCTTAGAGTATTAGGTTTTAAGACACCATTTCGAGCTTAGTCACTCTAGTCCAAGATGCTACGAAATCAAACTTATTCACAAACTTTTTTTATATCGAAACTCCTCCCATCCACCTCGATTGACATAGCTTCAACTAATTTCTTAGAACATCCAAATACTATGAGTAAAAAGGGTTACCAGGGAAAACTTTTCCTAGAAATCTTTCTTTTTCTTATTATTTTCTCTTCATTTTTTTCTTTTTTTTTCTAAGCTCTTAGCAAGATCATCACCCATTGTCCTAGTTTCTGCTTTAATTGGCTGAGAATTTTCAACAATGAATTTTTTGAGGTTCTGCTAACTCCTTGCCACTGCGAAGAATAATGGCATTTACTTATTCTTTTGGATTCCTCTCGATGTTGCTCGGTAGAGAACCTTGTGGCCTTTGAGTGAGTATATCTGACAATTGGCCAATTTGAAGCTCCAAATTTGGAATAGATGCAGCTTGACTTTGAATACTTATTTCTTGCCTCTGAAGTGTAGCATCTGTTCTTTGCCATAAAATTGAGTAGTGTTGACTGTGAGTTGGATAAGAGAATCTTCTAAAGAAAATTTAGGCTGTTGAGGCTAAAATTGAGGCTGAGTAGCAACTTGCCCAAAAATTGAGTAGTATTGACTGTGAGTTGGATAAGAGAATCTTCTAAAGAAAATTTAGGTTGTTGAGGCTAAAATTGAGGTTGAGTAGCAACTGGTGTATTCATCATATTCTGACTATTCTTCCAAGAAAAATTTTGGTGATTTTCACCATCCTTGGTTATAAATGTTGGGCAAGTGGATTATTCTGCCTGCTGTAATTCTCAATAAAATTAACATGTTCTGACTGAGAAAGAGCAAAAGAATTACCCGCTTGACATTCAGTACTAAGATGAGGTCCATTGCACAAATTACAAACTTCTCGTGAAGCATGAATAGTATTAGCACTGGCGGTGAAAGAGCTCAATTGCTTGGACAGTGTAGCTACTTGCGTAGTAAGAGCGGTAAAAGCATCGACTTCATGAACTCCATGAATCTTTCTTGACACGTTGCGCTCAATTGGCCATTGATAGGAATTAACAGTCATTTCTTCAAGCAAAACATAAGCCTCCTCATGTGTTTTATCCGTTAAAGCTCCTCCTACTGCTGCATCCACTAGTGTTCTCGTTGAATTTTCTAAACCATTGTAGAAAGTTTGAACTTTTAGCCATCCAAGAAGTCCATGATGTGGGCATCCTCTAAATATCTTTTGAAACCTCTCCCAAGCTTCATAAATAGGCTTCATATCATATTGGACAAAAGTATTGATCTCGTTCCTCATCTTGGCTATTTTAGCTGGTGGAAAGAATTTAGCCAAATGTTTTTCAGAAAGTCCATTCCAATTGATCTAGCGGGTAAAGAGTTCAACCAACTCTTAGCCTGATCTCGATGTGAAAATGGGAATAATCTTAGCTGAATTGCATCAGTTAAGACATTATTGTTCTTGAATGTCTCACAAATTTTGAGGAAAGTGGTTCTGTGATAATTTGGATCATCATTAGACATACCATTGAACTGATTTTCTTGCACCATGTGAATGATAGCTGGCTCAATCTCAAAATTGTTGGCATTAATAATAGGGCGTTGAGTAGTAGAGGCGTCCTCATTGACCACTGGCATAGTATAATCCCGAATTGTCCGGTTATGTTAGTTCTTCATAATTTCAAGATTTTCTCTAGCGTCTTCCATGGTTTCTGAGGTTGTTTAGAAGCTTCCAAATTTTCTCAGACACCTTAGAAAATGCTTGAAAAATCAAAATGGTAAACAACCCTAAATAAAAAAAAATTAAGACTCGAAGTAAAATTAAGGATACGTAACTCCAATATTAATAAACAAAATCAATCCCCGGCAACGGCACCAAAAACTTGTTACGATATTTTTATAGTGCAAGTGTACACTGCCAACGTCAAGTAATAAATTTTTATAAAAATAGAATATCGTCCACAAGATTGATTGATATTAATTATTGAAATTAACAAGGCTTTAATTCTAATTGAGAATGATGAAAAATTGGGAGTTTTAATTAAACTAAAATGATAAAGTTTTGATAATGATAAATAATTCAAATTTGAATAGATAAAAGATCTAGGGATTTCGATTTCACCAAACCAAACATGCTCAAAATTTTAAAACTCAATCAATCAATGTTTATGAAATTATTGACAGCGAATTTCTCTCAAGTAATTATCAATATTTTTCAAGCATCGATAACCATGAATAAAAAATACTAATCACACATCTTTGTCAAGATTAAATAAATTGAAACTCATTAAGTACAAGAAATTGTAATTATTACACTAGATCCATAATTATCTCTAACTTATAAAATTCTAATGATGTTATAAACAAAGATCAAATTTAATCATCACTTCTCAGCTTCAGAATTAAATCTAAAATCGTGCAATAGTTGGCCAGACAATCACAAGCATTAGGAACGGATTATAACACTCAACAGTACTGAATAAACATCGATTGAATTGAAAATAAGAGTTTATGAACAATCATAATTTGACTACGTCGTAGCCCTAGATAAGAAGTTTAGAACATACTAGAATAAAAAGATATCCTAATAATATTCATGAACATAGAGGAAAAGAGAAGAAAAAACTAGATTTGAGGATGAATTGAACTTGAGATCCGTCTCCCGGTTGGATTCACCTTCATTTTCTCTGCAAAAAGCTTTCTCACTTGCCTCTCACGTCCAAAAGTCCTCCAAGAATCCTAAGATATTATATTTATACACTAGGGTTTGTCAATGATTGGATTGAAGTGAAAAAATCACAAAAAAAAATCTAAAATGACGCCAGCGTCGTGGTGCTGGCTTACTGGTTCATGTGGTTGCTGCCAGCGTCGCGACGGTGGAAGCCAGCGCCGCGACTCTGGCCATTCTACCCAGATCCGTCTTTTTCTCATTTTATCTGTATTTATTCTTTCCAAAATCAACCCAAATGCATTTGAATATCTAACCTACAAGATAAAAACAAAAACAAACATAAATCAGAAGAACTCAAAGAACCAATTAAATTAAAGTTAAGATTATCTAAAATATAAGTGTGAAACACACTCATCACATAAAAAAACGCACCATGTGAAATCTATATAAATAGATGGTGCTCTCCATTCATTTACGGTGTGATTCCTCCTCACTTTTATTATTTCTAAATTACTCTAGTGACTTGATCGTCTAAGTGTAGTAGGTGAGTGATCACCCTAATGTCATGATTATTACTTTCATGATCGTTCTTTATTTCTTAGATATTTTGATGAACACTGGGTGACATGTGGCATTTATCTTACCGTAAAAATAGATGGAAGTAAATTTTTCGCATAAAAAATGTACATTCAACTTACTTACTATTTAACTTTATTTTATCTTAAAAATGTTGCATTCGGAGTTCTTTTACTTTATTTGGTTTTATTCTATTTCTTCACAAAATTACACACATTTCAAGTTTGAAGTCACAAATAGGGGAAATGAGTGAACTAGAGTAGAGTAGAGTTGTCTTATTTCCTACACCATACTGATCCCCAATGGACACTCCCGAATCTTTCAATCCACAAAATGCTGAAAACAATCCTCCTGCTTTCCTCTATTACTCTAATAAATACTATTACTTTTAATCTTTCAATCTTACATAAATAAATGCTTATGACAATAAGTCTTGAGGGCAATTTGGGATTTTTTTAATTTTTAGGTAAAATTAATGAAATAAGTGAAATTACTTATAACGTAAACTTTTCAAGACTACTTATATGAATGAAAAGTAACCCATTGCGGTGGATTGCTGCAAGCAGGCATTGCTCTGGACGTATTACATCACTGTCCTGAGCTGGCTGTTTGGGGAAATTTTAAAGGAGAAACTACTTTCATTGTTTGGCTCGAAAGCCTCGAGCATTTGAAAGTGGAAGTCAGCTTGGATTTTGGCAACGTTTTATCTACCATTGTTGGTGTCACACTTTCATTTATATTTCCATTTTACAAAGCTTAAAATGTGGGGAGCTATCTTCTAGCTAATATGTACGTTTGTAGTTATTCCTGTAGAGATGGACGCCGAAGATGTTTCACCCTATCAGAATGGAGATATTGTGAATCCCTCTAAAAGCTCAAAAGACACCAAATTGGAGATAAATTGGATGAAAACATCCTTCAAAGTTACAACTGTCAAGTTATGTTGAAGAAAGAGAAACAGAAAGTATTGCCTCAGAAGGAAAATCTTCATCACAGGCAAAAAGGGAAAGCAGAACAGTAACTTTCACCAAACACAGTGGGTGTCTAACCACTTCTGGAAAAATGATCAGTAGGCATCCGTTGGAGAAATCATAGGCAACCGTTAGAAATTATATGTATATATACATCACTTACTCATTGTAAAGAATTAGAATTCTTAATAAGAAATCAGAACAAGAAGTTCATCATCTTTCTTTAAGATCAGAGCACTAAAGTGTTCATCATTTCTAGGGTTCATAATTTCTACATGGTATCAGAGCAACGATTCTGAGAACCAACGCATAAAACAGTATGGAAGAACCATCAACCTCCGGCCAGCTTCACCACCACGACACTAATCCCAGACTGACCTCCATCCTGCTCACTGGCCACAACTACATACCGTGGGCCAGGGCGGCTCGGGTGAGCCTGAAAGGAAGAGGCAGACTGGGTTTCGTGGACGGCAGTAAGCCAAGGCCAGACCGAAACCCAGAGGAATGGGGCATCATGGACAACCAGGTAATGACCTGGATAACTAATTCCATAGACCCAAAACTCAGTGAAATCTTTTGTTTTTGTGAAACAGGACAGGAACTATGGATTGTGAACAAAACAATTTCGCGCAAGTCTTTGAACTTAAACGAGAGATCTCCCAAGCAAAAGAGGGGGACAGATCAGTACCGGAGTCGACTGGGTTTTTAAAATCTAAGTTCAAAGAACTCGAAACCCTAAGACCGATGACCACTGACCTGAAGGAACTCCAAGAGCGGGCTGAACAAGATATGGTGTTCCATTTCTTGACGGCTCACGACTCAAGCTACGAGGCGTTCTGGGCTCAGATCTTGATGTCGACGGAGAAGCCAACATTTGCCACGGTCTCAGCCATGGTTCAAAGAGAAGAAACCAAGCGAAGAGTGATGAGTACCAGAGACGACAAGGCGGAGGCACTAGCCATGGCGACCCACGGCTCCCTCCGAAACCCTAACCCTAGGGAAGGGGGAAGGCACCACGGACAGCCAGGCGAGTCGGTGAGGTGCAGCCAATGCCGAAAGGAGGGCCACACCCACGACCGGTGCTAGAACCTGCACCCTCATCTCCGGCAGAACCAGGAAAGAGAGAGAGGAAAAGGGACCGTCGCCTCTGGAATAGGGAGAAAGTTCCAGAAGGGGCGCGAGAATGACAAGCGAGGGGGCTCCGCGAGGGAAACATTTCCCTTTTATACCGAGGGTTTCAGCGGAGCGGGTTACGGGTCAGTCGGGTCTCGACTCGACCGAGACCACAGAGCCCACATGACAGACGGACCCGGTTCGGGTAATGGGTACCGACCTGATCGAATGGAGGAAATGGACAGATCCAGATCCATTAGAGCAGATCTGCACACAGAAAACAACGCACAGATGGCTACACTGCTCAAACAATTCGGAGAATTTTTACACGATACCTCAGGTTCATCTATCTGCAATACTGTCAATTATTTTTCTAAGTCTGCAAATTTTTGTCATAACTTAGAACACTGGATAATAGACTCTGGTGCCTCAGACCACATGACTCATAACACAAAAAACCTACACAGTCTCACTAAATTAGAAAGACCACAACACGTGACGGTAGCCAATGGAAATAAAGTTCCAATTTTTGGCATAGGGTCCACCACACTGTTCACAAAAACCATTAACAACGTACTTTGCCTACCCAATTTTAACTCCAATCTCCTATCCGTCAGTAAAATAACCAAGGACTAAACTGCAATGTTACTTTTTCGCCTGACAAAGTAATTTTTCAGGATCGAGTCACCGGGAGGAAGATTGGTGAAAGGAAATTTAGAAACGGTCTGTACTACTTAGAAGATACTGACAAAACATGCCTGTGCACCTCCAGTACAGTACAAAAAGATAAAATATTACACTGGAGATTCGGTCATCCCTCCGAAAAAATCCTAAACAAATTACTCGATTGTAATTCAGACTCTAGCAGTTGATCAGTCTATAAACTTTCAAAACAAACCAGGTTACCCTTTCCACTATCTAGTAGTACGACAAAACGATGTTTTGAATTAATTCATTCTGAGTTTGGGGACCCGCCCCAGTTGATTCATATAATAAATTCAAATATTTTGTTACATTTATTGATGATTTCTCTCGCACCACATGGTTATACCTTTTAAAATCAAAAAATGAAGTCTTCAATCGTTTTCAAGAGTTCAACAATTTAGTTGAAACTCAATTTGAAACAACCATAAAAATCTTTAGGTCTGAAAATGGAACCGAGTATACTAACAACACCTTTTTTGAGTTTTTTAAACAAAAGGGTATACAACATCAAACCACCTGCATCCACACCCCACAACAAAATGGTGTCTCAGAACGCAAAAACCGACACCTTCTTGAAATGACTAGGTCTCTCCTCCTCCAAAACAACGTACCCAATAGATACTGGTCCTATGCTATACTCACAGCAACCTACCTCATCAATCGGTTACCCAGTGTAAAATTGCATCTGAAAAGCCCTTTAGAAATTCTCAAGGGTAGGAAAATTAACCTAGATCATATACGAGTATTCAGATGTACATGCTTCGTACACATTCCAAGACTTGATAAATTGGACAAAACCTCAGTCAAAACTCTATTTTTGGGGTATTCCGCTGAGAAAAAGGGATATAAGTGTTACGACCCAATAAACCATAAACTCTACATCTCACGAGATGTGCAATTTTTAGAACTAGAATCCTATTACCCAAAGGACCCCGACAACCATAACCACCACCAAACGTTTCCGCTACCTAAAAGTATTATTTCCTCTGATATCATAAGACAGGAATAGGATACCGCATCAGCCGCGCCTGAGACAACTACCTCAGGGGGAGCAACTGATGAGGCAGTTGTCACTGATGAAGTAGTAATCGTAAGAAGGTCAACAAGGTAAAATCAACCCTCAACAAGATTAAAAGACTATATGTCCCATCAGGTTCTATAACCTATCCAAAATTTCCTATCTTATGATAAAATCTCTAACATCCACAGGGCATACTTAGGAAAAATTGATGAAACAATTCAGCCAAAGACCTATCAAGAAGCCCAACTCGACCCCAAATGGAGAAAGGTGATGAATGAAGAACTTCTAACCTTGGAAAAGAATGAAACTTGGGACATAATCCCACTACTCAACGGGAAGAAACCTGTAGGATGTAAATGGGTCTACAAGACCAAATACAATAGCAACGGCACCATCGAAAGATATAAAGCTCGACTAGTTGTCAAGGGCTTTACTCAGACATATGGAGTGGATTACCAGGAGACGTTCGCTCTAGTGGCAAAAGTGAACACGTTCCGAGTGTTACTATCGTTACCACTAACCTCAGCTGAGAACTATATCAAATGGATGTAAAAAACGCATTCCTCCAAGGAAATCTGGAAGAAGAAGTATATATGTCCCTACCTCCAGGACACGAGAAAGTAACGCACCCATCTCTGGTGTGTAGATTAAAGAAGGCTATCTACGGCCTGAAACAGTCACCAAGGGCATGGTATGGAAAATTAAGCTTGTCTCTTTTAAAAATTAACTTTTTCAAAAGCTCTGCTGACTCATTTATGTTCGTCAAACACACGAACAACTCCACCACCATCGTTTTAGTCTACGTAGATGACATCATCATCACCGGAAATAACCACGATGAAATATGGAGTGTTCAACAATTTCTAAAAGGGGAGTTTGACATTAAAGATCTAGGAAAACTGAAATAGTTCCTAGGGATAGAAATAGATCACTCGAAAAAGGGACTATTTCTATCTCATAGAAAATATATCTTAGACTTGTTAAAAGAAACTGGTATGATAGGGGCAAAACCTGCTAGCACACCAATGGAAACCAACATGAAAATATGACTTAATGATAGCAAACCATTAATTGATATAGGCCAATATCAAAGACTAGTAGAAAAACTAATTTATCTAACGGTTACAAGACCAGATATCACTTTTACAGTTAGCGTTATCAGTCAATTCATGCACGCACCCTGCACGAATCACCTGGCAGCCGCAGAAAGGATACTCAGATACCTTAAAGGAACACCCGGTCAAGGGATATGGATAAAGAGAACCGGGGAAAACTCTATAGTTGGATACACTGATGCAGACTGGGCAGGTAGTTATGATAGAAAATCTACATCTAGTAACCTGGAAGAGCAAGAAACAAACAATTGTAGCAAGGTCAAGTGCAGAGGCAGAATACAGAGCCATGGCCTCCACTGCTAGTGAACTCACATGGATTAGACATCTTCTTCAAGATATGAAGGTTGAGATGAAAAAAATGATAGAGATGCACTGTGACAACCAAGCAGCACGTCATATTGCAATGAACCCCATTTTCCACGAGAGAACCAAACACATTGAAGTGGACTGTCACTTCATAAGAGAGAAGGTACAGTCGGGAGAAATCGTCATTCCTTTTGTATGTAGTGAAGACCAGCTGGCCGACATCTTCACCAAAGCCCTCGACAAAAATAGCCTCCAAAGAATACTTAACAAGTTGGGCTCGATCAACCTATACGAACCCAACTTGAGGGGGAGTGTTGAAGAAAGAAAAACAGAAAGTATTACCTCAGAAGGAAAATCTTCATCACAGGCAAAAAGGGAAAGCAGAATAGTAACTTTCACCAAACACAGTGGGTGTCTAACCACTTCTGGAAAAATGATCAGGAGGCATTTAATGGAGAAATCATAGGCAACAATTAGAAATTATATGTATATATATATATCACTTAGTCATTGTAAAAATTTAGAATTCTTAATAAGAAATCAGAACAAGAAGTTCATCATCTTTCTTTAAGATCAGAACACTAAAGTGTTCATCATTTCTAGGGTTCATAATTTCTACACTTATGATCCTGAGAGGGTCGAGCCCCCGAGTACAAAGTTCATGGTAGACGATCAGTCCCATGCTCCTATGCTCATGTGTCCCATACGAGGAGCAAGATGCATCTTTATAGAAGAGCCCACAGACACACCCATCCCACCTCGACGTAGCCCTAATGATGAATCTCTTATAAGCAAATTTTTTTCTTTTATGAAATAATACATACATGTTCTGCTAGATATGTTTTTGTCTCATTATGCTGGCTTGATCTTCTGTTTTAGGGTAGTGAAGAGGAGATGATTGTAATTCCTCGAGCTTCAGACGCCGCTGGGGGCTCTATCTCTGCCCCTGCGGGTGCTTCACATGCACTTTGTGAGGACGCTTTCCACAACGTATTTGCCTGTCACAGTCTTCCCATATGCTTTTCCTTACCTTTCCATTTTCTTGTACTGACACTTATTATTCTGCTTTTTTAGGATTTTGTCATGCCTCCTTCTCTTACCTTCAGGCCAACGTCCGCTAATAGGATTGCAAGTGTGAATGCCGTGATGAGTTCTTCGGCAGAATTCACTCATAATCTAAACATTCCAGCTCCCCTGCCAACACACTCTCCGAGTCTTGTCGTCATTTCTGATTTACTTCTCCCTTTCGATAGGACTCTCGAGACATCTTCACAAATATTCTTAAGTTTTCATCTCCTAAACCACGGATCCATATTCCCATGGATGTTCTATGTCGCAACATGCTTGGGACGCGGAACGACGATTGAAAAAAAAACATTTTTGAAGAAAATAAATTCGGAGTCAATTTTAAAATAATTTTAGGGTATGATTGGTCATCCAATTTTAAAATAAAAATTTTGGTCTACAAAAACTCAAAGTTGGTTCATGAGTCATTTGTCTGTGGGGAAGGTATTAGCACCCCACAACACCCATTGTTAAAATGGTTACCCAAATGCTATCCAAATTATATTTTAAAACAAGATTAAAGAAATTCATTTTTGAATGTCTCATTTGGTATATTTTGTATCATAAAAATGAACAAAATAAATGACCTTTAATCGGGTGGTACAAATACAATTGAAAAATTATTTTTTGTTTTTATATATTTTTTTAAAATCAAACCATTATTGGAGTTACTTTCAGTATCCCAAAAATAAATTCTCACCTCGGTAGTTTGAGAAATTTGGCATCCCAAAAATTCTGAAGTCCGTCATTAGATTTTTTTAGTGAAAACTAAATAATTTAATTTACAAAATTTAAATCTAATTGTTATGGTTTTAATTTATGAACGTTAATTCTGATGATAAAAGAGTGAAACAATAATCACATTACAATCATGACGATATGATAATAATACATAAAAATAAATAAGAACAGATAACAACTATAAAAAAAATAATAATGAAAAGAAAGTTAAGGGATGATAAAAATATATGATAAATTTAAAAAAGAATATGTAGGGTGAAAATAAGGAAACATTATGTGAAACAAGTAAAAAGATATATATATATATATATATAATAAATTAAACAAAACTAATAAAAAATGAAAAATAAATAACAAAAAAAGGAAAATGAAATAAATTACAAATATATATATAGGGTGAAATCACCCTCTATCACAACAGAGGGTGATGTCACCCTCTATCACGACTTCTGTTACTCATGAATCCTGCAAGTATTCACGAGTTAAAAAATCTGGTAGAGAATTTTGTTCACGTTTGATGTATTCATGAAAGTCCAATACTGATAATATACTTTGCCAAGAAGCAAATATATGTTTAGATGCAAGATTTTGAATATCTTTTTTAAATATCTGTTTGGCAGCTGAGCAATCAACTCTAATTAAAAAATGATGGTTCAAAAGATCATCTTAGAATTTTAAAACATACTTTACTATAGATAAACATTCATGTTTAATAGTAGGATATTTTAATGATGAACCTTTCCAACCTCCTGAGGTAAATCTTAAGAGTTCTTCCTTTTGACTGTTTGGATTAAATTGTTTAGGAATTCCTTTATATCCCGGGTTAGATGCATCTCTCTCTACAATCTTTTTTCAGTTAGGATTGAGTAAAGATAAATAAAATAACTGTTTGATTTTTGTTTTAATACATTGTACTACAAGAGTATGTTCTGGAGACCAAGGTACATGATTTTTAGTAACTCTAGTACAAAGAAGAGAGGCATCTTGAGATAAATGCGGATAAAAGTCTCTAATGTAATTAAGATTCCCTAAAAACTCTGTAATTGAGCTTTGTCCTTTATTTCATATGGAAATTTAGAGGTAAACTTGATACTTCTGTTAATAGGAATGATCGTTTCACTAGTAAGAAATTGAATTTCTTTTTGAATAAAATTTATCTGTTTTTCTTTATTCTAGACAAGATCTTTAATCTGATCAAGTTCTTTCATATAAGGTGCAGTTATAAATTCAAAGATTATGTCTTTGTTATTAATATTAGTATGGATACCTAAAGTATGAATTCTAGTTATATGCATTAATAAACAAAGAAAATGAGTGCCTAAGATAATGCCTTGTGTCATGTTTTTAATTAAAATAAATGCAGTCGGTAGACAAACACCTTGATTATAGATAAGTACTTCAGGAAGCTTAAACTCTATATGCATAGAGTTACCACTAGCACTGGTTAAAGATTTGATGGATTTCTGGAAGTATTTGATAGGAACTAAACCTTCCTGAATACAGTTCAAGTTAGCGCCACTTTCAACGAGGGCAATGTCATCTTTAATTATAAAATTGGGTTTTATAATAAAAGTGATTATGGTATACATTAAAAATAAATATTGGTTATCTTCAAGTTGGGACGAATATTTGAGTTTTTCTTTAGGAGTTTTTCTTTTAAAAGATAACCGTTGTTTAATATTAAGAAGATCCTGGAAAATAATCTAGTTGCCATTTGTAATTGTTTTATATCATTCTTAAGAATGTTGACTTCCATCTTTAAATCTGGAATGACTACAAGTTTTTCAATAGTAGGGGTTTTCTAAATACATTTCATAACTTCATGCATCCTATAGTTTTCTGTAGGAAGGAGAAGTTCTTGTTTGGTGTGTTTCTGATAACAAAGTTCAAGAAATTTTAATTTCATTTCAGGATTAGTTATTTGGTCAGTAGATTAAGCTGGACTATTGAATATCAGTTAAAACATCAAGGCTAGGTTGTCCAAGATCAAGACCAACAATTTCAACAATAGCCTTCCAGTAATTGGCTTCGGTTATCATGTTACTGGTCTTAGAATAACAACAAGGTTCTGGATTATCAGAAGAAGAAGATTCAGAAGTGGAATAAATCTCAGCTAAATCATTATCTAAAACTAGATTCTGAAGTACTATCTTCATTAGAAAGACAATTTAAAATCTTTTGTTGAGTTTCCTCACCCAAGGACATCTCATTATGCTTCTATTTTATCTTAGACTTGCATTTATTAGCGTAATGTCCAATTAAACCACATTTATAACATTTTATTTGAGATTTATCTTTTTTAAGATAAAATGTTCTCTTACTGGTTTTCCTTCAAGGTCTTTCTTGATAAGTAAAATGAGGTATTTTTCTAGAAGAGTATTTTCTGGAAGACTTTAATTTCTAAAAAGGTTTAAGATTTCTGGAGGTAGAAGGGTATTGGATTTTTGTGTCATAAGCAAATTGATTACAAAATTCTCCTAATTCTTTTCTGTTGGTAAGATTCTAGTGTTTTATTGCACAAGGATAATCCTTCTTCAATGATAGTTCTAATAAGATGGACATAAAAGTACTGGTTGTAAGAGATATCCATTTCATCATGACGGCCCCTTAATTTCTTTCTAACTTTTTAGGCAAAAAGGCTGAGGAGACAATCAATGAACTTTACCTTCCAATGTTCACTGTTAGCGTCAGATCTCTGCATGACTTTCATAAGGAAAACATCTTTAAACCACCTAAAATGGGTTAAAGATGGGCATCCAATATTCTGGAGAAGTTCTCTATGTCTATATGTATTGATTATTCTTGGTCCTACAAAATGATGTAGAATGGCTTGTGCTAAGTTATATCAAGCATCTTCAATTTTAGTCTCAGTCCTAGTGAGAGGATCAACATTAATCTTAAAGAAACTTAAGACTTTAGTTTTCTGGGTTTCAGTAAGACAGTTATCCCACCATCCTTTAAGAATTCCTGGAAAACCCTTAACAAAAAATCTACAGATTTGATGGCAATCTTATCATTCTGTTTACAAACAGATGCATACATTATCATGTGATGTATGGTTTCAAATACTTGATATTCCGTTTTACCATCTATGTTCCATTCATAGATGGTTTTTTTGTGATAAGATTTCTGGGTATGAAAGAAATCTTCTTCATATAGGATATCCTGAGGAGTAGGTCAAGAATAATAATAGCGACCCGGTCTTATTAGGGCCATACGGGTTGTAGGTTTCTGGGAATATGAAGTTATGTTGATAGTATCATCAAAGTTTTTCTAGATGTCTAAGATTTGGGAAAGAGAGTAATTCTCTGTTTCATCTTCGGGTTGATCTTGATTCATCATATTTATTTGTCCTGATGATTCTGGATGATCAATAATCTTCATATCTATGATTTTATCAATGAGGGTTGTCATAAAGTCCTTATCTTTCTTATTGGATTTCAGCTTAAAGTTGGTGACTTTAAGTGGTGGTTTTATAGTTCCAGGTTGGAGATCAAGGGTCTTAGGTTTAGGTTGAATCTGGTCTTCTATTCTGGTTAACTAATTTCCTATGGTTCAGAGGAAAATATTAGTATAGTTATTCTATTTGGTTAAAGGTAAAATATCTTTAACTTTTATTGGTTCCTGTCTAATGAGTTTTTCTGGTATTTCAACATAATGATTGATAACTAATGGTTTAAGGTTATCATTACCTAGAGCAAGCTCTAGGGATAAAGGTAGAGGATAGATAGATTGATAAGTGCTACCACTATTGTAATCTAAGTTCTTTGGATTCCTGTTAACACATTCAAGCAGTCTTTATTATGTAAATACAGCTGGGGTGCAAACTCACAATACCATTAAGGAAAATGTTTAAGATAGTGGTTTTTATTTAAATGATAATACTACTAGCTTTTTAAGGTTTGTAATTATTGTGGAGTATGGGTTTTAAAATACCATGCTCTAAATTCCTGATATATGGGTTGCATAAAGTCCTGGTTAAGCTATTTTCTCAAATCACTATTTAGAGAGAAATCCATTAAGTATTGAATTGCCTTATGTTGTCATAAACACCATGAGGTATTTGATTGTCATAAATATGAATACCCTTAATATAGTCTTCAAGAGTAGTATCTTTTACTGAAGGACTTGAGGATTTATCAGATCCTATGGGTTCATATATAGATTGTCTAGAGGATTCTAGAAAGTCAACATTATAGGCAGGAATACTCCTATAACAAGTACTAGAAATGGTTCTAGTTAAGGGTTTTTGAAATTTGAGGTATATATTACTTCTTTGGGTTTGGATTACATCTTCTAGAGATTGTCTAATGATAGGTCTGTTAGGAATAGCATTAGGAATTTACCATCATTTGGAAAGGTGATTTCTTCCCAAGGTATCATCTTAGGGATAGTTACTTGACTATTGAAGAGGTTAGTGTCAATAAGGACTATGTATCCTTGTTCACTCTATTTTCTAGTGTCTGGATTTAAGGTTGATAGAAGTTTAAGATGAATTCTGAATAATATAGCAAAAGAACCAGATCCTGATAGATAGTCATATCCATGAGATATCACTCTAAGTTCTAAGACCTTAGATAAATTACTATCATTAAGGGCTGCACTTAGATTCAAGTATATATTAAAATAAACTGGTCCATGCGAAAGGCTGGTTTCAATGGCTTCCATAAGGGAAGCTTTCCAAATAAGACATCTACCAACTCTAAGAGTGCACTGAATAATGGTATTTTGGCCAAGTAGAGTCAAAGGCTTAAAAGCTATCTAAACAAGTCCTATAAGAAGATATTTATACTTTTGCATAAAAATGATACAAATCATGAATATTCATTAAATAATTATATCATCATTATTCTGTAAAGGAATATCATGCTCAAAAGTTGTAATTATTTTCCTACTAGTAAAATTAAAACTTCAAATTTTATAAATTGTTTTTGGTTTTACTTTGAGTACTGTCCATTTATCTCTGTTAGCCTTATATTTCTATGAGATAACTTTTGATGATAACAAAACATTATTGACGTTGCTAATAAATCTAATCAAGTCCGCAAAAGCTATTGACAAGATTATCACAATGCATTCCAATTGAAGATCATGAACATATTTATTTTCATAGTAGCTCATAAAGCATTGATATTGAAGATCTTGAAGATATTTACTTTCATGTAATTTTTATTAGGAGCTTACTCATTTTATTTACCTTTATTAAAGCTCAATTTATTTAGAGATGCCAATCCATAAATTAAGTCTTCATCCATAAAATGCCTAAACACCAAAAATCATATATCTCTTGCACAACAGACAAAATATATGAGATGGAAATAATGACAAAGCACAAACAAATTAAGTTTCAATTTCAAGTAGACAAAGAGAGATGGAGCTTACCAAAATAGTTTTTATACCATATTGTGTTATTTTGGGTAGGAGTTTTCCTTTCCTTTTGGTAAAGGATTTTTTGTCCTTCTTATTAAGGATGGAGTGTCATTTCCTTTGTCTATATTCAAAAATTTGAAAATTTCCCTCCTAAACCCTAACCTCCATCTCCTCTATAAATACACCCAATTTCTATTCACAAAACATAAAATTCATTGCCAAAAGACTTGCTCTTAAAACTCTTCCAATACTCTCCCAAATCTCTCTTAATATTTTGAGCTTTATACTTGTAAATTTTTTGAGTGAGCAAGATTTTTTTTTTGTGAGCTTAGATTGGAGATTCTAGTCTTTTGAGAGAGTTATTCTAAGGGGTCACTTAATCTTGAAACATATAGCCTTGTGAGGTTTAGTTGGCACTTATAAAGCCAATTGAGTTTGTAAGGTTTGGTCTTCATCCTTAAGAAGATCGTGAGATTAAAATTCTCCAAGGGGACCTTGGAGCGTGGATGTAGGGATAGGATTTCCCGAACCACGTAAAAATATCGTGTGCTTATCTTCTTCTCCTTCTTCTCTTTTTATTTTGTGCTATTTATTTTCCGCACTTAATTTTTTGTGATTTAATTTCCGCACTTTAAGTTTCCGTAATTATTTTATTTGCTTGCTCTATATTTCCGCATTTATATTATCACAAGCATTATTTACTTCAACAATTTTATCTATTACTTATTTATCTTTTCAAGAGTTAAAATCGTGGAACATTGAAGTTCATTCTTGAACATTCATTTTTGACTTGAGTGTAAAAAGCTTTTAATTTGAACATGATTATCTAATTCACCCCCTCTTGGGTTGCCATATTGATCCTACAGTCCAAAGCTTCTTTTACATCCTCATAGGAAATTAGTTCAGTTGCTTCTAAGGTTGAAGCTATAGTATTAGCTACGACTGTGATAGAAGGAGAACTAATTTCAGACATGTTTAATTGCGACCATGTATGCATAATTTAAAGGAAATATAATTGTTAATGTCCAAAAATATCCATGGCTCTAATACCAATTTATGGGGGGCTAACTAACACGTACTCAATAAGCGATAGAGCTAAATCATATGAACTAGAGAGAACCCGAAGCTCACTAATGTAACTAGTACGTCTGTCAATGCCAACGATTTCTATGGGTTTACGGTCTTAACACATTCTTTTGCTTGAGTGACCTAACCACAATGCGACTAAACATCATACTAGTTACATCTCAATCGCTTCATCAATCTTGCTAGGTACACATGAAGTACTCCTTCAATCTCACTAATTACCCATTAAGTGCTCCTCAGTTAGTACAAATCTACATATATTAAATGGCATATTACCATTTATAATAATCTTATCAATCTTGCTAGGTACACATGAGGCTTCCCTTTTATATTACAAAAAGTAAGACAGATAAGGTTGCGTGTCCTTCACAGGTGAAGTCATTCGTCCTTATCTTCTTGTGTCTTCTGATAATGGTGAGAATCTACTTTAGGGAAAGTAGATTTGTTCTTTTACGCTTTTTACTGTGGGAAGCTACTTTATTGAAGTAGATTTATCTTTTCGTTCATGTTGATGATAGTGGGCATCTACTTTTTCAAAAAGTCATTGCCAACGCTATTTGTTTTTGTATGGTGGGAGATAAGTATTAGGCCTTGCCTTTCCTTTCTTGTCATTTTCCCATTTTCACAGAGATTATGCTGGTGACTGGATCCCAAAGACTGCAATAATGGGATTGAATGATTCGCCTGATGGATCTGGGAGAACAGACTTCATAGAAGTGCCATTCTGGGAGAACAAATTTATGCTAAAATAGTCAAAATTTATTTTTCTGTTTTCTTTCTTCTTCTTTCTACCTATTATCCCCCCCTCCCCAATGAGAAACCAAGGTGGGAGCTCGTTTTGGTTGGGAAATACTGATAATAAACCAAAGATGGTGATGAACAAATACTGATATGAGGAATTAATTAATATAATTCCAGTAACTTTTTGTACGAGATTTCTCATATTGTGAGGATATATATCTCATAATGGTACTAATATTAATCATTTTGATATGAACTTATCTATAAATGATTGGGCTTTCATAATTTCTGGTGAAGATATTTTTTCTGTAGTAGTGAAGAAAATTATTGTCTTTTTGACGATACTGTTAGTCGATTCAGATAGTAGAAGAACATCTTTAGCAAGTTTTGCTACAAGAAGCCTCTAATTTACTGATAGAAGAAGGTTATCTTTAGCAATTTTGCTATAAGAAGCCTTTGATTTACTGTTAAAACTTGTAGTAACTACTGATTCTTCTTAGCCATAGCTATGGCTAATACTGGTTAGAAACTCTGCAAGTTGTCACAGGTTCTAAATACTAGACAAGATCCTTTACTTGATCAAGTTATGTAGTATAAGGTGTGGTAATAAATTCAAATACGATGTCTCTGTTATGAATATTAGTATGAATACCAAGCGTATCAATTCCTGTAATAGGCATTAATAAACATAAAAATGGTGTGCCTAATATAATGTATTGAGTCATGTTTTTAATTAAAACAAATGTCGTAGGTAGGCAAATATCCTGATTACAGATATAAACTTCTGGTAATTTAAATTTTATGGGAATATTGTTTCCACTAGCATTGGTTAAGGATTGAGTAGTTTCCTGTAAATATTTTGTAGGAATTAATCCTTCATTAATACAGTTTCTGTCAACGCCATTGTCAATAAGGGCGATGACATCTTTGATTATAAAATCAGGTTTGAAAGTAATTCTGGTGTACCATTTGTGGAAAGTAATTTTATTCATTGAACATAAATACTAATTTTCTTTAGGATGGGTAGAAGAACATTCAGGTGCTTCTTCAAGATTTTTACCCTTAAAAGATAATTTCTGTTTAATATTTCTTAATTCTTGAAATGACTTGGTTAGCAGTTTGTAACTATTTTATGTCAGTTTTGTAAATAGTTCGTAATTGTTTTATTTCAGTTTACAAATTTTGTACTTCTATTTTTAAATCTTGAATAATAACTGGTTTTTCTCTAAGAGGCATATTTTGCATACGTTTCATGAACTCTTTCATAGTATAAAAATCTTAACATTATTTTTTGATCTGTTATCTAGTCAGCAAGGTCAAGCATGTTCTTTTACATATCTATTAGGACATTAAGAGTGGATTCTAGAGAGTCAGAGGAGGATTCAGAAGAATTGGTTTCATCATTATCTGAACTGGATTCTGAAGTAGTGTCTTTATTAGAAAGACAATTTTAAATTTTATGTTGAGTTTCCTCAACTAAGGACATCTCATTAAGTTTTTGTTTTAGCTTAGATTTGCATATATTAGCGTAATGTCCTATTATTCCACATTTGTAATATTTTATTTGGGATTTATCTTTTTTCTGATAAGATTTTCTTCTGTTGGTTAAAGGTTAAATATCTTTAACTTTTACCGATTCCTGTTGAGTAGGTTGTTCAACAATTTCAACAATTTCTGGTTGACTAGGTTATTCAACTAGTTCAATTAGATTAGGCTGTTCAGGTATGTCAACATTTTCTGGTTGACTAGGTTGGAGATTAATAGTTTGAGGTTGATCCTCACACTTGTCCTGTTTGTTATCAATTTGATCTTGATCCTTAATTATGGTTAATTGTTGTCCTTCAGTCTAAGGGAACTTATCAAGATAATTATTTTATTTTGGTAAAGGTAAGATATCTTTATCTTTTACAAGTTCCTGTTGAAAGGGTTTTTCATGAATTTCAACATATGGGTTGATGACTATTGGTTTAGGATGATCATTCCTATTGTTTTATGGAGGAATCTTTGAGGATAAAGGTGAAGGATGTATAAATTGTATAGTCCTACCACTGGTATTTATCCAGTTCTTGCAAATTACTGTTAATATATTTAATTGTTGTTCATCTTGTATGTATAGTTGAGGTGCAAATTCATAATACCATTCAGGGAAAGATTTTAGGTACTGAATTTTATCTAAATGATAATAATATTGTGTTTTCAAAGTTTCCAACTGTTTAGGAGTATGGGATCTAAAATAGCATGCTCTAAATTCTTGATATTTAGGTTGCATAAAATCTTAGATTAAGTGCTTTCTTAATTCACTGTTAGGAGAAAAATCCATAACTGTATTAAATACGGTATGGGATGCAGAAGAAGTTGTCCTTGACCATGTATGCATAATTTAAAAGAAATATAATCTTTAATATATCTAAAAATATCCATGGCTTTGATACCAACTTGTGGCCTAACTAACACGCACTCAATAAGCGAGGAGCTAAATCATATGGACTGGCGAGAACCCAAAGCTCACTAATGTAACTAGTACGTCTGCCAATGTCAACTATTTCAGTGGGTTTACGGTCTTAACGCATTCTTTTGCTTGAGCGACCTAACCACAATGCCACTAAACATCATACTAGTTACATCTCAATGGCTTCATCAATCTTGCTAGGTACACATGAAGTAATCCTTCAATCTCACTGATTACCCGTTAAGTGCTCTTACAGTTAGTACATATCTATAAATATTAAAGGGCACATTACCATTTATATTAATAATAAATTGCTACAAACATGGTCTCATATACTACTGTTTAGGTGGTGGTGGCCTTCCGGCAGCTACAATGCTATGGTTGGATAACGAAATTAAATATGTAGTTGTACCAATAAAACTATCATGCAATATGTACTCAAAAAATTAAAAATAGGATAGGAAGACTTACAGAAGAGATAGAGACCTTTAGATCTTCAAAACTTTTGTTATAAGCAGTAGTTGTACAGAGGAGAGGGAGAGACTATTACATAAAGAAGAAAGGGAAAGAGTATGAGATTGCGACGTGCAATTATGTGGTGCCTTCAACAAAGGGCGAAGCTTTCCTTTTATATTATAAAAAGTAAGACAGATAAAGTTGCGTGTCCTTGACAAGTCGAGTCATTCGTCCTTATCTTCTTGTCTCTTCTGTTTGTGGTGAGAATCTACTTTAGGGAAAGTAGATTTTTTTATTTTATGCTTTTTATTATTGGTAGTGGGAAGCTACTTTATTAAAGTAGATTTATCATTTTGTTCATGTTGATGATAGTAGGCATATGCTTTTTCAAAAAGTCATTTCCAACATGTTTTGCTTTTGTATGGTGGGAGACAAGAGTTAGGCCTTGCCTTGCCTTTCCTTTTTTGTCGTTTTCCCATTTTTACAGAGATTATGCTGGTGAATGGATCCTAAAGACTGCAATAGTGGGATTGATGATTTGCCTGATGGATCTGGAAGAACAGACTTCATAGAAGTGCAATTCTAGGAGAACATATTTATGTTAAAATACTCAAAATTTCTTTTTCTATTTTCTTACTTATTCTTTCTGCCTGTTATCCCCCCCAACGAGAAACCAAGGTGGGAGTTTTTTTTGCTGGAGAAATACTGATAATAAACCAAAGATAATGATAAACAAATACTGATATGAGGAATTAATTAATTTAATTCTAGTAACTTTTTATACGAGATTTCTGGTATTGTGAGGATATATATCTCATAATGGTACTGATATTAATCATACTAATATGAACTTATCTATAAAAGATTGGGCTTTTATAATTTGTGGTGAAGATATATTGTTCTGCAGTAGTGAAGAGAATTATTGTCTCTTCGGAGATACTGTTAGTCGATTTAGATAGTAGAAGGACATCTTTAGCAAGTTTTGCTAGAAGAAGCCTTTAATTTACTGAAAGAAAAAGGTCATCTTTAGCAATTTTTCTATAAGAAACCTTTGATGTACTGTTAAAACTTGTAGTATGTACTGATTCTTATTGGCCATAGCTATGGTTGATATTGGTTAGTAACCCTACAAGTTGTCACAGGTTCTGTATACTAGACAAGTTCCTTTATTTGATCAAATTCTTTAGTATAAGGTGTGGTAATAAATTCAAATATGATGTATGTGTTATGAATATTAGTATGAATACCAAGCGTATCAATTCCTATAATATAAACAGAAAAATGGTGTGCCGAATATAATGTATTGAGTCATTTTTTAATTAAAACAAATGCAGTAGCTATGCATATAACCTGATTACAAATATAAACTTCTGGTAATTTAAATTTTATGGGAATACTGTTCCTACTAGCGCTGGTTTAGGACTTTTTGAAAAAGCAGATGCCCACTATAATCAACAGAAACAAAACGATAAATCAACTTTAATAAAGTAGCTTCCCACTATTAATAGTAAAAAGCATAACAGAACAAATCTACTTTCCCTAGAGTAGATTCTCACCATAATCAGAAAAGACAAAAATATAAGGACTAATGACTCAACCTGTCAAGGACACGCAACCTTATCTGTCTTACTTTTTGTAATATAAAAGGGAAGCCTCACCCTTTGTTGAAGGCACCACATAATTGCACCTCGCAATTCACTTCTCATACTCTTTCCATCTCTTCTCTCTTCTCTCTGTAATAGTCTGTCCCTCTCCTTTGTATAACTACTGCTTGTAATATAAAGTTTTGAAGATCTAAAGCTCTCTTTCTCTTTCTTCTGTAAGTCTTCCTATTCTATTTTAATTATGTGATTACATCTTGCATGATAGTTTGATTGGTACAACTACATATTTAATTTCGTTATCCAACTATAGCATTGTAGCGGCTGGAAGGCCACCACCACCTAAACAATAGTATATGTAACCATGTTTGTAGCAATTTAAGATTAATATAAATGGTAATATGCCCTTCAATATTTATAGATTCGTAGTAACTGAGGAGCACTTAACGGGTAATGAGTGAGATTGAAAGAGTACTTCATTTGTACCTAGCAAGATTGATGAAGCAATTGAGATGTGACTAGTATGATGTTTAGTCGCATTGTGGTCAGGTCGCTCAAGTAAAAGAATGCATTAAGACCGTAAACCCATAGAAATCGTTGACATTGACACACGTACTAGTCACATTAGTGAGCTTCGGGTTCTCGCTAGTCCATATGATTTAACTCCATCGCTTATTGAGTGCGTTTTAGTTAGCCCCCACAAATTGGTATCAAAAGAATATATATAATTATTTCATAAATAAATTAATAATAAATAATTTATGTGTAAATAAATTAATCTATGAAAAATGCTTAATTTCATACATAATTTTCCTAAGCATACTATTTTTACTATATAGTCTACTAATTAACATTTTTCCTTTCTTCCCTCATTGCTAATCAAATAGCAAAGAAATGATCATGTATGGTAACTAGTTCAAAAAGTGCCACAAAAGAAAAATCAATAAAACTTTCAAAATAGAATATTTTTTGTTTGGGATATAAATATACCCTTTTTATTTTTGACTACTTAGTTCACTAATTACCATTTTCCCTTTCTTCTTTCATTTCTTTGAATTATAATGGATGGTAACTAGTTGAAACAAGTGTGACAAAAATGATGAATAAAATTTAAAAAAAAGGAAAAAAGACTTGTAAGAACATAAAAAAATTCAAAGGTTATATTTGTATAATCTTGTATAGAAATTGTACTATTTATTTTATGCATTTTTATGTATGAGAAAGTATCGTAGGCGATCTTTTCATCAAATGTACATTTTCAACTCATTAATGGTTGATTCACATTGAGTTAATTTTACACCCCTCAAAAGTTTTATCCTCATCTTCATTGATTGAGTTGATGACAAAGACATCTCATTATCAAACTTGTAGAGATATCAACAATGCATGAAAATAAAACTTAAGATTAAGAGTAGGAGAAATGATAAAGAATGAACAAACAACTTATGTATGGAAAAGGAAACCAAAAATATCGACGACATCAGTATCAAGAAGAGAGATGATGAAGAATAATGAACAAGATATATTGTAAGCTAAAGTGCAAGAAATTTAAACTACCATAAGAAAAAGAATTGAGAAGATGAAAGATGAATAGAAATGAAGACTCTCTTTCTCTCTCTTTTAAAAAGTCACTCCTATTTTCTCAAGACTTCTCTTTCTCTCTCTAAAATCCCCTCCTTTTCTTCCTCTCTAATCCTCATTTCAAGTGAAGACCTTCCCCTATTTATAGGAAAACTTAGGGCTTCACTTTTTATTTTTAGTCATTTTGCTCTTTTTTTATCTTTTTAGTCATTGGATAATTCGTTTCTCATTTTTAGTCTATGAGCTATTTTTCAAATCATATACATAGTCTTAAACTAGTATATGGGCCCAAAAAATGACATATTTTCAAAGTATTGGGCCGGATAAAATACGGTATCTACAGCTGCCCCCCTTTGTTCACGCTTCCAAACTTAGAAGGTGTACAAAGGTGTAGATTGATTGGTATGAGAAAAGATTATATGGATAAGGGAAATAGAAACCTCGACTAATTCGAGCTCTATGAAATGACAGAAATGTGAAATGAACCTGGATAGACACAGGTTTCGACCTCGACTTGATTTGGTTTTGATTTAACAAAAGATACTTGAAAAGAAATGGACTTGGATGACACAAACTTCGACATTGACTCAATTTAGGTTCGATTTAACTGTGGTAATTGAAAGGAAAAAAACCTAGATAGATGCAAGCTTTGATCTCGAATCAATTCAGGTTCGATTTAACCATATATATTTGAAGAGAAGCGGACTTGGATAGACACAAGCTTTAATCTCGATTCAATTCGAGTTTAATTTAACCAGAGAAAATGAAGTGTTTGATCTGATTTATACAAGCTTCATATGGTAGCTAGAGCTAGACTAATGCAGGCTCTAAATGTTGAAAAGTAATGTGTGGATTTCGAAAAAATATCCAGAAATGAATCATGCAATTGAATTGCATCAAAACATATCAATATGATGCATGTCCGTGCATTGTAATTCTTGAATATAAATGCAAAGTAGTGATTTTGAATGCATGCATGCTATGCATGATTATGAAATTTTATTAGAAAATTATTTGATGATTTTTGGCCATATCCAACACCCCTTTAAAACAAACGCTTGACCTAGGATCATTGACTCACAATGAAGTATCGAGCATACTTTCAAGAAAATGATACATCATTATTTATTGGTTTATGCTCCTGTATTCAGCTCTATGTCAGTGGTGAATAATTTCTTTACATTTTGCTTCTTTTTTGCGCATCCTCCAATCACGCTTTAGCTCTTTGCCATGCACATATTGACTTTTCTTGTGGTGACTTTTCAGATTTCACCTCGCACACAGACCGCCTTTGTTAGTTCCTATTCTTTTCTTCTTCTTTTTTCAATTGGCTTTACCTAATCAAGTTTATGATTCAGAGTTATTTCAAGAGTAATTAATGATATCTTAGAATTAAGAGGAATAAGAAATAATGGAAATAACAAGAAGATGAAGAATATGTATTTGTCAATTGAAAAAAAAAATCTTCATTGATGATGAACAATGTTTACAAACAAGGATTTGGAAAAATTATGGAATAAGAATTTCTCCAGTATTCGAGATGACTCTTTTTGAAAATAATTTTTTTGCGCAACTTCAGTTTTCTCATATTTAGAGCAGTCAAACGAAATACTTTTTGACTGCATCGGAATTAACTATGTGCGGTAAATCATCTCCATCCATGTTTGTTAGAATGAGAGCTCCTCCCGAGAAGGCCTTATTGACTAACAAAAGGTCCTTCATAATTTAAAAGGGTATATTTCCCACGATAATCATTTTGATATGGGAGTATCTTACACCAAGTCTTTTTCAACACCAAATCTTTTACAACACCAATCATCGGGAACGTAACTTTTTGTCATACGCTTGCATCATTTTTCTTTGATATAGTTGCCCTCTACATAATACAGTCAATCTTTTTCCTCGATTAGATTCAATTGCTCATATCGTGTTTGTACTCACTTTGCTTCTTCTAATTTCACCTCCATTAAGACTCTAAGAGAGGGAATTTCCACCTCAGTTGGAAGGACCTCTTCCATGCCATATACCAAAGAGAATGTCATTGCCCCAATTGATGTTAGACTGATGTGTGGTACCCATGTAGTGCGAATGAGAGCATCTCATGCCAATCCTTGTAAACCTCCATCATCTTTTCTATGATCATTTTATGTTCTTATTGGCTGCTTCTACTGCTTCGTTTATCTTCAGATGATAAGGAGATGAATTATGATGCTTAATTTTGAACTGCTCACATAATTCTATCATCATCTTGTTATTTAAATTTATCACATTATCGTGATGATGCTTTTAGGTAGACCATATCGGCAAATTATTATTTTTAATGAACTTAACAACCACACTTCTTGTTATACTCGAATAAGAACTCGCCTCCACCCATTTTGTAAAATAATTTATAGAGACCAAAATGAAACGATGCATGTTTGAGGCTTTTGGTGTGATGGGACCAATGACGTCCATTCCCCACATTGAGAATGGCCATGGTGCAGCCATGACATGTAAATGAGATGCAGGTACGTGAATTTTATCTGCATAAATTTGACATTTATGACATTTCTTGGCGTACTTGATGCACTCATATTCTAGAGTTAACTAATAATATTTTGCTCTCAAAATTTATTTGGTCATCATATGTCCATTAGCATGAACACCCCAAATTCATTCGTGACCTTCCTCTATTATTTGAATCACTTCCCTTACATCAACACATCTTAAAAGCACTATATCATGGTTTCTTTTGTAGAGTATTTCACCATTCAAGCATAAACCCATGAACAATCTTCTAGTAGCGCGTTTATCATTCTCAAAAGCTTTGGATGGATACTTCCCATTCTTTATGTACTGCTTGATGTCATAATACCATGGTCTTGTGTCTGGCTCTTCTTCAATGCTCATACATTGAGCAGGAAAATCTCGCTTCTTAATTTTATGGGTTGCACTTCTTTCTTAAAGTCTGCGACAAACATGGACGCTAGAGTTGCTAGTGCATTTGCGATTTGATTATTCTCTCTGGGTATATGGTCAAATGATATCACTTCAAAAGTTCGGCTAAACTTTGTTACATGTTTTTTGTAAGGTACCAGCTTGGAGTCTCTCGCTTCCCATTCCATGTTTAGTTGTCGTATCACCAATAACAAAACTTCGTACACTCGAAGCTTCCTTATCTTCATATCACAAGCTGCTTGAATTCCCATGAAATATGCCTTATATTCTACCACATTCTTTATACAGTCAAAGCATAGTTTTGTTGTGAATGGGAAAAACGTTCTCTCATGAGATATGAGGATTGCCCCAATTCCATGTCCCACATCATTAGATGAGCCATCCACAATTCTGGATCCATAGATTCTCCTTCATTTTTTAATATGACTAATACATTTTCAACAGGAAAATTAAATTTCATAGGCTCATAATCTTGCACTGGTTGATCTGCCAGATAATTAGCAAGTACATTTCCTTTTATTGACATTCTCGTGACATAGGAAATATCATATTCTGTGAGCAACATTTTTCTTTTAGCAATTTTCCTAGAAATGATGGCTTTTCAAAGATATACTTGATTGGATTCATCTTTGAAATTAAGCAAGTGGTGTGGTATAACATGTATTGTCTAAGTCGATGAGCACCCCAGGCTAATGCACAACACGTTTTCTCCAACATCGAATAATTAGCCTCATAGTTTGTGAACCTTTTGCTTAAATAATATATTGCTTATTCTTTCCTTCCAGAGGTGTCATGTTGACCAAGTACGCAACCCATGGATTTTTCTGTTACTGTAAGATACAAAATGAGTAGACGCTCTAGAGTTGTAGGAACAAGTATAGGAGGATTTTGCAAGTATTGCTTGATCTTCTCAAAAGCATTTTGGCAATTATCATTCCATCATTCTGTATCACTTTTGCGGAGAAGTTTAAAGATAGTTTCACAAGTTGCAGTTAGCTGTGAGATGAACCTAGCTATACAATTTAATCTCCCCAAGAAACCTCTAACTTCCTTTTGAGTTTGAGGTGGTGGCATATTAATGATGGCTCGAACCTTGTCAATGACAAAACCAAGTAGTTTCCCTGAAGATGCTGCGAATGAGTACTTTGTCGGGTTAAGCTTTAACTAGAACTTTCTCAACCGTTCACATAGTTTTTGCAGAGTGACAGTGTGATCTTCCCCTTGACGAGATTTGGCGATCATTTCATCAACGTACACTTCGATTTCTTTATGCATCATATCATGAACAATGCTACCTATGCCTGTTGGTAAGTCGCCCATGCGTCCTTTAGACTTAATGGCATAACCTTATAATAAAATGTACCCCATAAAGTTATAAAAGTAGCCTTTTCACGGTCTTCAGGAGCCATTTTAATTTGGTTATACCCTGAAAAATTATCCATGAAAGAGAAGGTTAAATGTCCTGCAGTGTTATCTACTAAGACATTGATATGGGGTAATGAAAAATTATCTATGGTAATGCCCGATTTAAGTCTCTATAATCGAAGCACATCCTTACTTTCCCATTTCTCTTTGGCACTGAGACTATGTTAGCAACCCATTCAAGGTATTTTGCTACTTCTAGAAAACCCGCATCTACATGCTTTTTAACTTCTTATTTGAATTGTACCAGCATGTCTGCTTTCATTTTCTGTAACTTTTGTGGAAAATGATGAACCAAAATATCAATGTCTGACCTGGCATATCTTGTTAAGACCATGCAAAGATGTCAATATATTCCTTGAGTAAGTCAATTAATTGTCAGCGGCTTTTGCTTGTCATAGAAGTGCCAATTTGGACTTCTTTCGTCTCTCCATCCAATCCCAAATTCATCACCTCTGTTAACTCTTGATATGGTTGAATTATTTTATCATCCCCTTCTACCATTCTTAACATTTCTGGATATGGTTTGAAATTATCCTAGTCACTTTCATTTGGCTCTACGCTAAGAATGAGATTGTCGAAGTTATTGCTTTTGCTCTTGTTTTCAAAATCACCGTTCTCAAAATCTAAATCAGATTATTGGATGAAAGGAATGTGAGAAAATAAAATAAACAATGCATGAGTATAAAGAGCATTTCAGAAATGGAAAAAAGTAAACATAAAAGGAAGAACAAAAAGAACTGGAATTGTATTTATCATTAACAGAAGGAAAAGAAACAAGTTTTTAGACTTTCATTCAAAGAGATGACATGAAACAGACGAAAATGTAAGCCCATAACAACGAAATTCCTAGGACATTGGGCAAAATCATCAGAATTTTGGCATTAACACATTACTCTTAAAAATTCTCAAGAAGCACCGGTAGCTCGATGACATCCCAATTGTTAAGCTCATTATCTAAATCGTATCGAAAAACCAAGTCCTCTGTACTTGCACTTGATGATTTTCCCAAGATTGCGGATATTGAAAGTTAAGCGATATCATCTTCAAGGTTGTACTACTCTACTGTAAGCAGTTCTTCGAATGAAATTCCCCCACTTTTGAAGGATTCAGAAATATGGGGTATGATTGCCATTTTCATATCAAATTCCCTATTTTCGTGCCTAGCAATCCTTTTTTTTTCTTTTTCTTTTGAGCCTCCACTCTTCCTCTATCAATCTTGGTCGGTCTATATCTAAGCCCAAACCTTTACTCATTCTTGTACCAATCAATTAACTTATTTATGCCTTGATGCTTACTCCGAGTCCTTTGCCTAGCTTGAATCCCCCTTTTATAATCACTTTCCACCATCTGAGATGCTTTTGATAGGCTTAACGGTTGATGGAGTTTCCCACTAGCAACAAATGTGGTGTTCGCAATCTCAAATGATCAATATGATCACTCCAATGCTTCTTCTACCGCCTCAACATATGACATGGTGGCCGGGTTGGATACTAATAAATCTTCTTCCCCATATATCCAAATGAGTTTATGATAGTGGAACCATGGTCGGCCTAAAAGAAAACTGTATGCTAAATTTATGTCCATCACTTAGAAAAGAATATTGAATAGGCATGGCCTGATTCAAATTTGTATCTCTATGTCTCAGACTACTACTCTTTAGGTACTGTCAAATGCTCTTACTATCATCATGCTCGGCCGCATATGTGTGGCGTACATAGAGAGCTTTGCTAGTGTGGTTCTTGGCATAACATTTGGAGACGAGCAGTTATCAATCAATACTTTTGCAATAACATAATCCCTACATTTGACGGATATATGTAGAGCTCTAGTGTGTCCAGTACCATCGGCATAGATTTTATCATCTATGAAAGTGATAAAATTTGGTGCGGTAATATTTTTCATAATTCCATTCAACTTCTCTACCATAATGTCATGACAAACATATGCTTGATTCAAAACCTTTAATAATGCTTGGCGATGTGGTTCAGAATTAAGAAAAAGTGATAGTAAAGATATGCGAGCATGTAAGCGGTTAAGTTGTTATATCACCTTATACTCGGTTTTCTTGATGAGCTTAAAAAATTCACATACTTCTTCTTCAGACACTACTCTTTCTTTCTCTATACCTCTCATTATATCTGAGTCTATCACTTCGCCGTTATACATCTCTTTTGGGAGCTCACGACGATTGTCGCTTTCTTTGGCTTTCCCTTTCCTTTGCCTTCAAACTCATCACTTTTATTCATTTTCAAAACTTCTGGTGTGTAGCATCTGTCACTCCTCGTCATCCCACCTACTCCCAAAATATTAATTATGGGGAGATTAAGGTCTGACGAATTTAGCGCTTGAGTTTTGTCATTACTACTTGCAATAACCTCATATTCGTACCTCCATGATACTGCTCTTGAATCTTTGTAAGCGAATGCACCCGGTATTTGGATGGTGATGGGCATCGAAGCATAAGATGTAGTTGTGCGAGTTGACTTTTCCTCATAATGTATTGTGAGAGGTTTTGGGATATAGGACGACACTTCAACATTTACTTTGAATGATTCTTTAGTTGTCATAAGGAGTAAAGAGTCATCTTCTTGGTATTCCCTTTCTCCTTTATTACTTATTGTAAGAATCTTTGCATCCAACAATCTTTACACTTCCATTTTAAAATAAGCACATTCCTCAATTGTATGCCCAGTCACATTCTTATTAAACAAACAATAAAAGTTATGCATATGCTTCTTAGAAATGCCTCCATCCTATGAGCGTGTTGGGTAGATGTATCCCACTTAAGAAAGAAGATGGAAAAATATTTCCATTGACGTGCTCACATCTTCCACATCCTTCTTTTCATATGAAAAAGATTCCTCAATTACGTTTACAGCAAGATTCTCATGATTTGGTAAAGGGTTAGAATTAATATATGGGTTTCCATTAACCTTTTTGAAATTCAACCATCCAGCCTTGATCAAAGCTTATACTCTACACTTTAATGATGTGCAATTCTCAGTCGAATGTATCACTGCCCCAACATGATAATCACAATGGCAGTCAGATCATACCACCTTGGATATGGTGGCTGGGAAGGTTCATAAGGAATCAACACCAATTGATTATTCTGTATCAATTATGGTAGGAGTTCTGTATACGACATAGGGATTAGATAATATTGGACAAAAAGTTGATTATTTCTATTTCCCCTCTGAGGCTGATAAGCTTTACCAACATTCTGCTGGTGAGTCGGTGGTCTAAAACCGGGTCTTGTGTTATTTTGAAATGTTGATTGTTGAGAGTGATAATTGTATGAATTTGTGAGGTAGTTGCCACATATGATGTCGTAGATTTGGGCCCTTCACTATAGTTTGAATATCCTGGCCTCGGGTTCACAGCTTGAGATGAGTACCCAAATTTGATCATCTGTACATCCCATCTTTTTGCTTCAATGGCGGCCCTTTTTTATGGATGATGTATCTGATGCAACTTCCAAAATTCTTCCATTCTTTACCCGATATTCAATCCTGTCACGAATCACTATAATGTCAGAGAAGTTATTTGAGGCGTTTCAAATCATCCTATCATAGAATGGAGATCTTAAGGTGTTGATAAACATTGCAGCCATCTCCTTTTCTAACAAGGCGGGTTGTACCTGAGCAACTAATTCGTCCCACCTTTGCGCATATTCTTTAAAGCCTTCAGTAGTATTTTTCTCCATCTTTGTAGATCCAGACGATCACGAGTTATGTCTATGTTGTACTTGTATTGTCTTAAGAAAGCATCGGCTAAATCTTTTCACCTCTAAATATGTTGGTTATCCAATTGGATATACCGGCGAGATGCAGGCTCTATCAAGCTATCTTGAAATAAATGAATCAATAGCTTATCATCATTTGCACAAGCAGCCATCTTTCGGCAGTACATGATAAGGTGACTTCTCATGCATGTACTACCATCATATTTTTCAAACTCAGGTAGTTTGAATTTGTGTGGGATGGTTACATCCGGGACCAAACATATTTAGGCGGCATCAATGGTTTCATACACATCTAACCCTTCAATGGCACATAATCTCTTCTCTAGAAAGTTCAGCTTATCTTTCGACAATGGTTCTTCGCTTGGTTTGGTAATAAGCCTCTACACCTTTGGGTCATCGACATCGGGTATGATGATTGGCTCATTAGTGAGTTCGCCTTGTGGAGTGAAAGCTTGATTGTGGCCAGGTGCCATTGTGGAAGGGTTGTACCTAATTTTCCCTATTTGCATCATTTCTTGGATATTTGGAAATAGATAGTGCTGGATATTTACTAGTGGTGAAGCATGCTGAAAGTGGTCAGTCTGATGACGTTGATAGGTTGGAGTGAACCTAGAAGGGTAAGGTGGAGTATCGTTTGACATTTAATTTATGATGATTGAGCCCCTTGCAGATTTTCAAGTCAACATTTTCCCTTACTGGCGGCGAGGAGTTTTAGGACTCTGGCCATTTGCTCTTTTAGGTCCCTAATTTCTTCTTTCATTTCCTCTCGTGATTTCTCTCTTTCTTGCTCATCCATGAACCTAACTTGAGCTCACGTTTAATAGGGATTTCGGAGTTGACGGACTATCTTTGAAAAGTTTTCTTAATAAAAAGAATAAAACAATGAGAATGTAGATTTTGCTAATGAAAAAGAAAAATTAATAATAAAAATGAAAGTAAATTTATGCATGAGAAATGATACTGCACAAAGTGAAAGTCCAAAAGTACTCAATTTCATTCAATTAGTAGAGTCATCTACTACATTTGAGTATATAGAAGTCAACTACACTACTCTGCAATACGAGTTTATACAAAATGACCCAAATCTCTGTTGATTTCTTTAAAAAACCTAGACAAGTTCTCTCCATTAGGATGGATGGGCAAAATACTTTTTCTCAAAACATAATGCTTGTTCTGCCAAATTGCTCGCTCTCACAGCCACGCCTTTAAGCCATTCCACAGCATACCCACATCGTTGTCGAATCAAGTCGTGCTCTTGTTGCAGCAATTGGTAATCATATCTTAGTGCTTCGACACTAGCATAATTGTTTCTTGCCAATTTCTCTGTCACATTCTTATAAGCTCTAACTTGGTGCTCAAGACTCATAATCACTTTTAATAGTTCTTCAATATCATTTAGTGACTCGTTCTTCCTAACTTTTTTATTCCCAAATCTACTTACAAATTATCAGCGATTCGTCGTAATGAGTCATATTATTCTTCTAACTCAACGATGTATGCATTCTTCTTATCGACAGCCTCCTTCACCCCTTCTAAAACCTTTTGTACAAGCTTATTTTTCCTTTCAAGCTTTATGATTCGATCCTCTTTTTCATAGATTACCCCCTCGCAAATTCTCACTGTCCTCTGCCATATTTCTAATTTTGTTGTTCAGTTTGCGAGTGTCAGTTCCCAACTCTAAGTTTTTTCGCTTCCGATATTCTTGATCCTTAATCTTGTTTCTCAAATCTTTGACAAATTTTCCTTGACTGTTAGATGCATGTTTTCTGTCAAGAGAGCTAAATGCTTTTGACGCTCCTCATATAACTCATCCCTCTCCTCCTTTTTAACAATCTCCTGATGAGCTTTTGGTAACTTGTATGATTGTAAATCCTCAACTGGTAAGGCAATAGTTACTTTGCCTCTATTCTCAAGCCACGCTTCATACTCCTATGTGGTGTTCATGTGGTTATTCTCATTTTGCACCATTCTCGTTATTTTCCAAGCTTCAATTAGCTACTGTAATTTTTGTTCAACATCTTGAGAATCATAACTGATCTCAATATCCTTCAATGCGTGCGTGGCAAGGACAAACTGTCTCATGTATAATTGACGGAGCACCATTAGTGGAGCATAACTAGTACAACCCCAGGGTCTTGGGAGAAGGACCCATTGAAAGTCGCCACATCTATAGATCATCAATGTCGACGGCATCCAATGGGCTTTCTAGTAACATCCTCATCTTTCAACTTTGATAGGTGTGAGAGCCACACCCCTTTTGTGGGAAACTGCGTGTTCCATTTGGCCGTTCCAAATTCTACAACGGGAATTCTCGTCTTCATCCATGGACTTGAAAAATTAGCTTGAGGACATTTAAAAGCTGGTGGGCATCTTAGATGGCTAAGAATCCAAATACATAAAAGAGATGGAGAGCTGATGAACTTCCCTTTTCCAAACACTCGGATCTGATTTAAGGAATGAAAAGTCTCAGCGAGAATTGAGATAACAGGGTTAACACCATGTTCAACTTGCAGGAACATTTTTATCACTTTATCATCCACATAACCCTGAATCTTTAAAAATAACATGGTGCCATAAATACAAACAACATAAAGAGCCATACCTTTATCTTCCTTCAAGACATTTTGGGTGAGATCTAGGAGGTAATCCAACGGCACACACTCATTCCCCCTTTAACTTTCAACCTTTTCTCAATCTCAGATGCATGGATAGTACCCAAGAGGTTGGATAAATCTCTCTTCAATGTGAGCTTTTTGTCATAATTATAAACTTCATCCATGTTTTGCAGCGGGACGTTCAGTAGGGCTTGATATTCTTCAATTGTAGGAGTAATATCAATTGTTCCAAAGGTGAAACATCTATACAGAGGGTCCCAAAAATGCATTAAATCCTCAAGAACGGGAGTGTTCACTGCAATATACATAAGATAAGCGATGTGACCATATTTACCGACAAATAAATTTTTCTGCTCTGGTGAGAAATTCTCCCATATGTTCTTCAACCTCTCCAATTCAGTGTGTGATATTTTTATCTTAGTGATTGATGGTAGAACAACAACATCCTCCTTTTTCAGACAATCTCCTTTTTCGTTTATGAGTTTCCTTTGATCATTGGGCTACTATAACTTAATCTTCTATCATACTCGGAGTGGAAGTCGTGGTCTCTAAAATATGAATGAATTGAATACTTTTTTGCAATCCCTATTACGCAGCATGATGCACGTATGCAAAAAAGAAACACGAAGTGGAAGTGAAACAATGGGGGAAGAAAAGAAATGCTTAAAGACCGTAGGACATATATACATGAACAAAATTAATCATGCTACCATATCTAAGCAGAATCTCTATTTCTATCAAACATTGGTCATGAGATGGGCTCTAAGAACAAAATGAATGTGTGGTTGAGCTCTCAAATATATTAAGAGGCTCTCAGGTTGTCCGCACTATTATCCGAACGGAGTAACAAGGGCCTCCAAATGGTATCCCGAAAGGGTCGACCTGAGTGAGAACTTTCATGAGCCTGCACCGGAACCATAGTTCCACGAAGGCATTTCACTACTTATTATCGCTAATCCTAAAGGGAAAGGCCGGTTACAGGACTAGTGTATGTGTGTGAAATTAGAAATTGTGTAAAGAAATATGCTTCGTAAAAAAATGAACTATATACAATTACAAGCATGACTAAGTAAGACAATGAATCAAATAAACAAACAAAGAACTACACAAAAAGGATAGCATATGAAAAAATTTTGGCTTGACTCTCTATCGATCTAAAAATGGTTAGACCAATCGCGTCCCCAATGGAGTTGCCAAGCTGTCGCAACGTGCCTACGACGCGGAACGGCGATTGAAAAAAATCATTTTTGAAAAAAATAAATTTGGAGTTGCCACCAATCATTTTTAGGGTGTGATTGGTCTCCCAATTTTAAAATAAAAATTTTGTTCTACAAAGACACAAAGTTGGTTCGGAAGTCATTTGTGTGTGTGGAATGTATTAGCACCCCACAACACCCATTGTTAAAATGCTTACCCAAATGCTATCCAAATTATATTTTAAAATAAGATTAAAGAAATTCATTTTTGAATATCCCATTTCATATATTTTGCATCATAAAAATGAACAAAATAAACGACCTTTAATGGGTGGTATATAAACCATTGAAAATTTATTTTTTGTTTTTTATATATTATTTTAAAATCAACGCATTATTAGAGTTACTCTCGATATCCCAAAAATAACTTCTCACCTTGATAGTTCGAGAAATTTGGTATCCTGAAAATTCTAAAGTCTGTCATCAGAATTTTTTAGTGAAAACTAAATAATAAAATTAACAAAATTTAAATCAAATTTTTATGGTTTTAATTTATGAACGCTAATTCTGATGATAAAAGAATGAACAATATTCAAATTACAATCATGACGATATAACAATAATACATAAATAAATAAGAAGAGTTAACAACTTTAAAAAAAAAAAAGAATAATGGAAAACAATGTTAGAGATGATAAAAATATATGATAAATTTAAAAAATATATGTAAGGTGAAAATAAGGAAACAATATGTGAAACAAGTAAAAAAATATATATAAACAAAATAAATTAAAATAAACCACAATATCTACTAAAAAAATGAAAAAATAAACAACAAAAAAAGGAAAAAGAAATAAAATAAAATATATATATATAGGGTGAAATCACCCTATGTTGATGTCACCCTCTATTTTTTTGTTTAATTTCATTTTTTCAAATATATATATATACACACACACACACATAATTATTTCATAAATAAATATAATAAATCTTTTATGTGTAAATAAATTAATCTATGAAAAATATTTAATTTCATACATAATTGACGTGAGTATACTATTTTGGACTACATAGTCTACTAATTACCATTTTTTCATTTCTTCCCTCATTACTAATCAAATAGCAAAGGAATGATTATGGATGGTAGCTAGTTCAAACAAGTGCGACTAAAGAAAAATCTATAAGACTTTCAAAATAGAATATTTTTTGTTTGAGATATAAATATACCCTTTTATTTTGGACTACTTATTTCACTAATTACCATTTTCACTTTCTTTTTTCATTTCTAGGAATGATCATGGATGGTAACTAGTTCAAACAAGTGTTACAAAAATGATGAATAAATTTTTTTAAAATAAGGAGAAAAGACTTGTAAGAACATAAAAAATTCAAAGCTTAAATATTTGCAAAATCTTGTATAGAGGTTTTACTCTCTATTTTATGTATTTTTATATATGAGAAGTTATCATATGATATCTTTTCATCAAATGTACACTTTCAACCCATTAAAGGGTTAATTCACATTAAGTTAATTTTACACCCCTCAAAAGTTTTATCCTCATCCTCATTGATTGAGTTGATGACAAAGACATCTCATTATCAAACTTGTAGAGAAATCAATAATGCATGAATATAAAACTTAAGATTAAGAGTAGGAGAAATGATAAAGAAAGAACAAACAACTTATGTATGGAAAAGGAAATAAAAAATATCAACTACATGAGTATCAAGAAGAGAGATGGTGAAGAATAATGAACAAGATATATTGTAAGCTAAAGTGTAAGAAATTTAAACTACCTTAAGAAAAAGAATAGGAGAAGATGAAAGATGAATAGAAATGAAGACTCTCTTTCTCTCTCTTTTAAAAAATATCTCCTATTTCCTCAATACCTCTCTTTCTCTCTCTAAAATCCCCTCTCTTTATCCTTCTCCAATCCTATTTTCAAGTGAAGACCTCCCCTCTATTTATAGGAAAGCTTATGGCTTCATTTTTTTTTATTTTTAGTCCTTTAGCTCTTTTTTTATATGTTTAGTCCTTGGACAATTCTTTTCTCGTTTTTTGTCTATGTGCTATTTTTCAGATCATATACATAGTCTTAAACTAGCATATGGGCCCAAAAAATGTTGTATTTTAAAAGTATTAGGTAGGACAAAATATGGTATCTATAATCTAAATGAGTTGGGGCTCAACCTCACCCTCGGCCCTTGCTATCATGAGGTTAAAATGTTGTATTTTAAAAGTATTGGGTAGGACAAAATATGGTATCTATAATCAAAGATGATTGCTTAGGATCAATGAGGTCGAATCCTTGGGGACAGAGATCGTGAAGCAAGACATGATTCGGGCGAGCATAAAGGTGGTGGTGAACATCATCAAGGGGTGATCTGCAGACATTGCACCGTGTTAGAGCGTTACCCCAACACCTCAGGCAAGGTCGCCCCTAACTTGTTCCTAGAGCCATAGTTTTTTTGCATGATCACTTTTGTATCCTTGTATCTTTAGAGACCTGCAACATATTAATACAAAAGAGCATATTATTATTTTGTCTAACAACATGTATTTATTCATACTTCAAACTTTTATTATGCTTCACTATCATGAACTCCTACTTTTAGTTTTATGTCGCCCTTACATATGACTTTAGCATGAGCGTTATCAATCAAAGAGAATCTCTATATTATATTTAATTATACTACGGTGGCCACATTCTGCTAAGAAAAACAATAATTAACGTAAATTTGTATGATTTAAAATATGTCATGATAGTCAGGTTCTACTTTCCTAGTTATGTTGGTTTCAACAATGAAATTAACACCAACTATGTATTTTGAGTTCAGCGCATCCTTATCCTCCTCTTTTTAAAAAAAAATGAAGAACATCATTTGTAACGGCCGAGTTCCATTTTAGGGAGAATAGCAACAACGGGTAAGTTCTGCCTAGACACCAGGGGGTTCAGTAATTTGTTGTTACGACGCCTTACTAGACATAATTTTGATAGAGCAAGCCTAGATGAAGTTTATATTAGTATTTGAATATCTATATACATTTCTTTGTTAGCCTATCCATTTTTGCTGAAACATTTTACATGTGTTTCAGGAACAAAACTTGCTGAAATATCTTAAGTGCGTTTCAGGACAATGACCCAATTATAAGTTAGGATCATCTCACAAAAAATGAAATAAAATTACAACTCTAAGCATAGTACTTCTTAATGTACTTGAATTTGATCTTTGTTGGTATGACTTGGTGCGTTTGGGGGTTAGCAAATCGATAGTACGCGTTGTCAGCTTAGGAGGAGATCTCATATGACCCTTTCTAGGTGGGCTCAAATTTCTTGGTTTCTACTCCTTTTATCCCACACTCAGCCTCCTTCAGCACCAGGTCCCCCACGATGAAGGTCAAGGGTTTCACAATGGCTTCATACGTCTGGCCCATGCATTTTTTGTATGCTTGAATGCTCTACTTTGTCCTGTCTCTTCTTTCCTTCAAGACTTCTAGGTCTCCAAGGTGTGTACATGTTCCACCCTGGCAGATGATAAGAGTTCGACACTAACTTGCTTGTGAAAGTACTGCCATTATCCGATATTACCCTTCTGGGAGATCCAAATCTACAAATTATGTTTTCCTTGATGAAGTTGTGGACTTGTTCTCCGATCCGCGTTTTTAATGTTACCCGCCTCCACCCACTTGGTGAAACAGTCTATGGCAGCCAAGCTCCATATGTTCCCCTTGTAGGAAGGTGAGATTGGGCCTATAAAGTCAATGGCCCAAGTATGAAATAACCATGAGACCTCTACCGGGTGTAAAGGCACTGAGGGTGCGTGTATGATGTTTCCTAACAGTTGGCACACATAAAACTTTCTTGCGAACTCCATTGAATCCGCCTCTATGGTTGGCCAGTGATACCCCGTTTGCAGTAATACCTCTGTGCACCTCTTCCATGATCGTGCATTATTCCTCGAGCCCAATGCACTTGAGCGAGCGATCATCTATCCCCCTTTATAATAGTTCTCCCCTTAAAAGAAAGAAGTGTAAGCTTCTTCCTTTGATATTGATGGCGTTCGTGGGTTCAGTGGGAAAAACTTCATCCATCAAGTAGGTTATGTAGGGCTTCCTCCAATCAGTAACAACTTCTATGACATTCACTTCTTTTAGGTCTGGTAGGAGTTGGCAGTTTAGACCGGCCTTTTGTAGTGTGAGGGCTCTTCATCAATGTACAGCCAATATCACCGCATAAGGGTGTTCAACGGTCAGTTTGATTAGACTTTTGGAGGAAAATAATACCAAATCGAAAATCACGGTCCTCATATATGGAGGACCGAACGAACCATAAACCTAAAAAAATCCAGACCGACCTAGCCGAGAATCAACGGTCGGTTTGGACAGACTTAACGGACTAAATACTTGTTTTATAATAAATATATTATTTAACAATAAAGACAAATTTTGGCTCGGAGGTCCACATATCTAAACATATCCAAACTTTAAAGTAATAATATCCAACATTTAAAAATATCAAAAGTTCAAAGTACTAATATCTAACATTCAAACATATTCAAACTCCAAAATACAAATAATAATATCCAATATTCAAATATCCAAAAAAAAGTAAATCACAAACACAACAAAACATAGAAGTTCATCCATCTCTAGTCTTCAATCACATCATGCAATGGCAATGATAGCCTCCTCTTGCATCTTGATACATTCTATTCACATGAAGACAATGAGTTCAGAAACATGAAGATAATGAGTTCAAAAGCATGTAAAAATATAAATAACAATATATAAATGAGTTACCCTCATCTATTTTCACAATCTTTTGTAATGTCTCATTGAGATTAATATGCACAGAATCCAATTTTGTGCACATATAAGAGCTTCAACAGTTATCGGAGTTCTAATAGACATCTCTGTGTGATGTAGTTCTCCCTGGTGTTGGAAAGTTTGAAGATTTATGACTACACAACCATAGATCAGCATAATTCATTAAGTTTGTAAGTTTAGGAAAATGAAAGGAAATTACAATATTGAAAATTTCAATGTCATCAGTTTAGTTTCTTTCCCTTTTCAATTTATGAAGGTTTGACCAAAACTACAATGTCATCAGTTTAGTTTCTTTCCCTTTTCAATTTTTGAAGGTTTGACCAAAATTACAATGTCATCAGTTTAGTTTCTTTCCCTTTACAATTTTTTTCTACAAATAACGAAGTGAAAAATGAGCAACCATTTTTCACAATGATGAGCATAATATGGTGGACAAAGAAATACAACATAGATGAGTAGTTATTGGACAGTTTTATACCGATTCTACTTTAAATTTAGACTTCATTTAGCATTAAGCACTACTAGTACACAATTATGATTTCAGTAGAAGGATGTCTGATAAACTTAATGAACTTACAGGTGCAAACTTGTATTCACAACTTCTGTTTGACATATATAAATGTAAATATATATACAGTAACACCAATGACCCAATAGAATATGCAAACATCATTAAAATACAATCAATAAGAATATGCAAACATCATTAAAAGACAATCAATAATAATATGCAAAGATCATTAAAACTCAACTCTATTTCTGCTCTGCGATCTAACCTGCAATTCTGCAAAGACATGAGATTTGGAAAAAGAACAGAGCAACAGAACCACCAAATTTCACATTTAATAGATTTACCTTTATAAATCAGATGTAGATACCAGAAAAAGACATCCTCATAGTAGAGTTGGAAAAAGAACAGAGCAATAGAAATAATCACAGTAGAGTTGGAACCCTCAATCTTACCTAGATGAAGAATGAGGTGTCTGGCATCGTGAGAGGGAGAGGGAGTGGAGGCATCGTGACTCGTGTTCTAAGGGAGAAGGTTTGAGTTGAGAGGGAGGGGGAGGTGAGAGGAGGTGTCGTGACTCATGAACTGGGGGAGAGGGAAAGGGTCTGAGCTAAGGGAGAGGCATAGGCAAGAGGAGGCTTGTGACCCGTGAGCTGAGGCAAAGGGAGAGGGTCTGAGCTGAGGGAGAGGGAGAGGCGAGATAGGGCATCGTGAATAATGAGCTGAGGGAGAGGGAAAGGGAGAGGCGAGAGGAGGCGTCGTGACTCGTGAGCTGAGGGAGAGGGAGAGGGTCTAAGCTGAGGGAAAGGGAGAGGCGAGAGGAGGCTCGTGACCCGTGAGCTGAGGGAGTGGGAGAGGGTTTGAGATGAGAGAGGCCGAAGAGGGAGAGTCGAGATTCGAGAGGATTGGAGGCAAGATGCGAGAGGGAGAGAAGAGAACTAACCTAAAATCCTATATATATAGACGGTCGGTCCGGTCAGATATGTCCAGAACTAACAAAAATTATGGACTGATATGAACTTTTGGTCCTCTCTAAAAGGAGGACCGAATCGACCATTAACAAAAAAAATATCATCCAGACTAATCAATTTTGGTTCAGAACCGGTTTGGACTAAACGGTGTGGATAGTTTTTAAACACCCCTAGCACCACATCCTTTGTAGGCATATATATAGCAGTGGCCCGTCCATGGAGTAAACATCCCCATGAAGGCACTGGAGCCGACCTCAGCCTCCCTTAATGCTTCTCCACCTTGCAAGGACATTGTCTGTCCCCCGGTAGAACAATACCCTATTCAATTGAACGAAACTTTTCAAGTCATGGTTTGCCAGTATGTTCCCCTCACTGAGCCACCTTCGGACGTTGTCTCTCTAGTCTTGGTGTGGCATCTTTTAGAGGTTCCTAGAAATAGAAGTGCTATTCTGGATGGATACTTTAATGATAATGATAGGATCTGTGACTGGGAGTTTGGTGTTGAGAGTGGCCAAGGCGTTCGCATGGCGATTCTGGGACCTTAACGTGTGTTGAAAGACTAACTTCTCAAATATGTTAGTTAATTTTTAGACTTCGTGTCTATGTTGGCGAGGGCGGGTTCCTTAGTCGAAAACTCCTCGTTGATCTGTTTGGATTCTCCCTTTACTTTGATTATCGTTGCCCCATTTTTCCTTTCCCATACTTCAAACTGAGCAAGGAACAACTTGTACACCATCATGAACATGTTGCACATAGGTTCAACTAGCACAAGCCTTGCTCCTCCTCAATTATGCATTGAAGATACATCAAAGTTCAGCCGCCACACTAGCTCCTCACAAAGGTCTACCTCATGAAACTCCCTCGAGTTGGTTTCATCAAAAGGCACACATTCTCAATTCAAAAATCACACCAGTAGATCTGCGAATGCTTGGATCTTCTACGCCTAGTGAGCCTCCCATTCAGGGTGGGCATGTACAATAGGAAAGATATCAGATTGGACTTGGTCATTAAATGGACTTTAATATAGAGTAGGTAGTGCCGGAGCTTCAAAGTGGTGAAGATAAGTGCTAAGCAATGCTTCTCTTGAGGCGTGTATCTCCGTTCTGTGTCGAGCAAAATCCTGCTCATGTAATAGACTGGCAACTCTGCTGTTTCCCACACTTAAGCCAATAATGCTCCGATGGACTTAGTCGTGGACGTAATATACAAAATCAGCGGCAAGCCCCCCCAAGCGACACCATGGTGCGGATGTGAGCAAGACATCCTTGATCTGCTCAAAATGCCTTTGTTACTCCGATGCCCACTCGAACTTACAACCTTGCTTCAATAGTGATTGCAATGCACTGACTGACTCTTCCAAGGTGGGGATGAAACGTCGCACTTACTAGATGTTGCCCAAAAAAATGTTATGCTCCTTGACTGTCTGTGACGGCGCCATGGCCTAATGGCTCTCACCTTCGACCAGTCAATGTCTATCATGCACTGATGCACATAGAATCCTAAGAACTTTCCACGAGATCCTCCAAAGGTGCACTTCAGAGGAATCATCATGAGCTTGTACATCCTACACTTCTAAAAAATGCTCCTGAAGTGTCTGGGATGCATTTCGCAACTTTGGAATTCACAACCAAGTCATCCACATAGTCTTCCATGAAGTCGTGTATCATGTCATGGAAGATTGATGTCATTGCCCTCTGATAATTGACCTTGACATTTTTCAGTCCGAACGACATCACGACATAGTAAAAAAATTTGAACGGAGTCCTGAAGGTGATCTTCTTAGTATCTCCAGGCACCATTCTTATCTGGTTGTACCCGTTGAAACCATCTGTAAAGGAGAACATCTCATGTTTCATCATGGCATCCACCACGACGTCAACATTTGGAAGTCGAAAAATCATCCTTTGGACACACCCTGTTCAAGTCCTTGAAATCAACACAACACCATATCTGGTCGTTCTTTTTCTTCACTAGGACAATATTGGCCAATCAAATAGGGTGCTCTGATGGTTTTATGAATTTGGCGTCCATGAGCTTGGTGATCTAGGACTTAATTTGTAATTCTATCTCAGGAAGAAAGTGTCATGGTAGTTTCTTGATAGGGTTACACGCCATGGAGACCCCTAGCTTATGAGTTACCAAGGCGGGATCCATCCCTGGTATCTCTGTGTATGGACATGCGAACATATCTTGAAACTCCTGAAGTAGGGTCATTAGGCTTTCTCTTTGACCCTCAGATAAACTTTTTGTAATGAGGATGGGTCTCCACCCTACCTCCCCGTGAGAGAAGACTTCTTCTAACTCCTCTTGTGATGTCGGTTGTGTTGGTTCTGAAGGTTCTTCTGGCACATCGCAATTAATCATGCATGTCCTTCATTCCATTGTCAGTGGTTAAGGTGTCCTCCTGACCCTGCGTACCATCACAAGCGGTACGCCCTCTCACCATTTGGCAGTGTCACCCTAGTGACTACTTCGCTGCCATTTGTCATCTTAGCCTTGCCCCGTGTGTCTTCCTACTTCAGCAAGGTAATGGTCATGATCTTCCTTGGGCCTCAGTCTCATCGAACGATGCTTTCATGGCTGCTATGGTGATGCCTTTTTCTCTTCCACTTTGACTTGATGAACTGGTGCAACATGGAGGGGACACATTCATGGTCATGAATCTAAGGCCTCCCCAGTAAGACCTCCCCAATAAGACATGGTAAATGGTCTCGGGCTCAATGACATGAAGGCAGTTCATGATGTGGATTGGCCCTACTTGAACCTATATGTTGATGTAACCCAACATTCTAACGGGCTAGAGAAGCCTGAGATGACAACCTATTCTCATTTATACCAACAGTATGGAAGGTAGCGAGTGACATGGCAATGATTTTGGACCCATTGTCAACAAAGGCCCTTCTAACTTGCATTCCATTGACCATAGCTTCCACGTACAAAAGGCGATTGTGCCCCACTCTCTTTACCATGTGGTCTGGTTAGTGATGGTGATGGCACCCTTTTCATTTCTTCTTATTCTCCCCAAAAGTGGTTGGGAGAAGTAGCCCTATTGCCCTGGCCTTGCTCTGTTTAGAGACGTTTATTAATGTTCGTGTCACTTAAAGGAGCCTTTTTGTCTAGTTCCAGCGTGTCAAAAAAGTTTTTGTAAACTCTTTGCATTAGCGTAAGGTGGGAATGGCTGGTTCCCCATGGCTTCTATATCTTCCGTGATGATCTCCTATTTCTTAAGCTTATCATGGAAGATCCACCTCAAAGTTCTAAAGTTCTTCCTCGCATGGGAGATGTCCTGTTGGAAGCTATAGTACCAGGTAGACTCTCTATCCAATGAACCTCAGATTGGATCCACTATATGACCACCGGTACTAAAGGTCGACTCAGATATAACTGTGGAGATAGGAATTGCGAAGACATTTCTAGCTATAAGGCTGAGGGCCTCGTATCTTGAAGAGTTTACTTTTCACCAAGTAAGAATATCCAAAATCTTATCCCGTTTCAAACAAGGCTCTAACAAGTATCTCTCGATCTCATTCTTAACCTCCAAATTATCTTCCGCAACCATGGCCATATCAAACCCACATCAATATTAAATGTTTCTTGAATGCCATCATCAATTCCAACTTCATTTTTAACTGATTGTGATGATTGTTCAACATTTTGCACTTCTTATTTCAAATCAACCTTAACTTTGGTTTTGCGCTCCTTATACAATCTCTCCAATGCAGACACCACTTTCTTTATCATATCAGCGGCAACAACACGCTCATACAAAAATTCACCACAATATTGCACATATATCATTTTATAATGTGGATCAATAACAACAGCCACATACAACATATAGTTTGCCTTTTCAGACCCTCCTCAATATTTGTGTTACTTGACACTCATGCTACTTGTCATTTGTTCAAAAGAAAATTGTTAGATGTGGAATATGTTCAAATAATGCTTTTTATCAAACAAACCTCATTAAAATACCTATTTGCAGTAACACTTAAAGAACACAAAATCCTCAATGTTACTTCATAGAAAACTTTTAAAAACTTGATAAACACACGAGCATTATCCCAATCCTCATCATCGGGAGGACCAAGTTTCTTCTCATTTCCATGGAGCTCCATCAAATAATGTGCATCTTGCTATCCAAGCCTCTCAAATGCCTTTTGATACTTTTCAGCCACCTCCAACAATAAATAAGTGGAATTCCATCTAGTGGTAACATATAGAGAAACTATACGACTTGCAATTATTTTTGCAGCTTCAATATAAGTCTTAAGCTTTTTAAACTGAGAAGGACAAGACCTCATATATTCCACCGCGTTGCGGATTCAAATGATGGAGTCATGGAGGTCCTTTAAACTATAACACATAATAAGGTTCAAAATATGTGCACAACACCTATCATGCATCAATTCCCCATTCAATACATGTTCATTCCAATTTCTAATCATCTTTCTCAAATAATTGATCGTGCCATCACTAGCACTTGCATTATCAACAGTGATTGTGAAAACCCTTTTAATACCCCAATCAAGAAAACATTCTCAATAGCCATACCAATCGGCTCCTCCTTATGATTAGCAATTGGACAAAAATTAATAACCCTTTTATGTAATTTCCAATCATCATCAATAAAATATGCAGTGAGCACCATGTTACTAAGATTTTGCACCAATATCCAAGTATCAGAGGTATGACACAACCTCTTATTTTTTTTACTTGAGAAAGCCTTTTTCAATTTTTCTTTCTCCCACATAAAGATTTTAAAGCAATCTCTAGCAATAGTAATCCTTGAGGGAATAACAAACTTAGGTTGCATCATCTGACAAAACTCACGAAAACCTTCACCCTCTACAACCTTAAAGGATTATTCATCCTTGATGATCATTCTAGCAAGCAACATCCTACACTTCTCAACATTAAAAGGCATACTTATTGTACAAGTATTGTCACTTACTCCCTCACTACTTGTGCTATTAGTAATAACTAATGTTTTTTTCTTTGGGTCAACAAAATTTTTGGGTTTTTCTTGCATCTTTAAAAGTGAGTCCACAAACTAGAAGTGCCATTAGCACTAGGACATGTCATAACACGTTTACAATGGTTACAACTAGATTTCACATCATTAGAATCATCAGTTTCAATTCTGATAAAATCATTCCAAACTTCACAAGGCTTTCGGTTAGTTTTTCTCTTACCTGAATTATGTTTTGGTGCTAATGAGAAATTTGCATCAACTTTCATTCCACCACCATCAGCATCTTTGTTATCAACATTAGACATCTAGTAATGTGACAACAAAACAAATCAGACTTAACAGTATAGAAGAATTAAACCAAAACTAATAGAAAAACTAACACAAAACTAATCAGTGTACAAACAATATCAATCAGTATCCAACTAAGAACTAACCAGAAGTAGAGACGCAAGCAAAAGGCAAATCAATTACTCACACACTTAGACACCTAGAGAATTTTTGAACAATATAAATCCAAAAACATCCACCTAATTGATGACAAAGAATTTTTGAAAGCCCAAAAGGCATGCAAATCAAATTGAATAAAGTAATCATAGATTGGTTGCAAAAGAAGATTATAAGCTTTCGAATCCCATTGATTAGCGTAATTTAACTCCAAAAGACAAAACCACATTGATAAAGTAAACATTCAAGTCATAAGTTTCTTCTCGTTTCACTTTTCCAAGAAACCAAACAATATAAAACAAAGCATAAACCCTAAAGTACATAGCAGAGTAGAGAAGACCCATAGAAATCAACTTTATATCACTGATCAGATTATAGATTTCATTACTCTTAATTGAAATCAATTACTCTGTCAAGTAAACAACAAGAAATCAATCTATCATTGAGGTTACGAGAGATGAAACTAATCATAACCAGAGATGAACCTTACCTCCGATGAATTGAATTTCTCTACTAGGAAAATAGAAAGAAGTCTAATTTTCACCAAAGAAGGAGAGAGTCGAGATAGGATAAAGTCAAGGAAGTGGAACCCTAAGGCGAGGAAGGAGAATTTGATGTCATGCCGATTTGTCGTCGATGTGACAACTACCTCTGGTAGTGGTCTGTAATTCAAACGAAATGGTCCAAGGGGAAATGCAAATGAAACCCTAGCGCTAAAATTTTTGGCTTATATATTGAGGGTTTGATCAAATGATGCTGTATAGAAGGTAGTAGTTGAGAAATATATAAGATGTATAAAAATGATATCGTTTTACGTTATAAGTTTCGGTTCGGTTTGGTTTGGTTTAAAAACTTAAAATTTTTCGAACCGAAATGAAGTTTCAGTTCGATAGTTTTGTCAGACCGAAGTGAACTGCATGGACTTAAAGAACCGCCCATTCCCAATTCGGTTCGGTAACTTTTTATTCACCCCTAGTGTTGCAATATGCTAAATTGGTCAACCCTTTGAAAAAATGTATATGAGAGATCAAAAGTGCTAGGACCCGTCGCAGCCGTTGATAGGTTTCAACATGACAGTAAGCTACTCTAAAGGAATCACAGTTCTCTTAGTGAAACCTAAGCCATTCAATCATTTGATGAAATTTATGGTTCTAGACACTTTATCCCCGTACAATGTAATCTTGGGAATGACGTGGTTTTACAGAATGAAGGCCATTTTGTCCACCTTTTATTAGGTACTAAAGTATCCATCTTTGTTGTCAATCGTTGCTAACGTGGAATCTGAGAGAGAGAAAGAGAGAGCGGGAGAGAGGGAGAGAGAAGGAGAGAGAGGTAGAGACATATAGATAGATAGAGAGGGAGAGGGGGAGAGAGTAAGAGAGAGAGATAATGAGAGAAAGAGAGTGAAAGAGGGAGGGTGAGATAGGGAGAGAGAGAGAGGGAAAGTGTGATGGAGGGAGGGAGAGAGAGTGACACAGAGAGAATGAGAGAGAGAGAGGAAAGAGAGATAGAGAGAGGGATAGTGATAGAGAGTGATAAAGAAGAATATAGGAGAGAGAATAAGAGAGAGACAAAGAGAGAGAGAGAACAAGAGAGAGAGGGAGAGGGAGAGAGAGAGGGAGAGAGACGGAGAGAGAGAGAGTGTGTGTGTGTGTGTGTGTGTGTGTTTGTGAGAGAAAGAGAGAATAATAGGGGGAGGGAGGGAGAGAGAGACAAGGAGAGAGTGAGAGAGAACGAGAGAGAGAGTGTGAGAGAGAGAATGAGAGAGAGGAGAAGGGAGATGGGGAGAGAGCGAGAGGGAGAGACAGAAAGAGAGTGTGTTTGTGTGTGTGTGTAAAAGAGAGAGTGTGTGAGAGAGAGTGTGTGTGCGTGAGAGAGAGAGAGAACATCAAGAGGGAAAGAGAAAGAGCAGGGGGGATAGATAGAAAGAGAGAGAGCGAATGAGAGAGAGAGATCTAGAGATAGAGAGAATCAAGAGAGTAAGAGAGAGCGAGAGTGAGTGAGTGAGTGAGAGAGAGAAAGAGGGATTATGGAAAAGGGAGAGGGAGAAAGAGGGAGAGATAAAGAGACAAAGATAGGGAGAGATGAAGGATGGGAGGGAGAGAGAAATCTAGATAGAGAATTAAGAGACTAAGTGAGTGAGAGAGAGAGAGACAGAGAGACAGAGACAGAAAGAGTGAGAGTGAGTGAGTGAGAGAGAGAGGGATAGAGACAGAGAGAGAGAGATAGCAAGAGAGGGAGAGAGGAACAGAGAGAGGGAGAGAGGGAGAGAGAGGGAGAGACAGAGAGAAATAGAGAAAGAGAGCTAGTGAGAGAGAGAGCGAGATAGAGGGAAAGAGGAAGAGAGGGAGAGGGCGAGAGAGAGAGAGGGAGAAAGAGAGAGCGATAGGGAGATGAAAATGGGGAGAAAGAGTAAGGGAGGGGAAGATAGGGAGAGAGATGGGGGAGAGAATGACAAAGAAACAGAAAGATAGAGAGAGAGGGAGAGCAATAGAGAGAGAGCACAAGAGAGAGAGAGAGAGAGAGAGAGAGAGAGAGAGACGCAAGAGAGGGAGAGAGAGGGAGAGAAGGGGGAGAAAGTGGGAGGGAGAGAGAGATATAGATAGGGAGATATAATAAGATGGGGAGGGGGACAAAGTGAGAGAGAAAGAGAGAGAGGGGGGAGAGAGAGACTGAGAGAGAGATAACGAGATAGGGAGAGAGAGATAGCAAGAGAGAGAGTGAGTGGGGAGTGTGTGAGATAGGGAGAGTAGGGTAGTGAGAGAGAGAGCAGAAGGGAGAGAGAGAGAAGAGAGAAGAGATAGAGAGAAAATGATTGAGCGAGCGAGAAAGGGAGAGAAATAGAGAGAACGAGAGATAAAAAGAGAGATCAAGATAGTAAGAGAGAGATCAAGAGAGTAAGAGAGAGTGAGAGAGAGAGAGGGTCATAGGGAGATAGGGAGAGAGGAAGAGGGAGAGAGAGAGAGATAGCGTGATAGGGAGAGAGAAAGAGAGAGAGAGCAAGAGAGGTAGAGAGAGATAGGAAGGGAGTGAGGAAGAGAGGAAAAGAAAGAAGGCGAGAGAGAAAAAGAAAGCTAGTGAGAGAGAGAGAGAGAGAGGATAAGTGAGAGAGCTAGTGAAAGAGAGAGAGAGAGAGCGAGAGGGAGGGAGGGAGGGAGGAAGAGAGTGAGAGGGCAAGAGAGGGAGAGAGGGGGAGAGGAAGATCGGGAGAGAGAGAGTGAGAGAGTGAGAGAGAGGGAAAGAAAGACGGAGAGAGATAGATAGAGTGAGAGAGGGAGAGCAAGAGAGACAGAGAGATAGAATAAGAGAGACAGAGGGGGAGAGAGGGAGAGGGAGAGAGAGAACAAGAGAGAGGGGGAGAGAGAGGGAGAGAGAAGGGGTGAGAACAAGACAGAGAGAGGGAGAGGGAGATAGGGGGATTGTGAGAGAGAGAGTGTGAGAGAGAGAGAAAGGGAGGGAGAGGGAAAGAGTGGAGAGAGCGAGCGAGCGAGGGAGAGAGAGAGAAAGACAGAGAAAGGGGGAGAGAGGAAGGGAGAGAGTAAAATCTAGAGGGAGAGACAGATAAGAAAACTGAGAGTGGGGAGAGAGAGATAGAGAGATTGAGATATATATATATACAAAGAGAGTAAAAGAGAGGGAGAGAAAGAAAGAGAGAGATGGAGGGAGGGAGCCATAGACAGGGAGAAAAAAGTAGTGAGAGGGAGGGAGAGAGAGAAAGAGAGGGAGTTAGATTGGGAGAGAGGTCGAGGAAAAGAGAGAGAGAGCATAAGTAAGGGTGGGAGAGAGAAAAAGAGAAAGAGGGAGAGATAGAGAAGGGGAGATAGAGTGAGAGAGAGAGAGAGAGAGAGATTGGGAGAGAGAGGAAAGGAGAGGTTCAAATCTAGACGGAGGAGAGAGGGAGAGATCAAATCTTGAGGGAAGAGAGAGAGAAAGAAAGTGAGAGAGAGAGAAGAAGAAGAAGAAAATTGAGAAGGGGGAGAGAGGTAGAGAGAAATAGAGAGATAGATGGAAAGAGAGAGAAAGTTAGAGAGAGAGATACATAGATAGATAGAGAGAGACATATAGGGAGAGACAGAGACATAGGGAGAGAGAGTCAATTCTATATAGAGTCAAATCGAGATAGAGTCCAATCTAGTGAGAAATAACGAGAGAGAGAGAGAGAAAGAGAGGGAGATAGAGATCGAGAGGTAAGAGAGTGAGAGAGAGAGCGAGGGAGAGGGAGAGAGAGAAAGAGAGAGGGAGAAAGAGAGAGAGGGAGAGAGGGAATGAGGGTGAGAGAGGGAAAGAGAGAGAGAGAGGGAGATAGAGATAGAGAGAGTGAGAGAGAGAGTGAGGGAGAGGGAGAGGGAAAGAGAGAGAGGGAGAGAGAGAGAGGGAGAGAGGGAAAGAGAAAGAGAGGGAGAGAGAGGAAGGGAGGGAGGAAGGAAGAGAGTGAGTGAGAGAAAGAGAGAGCAGGGGGCGAGAGAGAGAGATTGTGAGAGAGTGGGGGAGACGCAGAGATAGAAAGAGGGTGAGAGGGAGAGGGAGAGAGAGAGAGGGCTGGAGTGGGAGAGAGAGGAAGGCAGAGAGTCAAATCTAGAGGGAGAGCAACTGAGAGAGAGAGAGAAAAGAAAGAGAGAGTAAGAGGGGGGGAGAGAGAGAGAGATAGATAGAGAGTGATAAAGAGGATGACAAAGTTATATAGAGTAAGAATGAATGAGAGAGAGACGGAGTGAGTGAATGAGATACCAAGAGGGGGAGGGAGTGAGAGGGAGAGAGAGTAGGGGTGAGATTGAGAGTGAGATAGGGTGAGAGGGAGAGAGAGATAGAAAAAGAGGGAAGAAGAGAAAGAGGAAGAGAGGGAGAGAGAGAGGGAAGACATAGAGAGAATGAGTGAGAGAGAGTGAGCGATAAAGAGATATAGATAAAGAGAGAGAGAAGAGAGAGAGATGGAGGATGACAAAGAGAAAGAGAGATTGTGGGAGTGAGAGAGATCAAGAATGAGTAAGTGAGATAATGAGAGGGGAGGAAGGGAGGGAGAGAGAGNAGGGGGAGAGAGGGGGGAGGGAGGGAGAGAGAGGAAAGTGGGAGAGAGATATAGAGAAAGCGAGAGAGTAATAAGGGAACGAGAGAGTGATAGAGCGATAGAGAAAGCAGGCAGAGAGATATAGTAAGGAAGAGAGGGGGAGAGAGAGGAGAACAATGGAGGAGAGAGAATAAGAGAAAGATATCGAAGAAAGTGAGAGAGAGTGAGAGAGAGAGAGGGAGAGAGCGTGAAAACAATAGAGGAGAGAGAACAAGAGAGAGAGATGGGGAAGGAGAGGGGGATGGAGGGATAGAGAGGAAGAGAGGGAGAGAGAGAGAAAGAAAAAGTGAGAAAGGGAGAGAGAGAGAGATAGAGTGAGCAAGAGAAAGAGAGAGAGGGTGTGAGGGGAGAGAGATAGAGAAGCAAAGAAATAGAGAGAGAAGCAGAGAGAGAGAGAGAGAAAGTGTGAGAGTGAGAGAGAGAGAACGAGAGAGAGAGAGGGAGAGAGAGAGAGGAGGGGAGAGAGAGTGAGTGAGTGAGAGAGAGAGAGAAGAGAGTGAGAAAGAGAGAGAGAATGCGGGAGAGAGAGATAGAGAGAGTGTGAGGGGGAAAAAGACATAGAGGTGGAGAAAGAGGGAGAGAAGGAGAGAGAGTGTGTGAGAGTGAGAGAGAGAGAGAATGATAGAGAGAGAGAAGAAGGAAGAGAGAGTGTTTTGTGAATGAGAGAGAGAAAGAGAGAAAGAGGAAGGAAGAGAGAGAGCAAGCGATAGAGAGTGAGGGAGAGGGAGAGAGGTAAAGAAAATGAGGGAGAGAGCGTGATAGAGAGAGAGGGAGCGTGAAAGAGAAAGAGAGAGAGAGGTAGGGAGGGAGGGAGGGAGAGGAATGGAACGAGAGAGAGGGAAAGAGAGAGAGCGAGATAAATAGAGACAGAGAGGGGGGAGAGGAAGAGAGAGGGAGGGAGAGCGAGAGAGAGAGACGAGCGAGATAGAGAGGGGGAGGGAGAGTGAAAGAGAGAGTGAAAAGAGCGAGTGAGAGAGAGTGTGTGAGAGAGATAGAGAGATAGAGAGAGAGAGACTGTGAGTGAGGGAGAGTGAGGGGGAAAGTGACAGAGAGGAACAACGAGAAAGAGATAGAATGAGAGAGGGAGAGATTGAAAGAGTGAGAGAGAGAGAGAGAGAGCGGGAGAGAGAGTGTGTGAGCAGGAGAGGGGGAGATAGAGAGGAGGAGGAGAGAGCGAAGGAGAGAAAGAGTGAGAGAGAGAGAGAGGAAGGTAGGGAGGGAGAGAGATAGAGTAAGAGAGATAGAGGAAGAGAGAGAGCAAGAGAAAGAGAGAGAGAGGAAGAGAAAGTGTGGGGGAGAGGGAGACAGAGAGATGGAGAACGAAAGAGAGAGAGGGGGGATGGAGGGAGGGAGAGTGAGAGAGAGAGGGAGAGCGAGAAAGAGAGGGTGAGGAATAGAAGGAGAGAGGGAAAGAGAGAGAATGAGAGAGAGAGAGAGAGCGAGAGAGTGAGAGTGAGTGAGAGAGAGAGGGAGAGGGAGAGACGAAGAGAGAGAGAGGAAGAGCGAGAGAGAGAGAGAGGAGCGAGATAGAGAGAGGGTGGGAGAGTGTGAGAGTAAAAGAGAGAAAGAGAGGTTGTGAGAAAGATAGAGAGAGAGTGTGTGAGCAAGAAAGAGAGAAAGAATGAGATAGTCAGAGAGGGAGAGTGAGGGGGAAAGAGACAGAGAGGGACCGAGAGACGGGGAAAGGGAGAGAGAAAGTGAGAGAGAGAATTAGAGAGGGAAAGATTGAAAGAGTTAGAGAGAAAGAGCGAGAGAGAGAGAGTGAGAGAGAGTGTGTGAGAAGGAGAGAGGGAGATAGAGAGAGGGGGAAGGAGAGAGAGAGAAAGAGTGAGAGAGAAAGAGGAAGGTATGGAGGGAGAGAGACAGCGTAAGAGAGAGAGGGAGAGAGATAGAGCAAGGGAGAGAGTGTGTGAAAAAGTGAGATAAAGAAGAGAGGGAGCGTGAGAGAGATAGAGGGAGAGAGAGAGAAATTGAGTAGAGAGAGAGTGTGAGAGAGAAAGAGTGAGCACGAGAGAGAAAGAGAGAGTGTCTGAGTAAGAGAGAGAGAGAGAAAGTGACAGTGAGAGAGGGAAAGTGATGGGGAAGGAGACAGAGAAGGACAAAGAGAGGGAGAGAGAATGAGAAAGAGGGAGAGATTCAAAGAGTAAGTGAGAGAGCGCGAGATAGAGACTATGTGAGAAGGAGAGGGGGACATAGAGAGGAACGGAGGGAGAGAGAGAGAGAGTGAGAGAGTGTGAGTGAGAGAGAGAATGAGGGAGAGAGAGAGGAACGGAGGGAGAGAGAGAGAGTGAGAGAGTGAGAGTGAGTGAGAGAGAGAATGAGGGAGAGAGAGAGAGGGAAAGAGAGAACGAGAGAGAGAAAGGGACAAAGAGGAAGGAAGAGAGAGAGCGAGAGAGGAAGAGAAAGTGAGGGAGAGAGCGAGAGAGAGGGAGAGGGAGAGCGAGAGAGAGAGAGAGACTGTGAGAGAGGGAGAGTGAGGGGGAAGAGACAGAGAGGGACATAGAGAGGGAGAGAGAATGAGAGAGAGGGATAGATTGAAAGAGTGAGAGAGAGAGAGTGTGTGTGTGTGCCAGAAGGAGAGGGGGATAGAGAGAAGGAGAGAAAGAGCGAGACAGAGAGAGAGAGAGAGGAAGGTAGGGGGGAGGGAGACGGAGTAAGAAAGATAGAGTGAGAGAGAGAGAGAGTAAGAGAAAGAGAGAGAGGAAGAGAAAGTGAGGGGGTGAGGGAGAATGAAAGAGAGAGAGAGAGAGAGGGGAGGGAGGGATGGAGTTGAGAGTGAGAGAGAGAGGGAGAGCGAGAAAGAGAGAGACGAACATAAGGAGAGATAGGGAAAGAGATAGAGCGAGAGAGAGAGAGAGAGAGTGAGAGTGTGTGAGAGAGAGGGAGAGAGCGAGTGCAGAGAGCCAGAGAGAGAGGGAGAGAGCGCAAAAACAATAGATGAGAGAGAACAAGAAAGAGAGATGGGGAATGAGAGAGGGAGGGAGGGATAGAGAGGAAAAGAGGGAGAGAGAGTGTTAGAGAAGAGAGTGAGAGAGAAAGAAAATGAGAGAAAGGGAGAGAGAGAGAGAGAGAGAGTGTGTGTGTGTGTGTGTGTGTGTGTGTGTTTAAACAAGAGAAAGAGAGAGAGTGAGGGGAGAGAGATAGAGAAGCAAATAAATAGGGATAGAAGTAGAGATAGAGAGAGAGAGAGAGAGAAAGTGTGAGAGTTAAAGAGAGAACGAGAGAGAGAGAGAGAGAGAGAAAGAAAGAAAGAGAGAGAGGAAGGGAGAGAGAGAGTGTGAGTGAGTGAGTGAGAGAGAGAGAGAGCGGGAGAGAAAGATAGAGAGAGTGTGAGGGGGACAGAGACATAGAGGTGGAAAAAGAGGGAGAGAGAGAGTGAGTGAGAGAGAGAGAGAGAGAGAGAATGATAGAGAGAGAAGAAGGAAGATAGAGAGAGTGAATTAGAGAGAGAAAGAGAGAAAGAGGAATGAAGAGAGAGTGTGAGTGAGAGAGAGGGAGAGAGAGGGAGAGAGGCAAAGAAAGTGAGGGGGAGAGCGAGATAGAGAGAGAGGGAGAGCAAAAGAGAAAGAGAGAGAGAGAGAGGGAGAGCGAAAGAGAAAGAGAGAGAGAGGGGGGGGGAGGGAGGGAGGGAGAGAGAGAGATAGAGAGGAATGGAACGAAATAGAGGGAAAGAGAGAGAGAGCGAGAGAAAGAGAGAGAGAGAGAGAGGAGAGGAAGAGAGAGAGGGAGGGAGAGTGAGAGAGAGAGAGAGACGAGCGAGATAGAGAGGGGGAGGGAGAGTGAGAGAGAGTGAAGAGAGTGAGAGAGAGAGAGAGAGAGACTGTGAGAGAGGGTGAGTGAGGGGGAAAGAGATAGAGAGGAACATAGAGAGGGAGAGAGAATGAGAGAGGGGGAGATATTAAATGAGTGAGAGAGAGAGAGAGTGAGAGTGTGTGACAGAGAGAGACAGAGTGAGCGAAAGAGAGAGAGACAGTGAGAGAGGGAGAGTGAGGGGAAAGAGACAGAGTGGGAGAGATTGAAAGAGTAAGAAAGAGAGAAAGTGAGAGAGAGAGTGTGTGTGTGAGAAGGAGAGGGGGAGAGAGAGAAGGAGAGAAAGAGTGAGAGAGAGAGAGAGGAAGGTAGGGAGGGAGATAGACAGAGTAAGTGAGAGAGGGAGGGAGATAGAGTAAGAGAGTGAGAGAGTGAGAGAGAGAGGGAGGGACAGAGAATGAGAGAGAGATGCTGAGCGAGAGAGAGAGAGAGGAACAGAAGAAGAGAGAGAGAGAGAGAGAGCGAGAGCGAGAAAGTGAGAGGATTAGAGGAAGACATAGGGAAAGAGAGAGAGAGAGAGAGAGAGTGAGAGAGTGAGAGTGAGTGAGAGAGAGAGGGAGAGGGAGAGAGGAAGAGAGAGGGAGGTAGAGAGGAAGATAGAGAGAGAGGTAGAGGCAGAGAGAAGGAGCGAAATAGAGAGAGGGAGGGAGACTGTGAGAGTGAGAGTGAAGAGAGCGCGAGAGAGAGTGAGAGAGATAGGGAGAGAGATGGGGAGATTGAGCATGAGAGAGATAGAGAGAAAGAGACAGTGAGAGAGGGAGAGTGAGGGGGAAAGAGACAGAGAGGGACAGAGAGAGGGAGAGAGGGAGAGGGAGAATGGGGGAGAGAGTGAGTGAGAGAGAGAGAGGAACGGTGGGAGAGAGAGGGAAAGAGAGAACGAGAGAGAGAGAACAAGAGAGGAGAGTGAGTGAGAGAGAGAAATAGAATGAGAGAGAGAGAAAACGAGATAGAGAAAGGGAGAAAGTGGAAGGAAGAGAGAGAGGGAGAGAGAACGAGAGAGAGAAAGGGAGAAAGTAGAAGGAAGAGAGAGAGAGGGAGAGAGAGGAAGAGAAAGTGAGGGAGAGAGCGAGATAGAGAGAGAGGGAGAACGAAAGAGTGAGAGAGAGAGGGAGGGAGGGAGAGTGAGAGAAGAGGGAAAGCGAGAGAGAGAGAGGAAGGGAAGGAGAGAGAGAAGGAAAGAGAGAGGGAGAGAGAAAGGGAGATACATAGAGATAAAGAGGGAGGAAGAGGAAGAGAGGAAGAGAGAGACACGGAGAGAGAGAGGGAGGGAGAGCGAGAGAGAGGAGTGAGATAGAGAGACGAAGGGAGAGTAAGAGAATGAGGGAGTGAAGAGAACGAAAGAGAGAGTGTGAGAGATAGACAGAGTGAGTGAGAAAGAGAGAGAGAGAAAGAGACAGGGAGATAGGGAAAGTGAAGGGGAAAGAGACAGAGAGGGACAGTGAGAGGGAGAGAGAACAAGAGAGAGGGAGAGATTGAATAAGTAAGAGAGAGAAAGTGAGAGAGAGAGAAAGTGAGAGAGAGTGTTTGTGAGAATGAGAGGGGGAGATAGAGAGGGAGAGCGAGAATGAGAGAAAGAGCGAGAGAGAGAGGAAGGTAGGGAGGGAGAGAGACAGAGTAAGAGAGAGAGAGATAGAGGGAGAGAGACAGAGTAAGAGAGTGAGAGATAGAGGGAGAGAGACAGAGTAAGAGAGTGAGAGAGAGGAAGAGAAAGTGAGGGAGAGAGCGAGATAGAGAGAGGGAGAGCGAAACAGAGAGAGACAGAGAGAGAGGGAGGGAGGGAGAATGAGAGGGAGAGGGAGAATGAGACATAGAGAGAGGAATAGAAGAAAAGAGAGTGAGAGTGAGAGAAATAGAGTGAGAGTGAGTGAGAAAGAGGGGGAGGGAGAGAGGAAGAGAGAGAGAGGGAGAGTGAGAGAGAGAGGAACGAGAGAGAGAGAGGGAGGGAGAGTGTGTGAGAGAGAGAGTGAACAGAGTGAGAGAGAGCGTGTGAGAGAGATATGGAGAGAGAGAGAGAAAGAGTGAGCAAGAGACAAATAGAGAGAAAGAGACAGTGAGAGAGGGAGAGTAAGGGGAAAAGAGACAGAGAGGGATATAGAGAGGGAGGGAGGGAGAGAAAGTGATTGAGAGAGAGAGAGGAACGGAGGGAGGTTGAGGGAAAGAGAGAGCGAGCGAGAGAGTGAGAATGTGTGAGAGAGAGAAATAGAATGAGAGAGAGAGAGAACAAGAGAGAGAAAGGGAGAATTCGAGAGAGAAAGGAAGAAAGTGGAAGGAAGAGAGAGAGGGATAGAGAATGAGAGAATGAGAGAGAGAAAGGAAGAAAGTGGAAGGAAGAGAGAGAGCGAGAGGGGCGGAGAGGAAGAGAAAGTGACGGAGAGAGCGAGATAGAGAGAGAGGGAGAGCAAAAGAGAGAGAGTGAGGAGGGAGGAAGAGTGAGAGAGAGAGGGAGAGCGAGAGAGAGAAGGAGAGAAAGAGTGAGAGAAAGAGAGAGGGGGAAGGTAGGGAGGGTGAGAGAAAGCAAGTGAGAAAGGGGGAAAGGGAGAGGTAGAGAGAGAAAGAGAGAGGATGAGAAAGTGAGGGACAGAGCGAGAAGAGATAGGGAGAGTGAAAGAGAGAGAGAGAGCGGTGGGGAGGGAGGGAGAGCGAGAGAGAGAGAGGAACGGAGGGAGAGAGAGGGGAAGAGAGAGTGTGAGAGACGGAGAGAGAGAGAATGAGAGAGAATGAGAGAGGGAGAATGAGAGAGAGAATGAGAGAGGGAGATAGAGAGAGAGAAAGAGAGAACGAGAGAGAAAAAGGGAGAAAGAGGAAGGAAGAGAGAGAGAGAGCGAGAGGGAGAGTGAGAGAGAGGGAGAGAGGAAGAGAAAGTGAGGGAGAGAGTAAGATAGAGAGAGAGAGAGGGAGAGCGGAAGAGAGAGAGAGAGAGGGAAAGAGGGAGAGTGAGAGAGAGGGAGAGCGAGAGAGAGAGAGGAAGAGAAGGAGAGAGAGAGGGAAAGAGAGAGAGAGAGAGTGAGAGAGAGAGGGAGGAAGAGAGAGAGAGAGGAAGGGAGAGCGAGAGAGAGTGAGGAGCGGGATAGAGGGAGGGAGGGAGAGTGAGAGAAAGAGAGAGAGTGAAGTGAGCAAGAGAGAGTGTGTGAGAGGAGATAGACAGAGTTAGCGAGAAAGAAACAGGGAGATAGGGAGAGTGAGGGGAAAAGAGACATAGAGAATGAGAGAGGGGGATAGATTGAAAGAGTAAGAGAGAGAGAGAGAGAGAGAGAGAAAGTGAGAGAGAGAGAGGGAGTGTGTGAGAAAAAGAGGGGGAGATAGAGAGGGAGAGGGAGAAGGAGAGAAAGAGTGAGAGAAAGAGAGAGAGTGAAGAGAGAAAGAGAGAGTGTGTGAGAGGTGATAGACAGAGTTAGCGAGAAAGAGTAAGAGAGAGAGAGAGAGAGATTGAAAGGGTAAGAGAGAGAGAGAGAGAAAGTGAGAGAGAGAGGGAGTGTGTGAGAAAAAGAGGGGGAGATAGAGAGAAAGAGGGAGAAGGAGAGAAAGAGTGAGAGAGAGAGAGAGAGGAATGTAGGGAGGGAGAGAGACAGAGTAAGAGAGAGAGAGAGAGAGAGAGAGAGAGAGACAGAGCAAGAGAGTGAGAGAGAGGAAGAGAAAGTGAGTGAGAGAGCGAGATAGAGAGAGGGAGAGCGAGAGATAGACAGAGTGAGGGAGGGAGGGAGAATGAGAGAGAGAGGGAGAACGAGAGAGAGGAACATAAGGATAGAGAGGGAAAGAAAGAGAGATAGAGTGAGAGAGTGAGAGTGAGTGAGAGAGAGGGAGAGGGAGAGAGGAAGAGAGAGAGGGAGAGTTAGAGAGAGAGGAGCGAGATAGAGAGAGGGAGGGAGAGTGAGAGAGGAGCGAGATAGAGAGAGGGAGGGAGAGTGAGAGAGAGAGAGAGAGAGGAGCGAGATAGAGAGAGGGAGGGAGAGTGAGAGAGAGAGAGAGAGAGTGAAGAGGGCGAGAGAGAGAAAGATAGGGAGAGAGAGTGTGAGCAAGAGAGAGAAAGTGAGCAAGAGAGAGATAGAGAGAAAGAGACAGTGAGAGAGAAAGTGAGGGGGAAAGAGACAGAGAGGGATAGAGAGAGGGAGAGAGGGAGAGAGAGTGATTGAGAGAGAGAGAGGAACAGAGGGGGGCTGAGGGAAAAAGAGAGCGAGAGAGAGAATGAGAGAGGGAGAACGAGAGAGAGTAAGGGAGAAAGCGGAAGGAAGAGAGAGAGGGAGAGAGATAGAAAAAGAGAGAGAGAAAGGGAGAAAGGGGAAGGAGGAGAGTGAGAGAGAGGGAGAGAGGAAGAGAAAGTGAGAGAGAGTGAGATAGAGAGAGGAAGAGCGAAAGAGAGAGAGCGAAAGGGGGAGGGAGGGAGAGTTAGAGAGAGAAGGAGAGAAAGAGTGAGATTAAGAGAGAGGGGAAGGTAGGGAGGGAGAGAAAGAGTAAGAGAGAGAGAGGGAGAGGGAGAGTAAGAGAGAGAAACTAAGAGGATGAGAAAGTGAGGGACATAGCGAGAAGAGATAGGGAGAGAGAGAGCGGGCGGGAGGGAGGGAGAGTGAGTGAGAGGGAGAGCGAGAGAGAGAGAGAGGAACAGAGGGAAAGAGAGAGAGTGAGAGAGGGAGAGAGTGAGAGAGGGAGAGAATAACAGAGTGAGAGTGAGAGAGAGAGGAGAGAGAGCGAGAGAGAGAGGGAGAGAGAAAGAGAGACATGGGGGAGGGAGAGGGAGAGAGGAAGAGAGAGAGAGGGAGGGAGAGCGAGATAGAGTGAGGTGCGAGATAGGGGAGGGAGGAAGAGTGAGAGAAAGAGAGAGTGAAGAGAGGAAGAGAGAGAGTATGAGAAGAGATAGACAGAGTTAGCGAGAAAGCGACAGGGAGATAGGGAGAGTGAGGGGGAAAGAGACATAGAGAATGAGAGAGGGGAGAGATTGAAAGAGTAAGAGAGAGAGAAAGCGAGAGAGAGAGAGTGTGTGTGAGAAAAAGAGGGGGAGATAGAGAGGGAGAGAGAGAGAAGGAGAGAAAGAGTGAGGGAGAGAGAGGAAGGTAGGGAGGGAGAGAGACAAAGTAAGAGAGAGAGAGAGGGTAAGAGACAGAGCAAGAGAGTGAGAGAGAGGAAGAGAAAATGAGGGAGAGAGCGAGATAGAGAGAAGGAGAGTGAGAGAGAGAGAGGGGGACGGAGGGAGAATGATAGAGAGAGGAAGAACAAGATAGAGAGGAACAGAAGGATAGAGAGGGAAAGAGAGAGAGATAGAGAGAGCGAGTGGGAGAGAGGAGCGAGATAGAGAGAGGGAGGGAGAGTGTGAGAGAAAGAGAGTGAAGAGGGTAAGAGTGAGAGAGATAGGGAGAGAGAGTGTGAGCAAGAGAGAGAGTGTGTGTGAGCAAGAGAGAGATAGAGAGAAAGAGACAATGAGAGAGTGTGAGGGGAAAAGAGACGGAGAGGGATAGAGAGAGGGAGAGAGGGAGAGAGACTGATTGAGAGAGAGTGGAACGGAGGGAGGGTGAGGCAAATACAGAGCGAGAGAGAGAAAGAAAGAGAATGAGAGAGAGAGAATGAGATAGAGAAAGGGAGAAAGCGGAAGGAAGAGAGAGGGAGAGAGATAGAAAAAGAGAGAGAGAAAGGGAGAAAGAGGAAGGAAGAGAGAGAGAGAATGAGGGAGAGAGAGAATGAGAGAGAGAGAGAATGAGAGAAAGAGAGAGATAGAAAGAGAAAATGAGAGAATGAGAGAGACAAAGGGAGAAAGAGGAAGGAAGAGAGAGAGAGAGCGAGAGAGAGAGAGAGTGAGAGAGAGGGAGAGAGAGGAAGAGAAAGTGAGGGAGAGAGCAAGATAGAGAGAGAGAGAGGGAGAGCGGAAGAGAGAGAGAGAGGGAAAGTGGGAGAGTGAGAGAGGGAGAGCGAGAGAGAGAGAGAGGAAGAGAAGGAGAGAGAGAGGGAAAGAGATAGAGCGAGAGAGACAGAGAGAGAGAGAAGAAGAGAGAGAGGAAGGGAGAGCGAGAGAGAGTGAGGAGCGAGATAGAGAGAGGGTGGGAGATAGAGAAAGAGTGAAGAGAGCAAGAGAGTGTGTGTGAGAGGAGATAGACAGAGTTAGCGAGAAAGAGACAGGGAGATAGGGAGAGTGAGGGGAAAAGAGACATAGAGAATGAGAGAGGGGGTGAGATTGAAAGAGTAAGAGAGAGAGAGAAAGTGAGAGAGAGGGAGTGTGTGAGAAAAAGAGGGGGAGATAGAGAGGGAGAGGGAGACAGAGCAAGAGTGAGAGAAAGAGAGAGAGTGAAGAGAGCAAAAGAGAGTGTGTGAGAGGAGATAAACAGAGTTAGCGAGAAAGAGACAGGGAGATAGGGAGAGTGAGGGGAAAAGAGAAATAGAGAATTAGAGAGGGGGAGAGATTGAAAGAGTGAGAGAGGGGGAGAGAAAGAAAGTGAGAGAGAGAGGGAGTGTGTGAGAAAAAGAGGGGGAGATAGAGAGGGAGAAGGAGAAGGAGAGAAAGTGTGAGAGATAGAGAGAGAGAGGAAGGTAGGGAGGGAGAGAGACAAAGTAAGAGAGAGAGAGAGGGAGACAGAGCAAGAGAGTGAGAGAGAGGAAGAGAAAGTGAGTGAGAGAGCGAGATAGAGAGAGGGAGAGCGAGAGATTGATAGAGTGAGGGAGGGAGGGAGAATGAGAGAGAGGGGGAGAACGAGATAGAGAGGAACAAAAGGATAGAGGGGGAAACAGAGAGAGAGATAGAGCGAGAGAGTGAGAGTGAGTGAGAGAGAGGGAGAGGGAGAGAGGAAGAGAGAGGGAGAGGGAGAGTTAGAGAGAGAGGAGCGAGATAGAGAGAGGGAGGGAGAGTGAGAGAGAGAGAGTGAAGAGGGCGAGAGAGAAAGATAGGGAGAGAGAGAGTGATCATGGGAGAGAGAGTGTGTGTGTGAGCAAGAGAGAGATAGAGAGAAATAGACAGTGAGAGAGAAAGTGATGGGAAAAGAGACAGAGAGGATAGAGAGAGGGAGAGAGAGTGATAGAGAGAGAGAGGAAAAGAGGGAGGGTGAGGAAAAGAGAGAGCGAGAGAGAGAGAGAGAATGAGAGAGAGAGAAGGAGAGAGAGTAAGGGAGAATGTGGAAGGAAGAGAGAGAGAGGGAGAGAGATAGAAAGAGAGAGAGAGAGAGAAAGGGAGAAAGAGGAAGGAAGAGAGAGAGAGAGAGCGAGAGAGAGAGTGAGAGAGAGGGAGAGAGGAAGAGAAAGTGAGGGAGAGAGCGAGATAGAGAGAGAGAGATAGCGAAAGAGAGAGAGAAAGGGGGGAGGGAGGGAGAGTTAGAGAGAGAAGGAGAGAAAGAGTGAGAGTGAGAGAGAGGGGAAGGTAGGGAGGGAGAGAAAGAGTAAGAGAGAGAGGGGGAGAGTGAGAGTAAGAGAGAGAAACTGAGAGGATGAGAAAGTGAGGGATAGAGCGAGAAGAGATAGGGAGAGAGAGAGAGCGAGCGGGAGGGAGGGAGAGTGAGTTAGAGGGAGAGTGAGAGAGAGAGGAACGGATGGAGAGAGAGGGAAAGAGAAAGAGTGAGAGAGAGAGGGAGGGAGAGGGCGAGAGGAAGAGAGAGGAAGGGAGAGAGAGAGTGAGATGCGAGATAGCATGAGGGAGGGAGAGTGAGAGAAAGAGAGCGAGTGAAGAGAGGAAGAGAGAGAGTGTGAGTTGAGATAGACAGAGTTAGCGAGAAAGAGGAAGGGAGATAGGGAGAGTGAGGGGGGAAAAGACATAGAGAATGAGAGAGGGGGAGAGATTGAAAGAGTAAGAGAGAGAGAGAGAGAAAGCGAGAGAGAGAGTGTGTGTGAGAAAAAGAGGGGGAGATAGAGAGGGAGAGAGAGTAGGAGAGAAAGAGTGAGAGAGAGAGAGAGAGAGTAAGAGAGACAGAGTAAGAGAGTGAGAGAGAGGAAGAGAAAGTAAAGGAGAGAGCGAGAAAGAAAGAGGAAGAGAGAGAGAGGGAGGGAGGGAGAATGACAGAGAAAGGGAGAACGAGAGAGAGAGGAACAGAAGGATAGAGAGGGAAAGAGAGAGAGAGAGATAGAGCGAGAGAGTGAGAGTGACTTAGAGAGAGCGAGAGGGAGAGAGGAAGAGAGAGAGAAGGAGAGTTAGAGAGAGAGGAGCGAGATAGAGAGAGGGAGGGAGAGTGTGAGAGAGACAGTGAAGAGGGCGAGAGAGGGAGAGAGAGATAGGGAGAGAGAGAGTGAGAAAGAGAGAGAGAGTGTGTGAGCAAGAGAGAGATAGAGAGAAAGAGACGGTGAGAGAGAGTGAGGGGAAAAGAGACGGAGGGGGATAGAGAGAGGGAGAGAGGGGGAGACAGTGATTGAGAGAGAGAGAGGAACGGAGGGAGGGTGAGGCATAGAGAGAGCGAGCGAGAGAAAGAGAATGAGAGAGAGAGAGAGAACGAGAGAGAGAAAGGGAGAAAGCGGAAGGAAGAGAGAGAGGGAGAAAGATAGAAAAAGAGAGAGAAAGGGAGAAAGAGGAAGGAAGAGAGAGAGAGAGCGAGAGAGAGAGAGACAGGGAGAGAGGAAGAGAAAGTGAGGGAGAGAGCGAGATAGAGAGAGAGGGAAAGCGAAAGAGAGAGAGTGAGAGAGAGGGAAGAGTGAAACAGAGAGCGATATCGAGAAAGAGAAGGAGAGAAAGAGTGAGAGTGAGAGAGAGGGGAAGGTAGGGAGGGAGAGAGAGTAAGAGGGAGAGGGGAAGAGGGAGAGTAAGAGAGAGAAAGTGAGAGGATGAGAAAGTGAGGGACAGAGCGAGAAGAGATAGAGAGAGATAGAGTGGGGGGAGGGAGGGAGAGTGAGTGAGAGGGAGAGCGAGAGACAGAGAGGAACTTAGGGAGAGAGAGGGAAAGAGAGAGAGTGAAAGAGGGAGAGAGTGATAAAGGGAGAGAATGAGAGAGTGAGATTGAGAGAGAGAGAGTGAGAGAGGAGAGAGAGCGAGAGAGAGAGCGAGAGAGAGAGAGAGAGAGGGAGGGAGAGGGAGAGAGGAAGAGATAGAGAGAGAGGGAGGGAGAGGGAGAGAGGAAGAGAGAGAGGAAGGGAGAGCGAGAGAGAGTGAGGAGTGAGATAGAGGGAGGGAGGGAGAGTGAGAGAAAGAGAGAAAGTGAAGAGAGCAAGAGAGAGTGTGTGAGAGGAGATAGACAGAGTTAGCGAGAAAGCGACAGGGAGATAGGGAGAGTGAGGGGGAAAGAGAAAGGGAGATAGGGAGAGTGAGGGGGAAAGAGACATAGAGGATGAGAGAGGGGGAGAGATTGAAAGAGTAAGAGATAGAGAAAGTGAGAGAGTGTGTGTGTGAGAAAAAGAGGGGGAGATAGAGAGGGAGAGAGAGAGAATGATAGAAACAATGAGGGAGAGAGAGAGGAAGGTAGGGAGGGAGAAAGACAAAGTAAGAGAGAGAGAGGGGGAGATAGATAGAGCAAGAGAGTGAGAGAGGGGAAGAGAAAGTGAGGGAGAGAGCGAGATAGAGAGAAGGAGAACGAGAGAGAGAGTGAGAGAGAGAGAGGGAGGGAGGGAGAATGAGAGAGAGAGAGGTAGAATGAGAGAGAGAGAGGAACATAACAATAGGGAGGGAAATAGAGAGAGAGAGATAGAGCGAGAGAGTGAGAGTGAGTGAGAGAGAGGGAGAGGGAGAGAGGAAGAGAGAGAGAGGAGCGAGATAGAGATAGGGTGGGTGAGTGTGAGCGAGAGAGAGTGAAGAGGGTGAGAGAGAGGGAGAGAGAGAGTGAGCAAGAGAGAAAGAGAGAGTGAGCAAGAGAGAGATAGAGAGAAAGAGACAGTGAGAGAGAATGAGTGAGGGGAAAAGGGACAGAGAGGGATAGCTAGAGGGAGAGAGTGTGATTGAGAGAGAGACAAGAATAGAGGGAGGGTGAGGGAAAGAGGGAGTGAGAGAGATTAGGAGAATGAGAGAGAGAGAGAGAATAAGAGAGAGAAAGGGAGAAAGTGGAAGGAAGAGAGAGAGGGAGAGAGAGAGAGTGAGGGAAGAGAGAGTGAGGGAAAGAGCGAGATAGAGGGAGAGGGAGAGCGAAAGAGAGAGAGAGGAGCGAGATAGAGAGTGAGGGAAAGAGCGAGATAGAGAGTGAGTGAGAGAGAAGGAGAGAGGAAGAGAGAGTGAGGGAAAGAGCGAGATAGAGGGAGAGGGAGAGCGAAAGAGAGAGAGAAAGGGGGGAGGGAGGGAGAGTGAGAGAGAGGGAGAGCGTGAGAGAGAAGGAGAGAAAGAGTAAGAGAGAGACGGGGGAAGGTAGGGAGGGAGAGGGAGTAAGAGAGAGGGAGAGGGAGTAAGAGAGAGAAAGTGAGAGGATGAGAAAGCGAGGGATAGAGCGAGAAGAGATAGGGAGAGAGAGAGAGGGAGAGAGATGGGGGGAGGGAGGGAGAGTGAGTGAGAGGAAGAGCGAGAGAGAGAGAGGAATGGAGGGAGAGAGCGGGAAAGAGAGAGGGTGAGAGTGGGAGAGAATGAGAGAGGGAGAGAGTGAGAGAGTGAGAGTGAGAGTGAGAGAGAGAGAATGAGCTAGAATGAGAGAGAGAAAGGGAGAAAGAGGAAGGAAGAGAGAGAGAGAGAGCGAGAGAGAGAGTGAGAGAGAGGGAGAGAGGAGAGAAAGTGAGGGAGAGAGAGTGAGAGAGAGGGAGAGCGGAAGAGAGAGAGAGAGAGGGAGGGAGAAAGAGTGAGAGAGAGAGGGAGAGAGAGAGACGAAGGGAAAGAGAGAGAGGGAAAGAGAGAGAGCGAGGGAAAGAGCGAGAGAGAGAGAAAGTCGGAGGGAGAGGGAGGAAGAGAGAAGAAGGGAGAGAGAAGAGAGCAAGAGAGAGAATGTGAGAGAGATAGACAGAGTTAGCGAGAGAGAGAGAGAGAGAGAGAATGAGACAGGGAGATAGCAAGAGTGAGGGGGAAAGAGATAGAGAGGGACAGTGGGAGGGAGAGAGAATGAGAGAGAGGGAGAGATTTAAAGAGGAAGAAAGAGAGAAAGCGAGAGAGAGTGTGTGTGTGTGAGAATGAGAAGGGCATATAGAGAGGGGGAGAGAGAGAAGGAGAGAAAGAGTGAGAGAGAGAGAGAGGAAGTTAAGGAGGGAGGGAGACAGAGTAAGAGAGAGAGCGAAAGGGAGAGAGACAGAGCAAGTGAGTGACAGAGAGGAAGAGAAAGTGAGGGAGAGAGCGAGACAGTGAGAGAGGGAGTGCGAAAGAGAGAGAGAGAGCATGGGGGGAGGGAGAATGAGAGAGAAAGGGAGAACGAGAGAGAGAGGGGAACATAAGAAGAGAAAGGGAAAGAGAGAGAGACAGATAGAAGAGAGAGAGAGTGAGAGTGACTGAGAGAGAGGGAGAGGGAGAGAGGAATAGACAGAGGGAGACTGAGAGAGAGAGAAGAGCGAGAGAGAGGGAGGGAGGGAGAGTGAGAGAGAGAGTGGAGAGAGCGAGAGAGAGGGAGAGTGAGAGAGATAGGGGTAGAGAGTGAGCAAAAGAGAGATAGAGAGGGACAGAGAGAGGGACAGAGGGAGGGAAAGTGAGTTAGAGAGAGGAACGGAAGGAGAGAGAGGGAAAGAAAGGGCGAGAGAGAGTGAGTGAGAGAATGAGAGTGAGTGAGAGAGAGAGAGAACGAGTGAGAGAAAGGGAGAAAGCGGAAGGAAGAGAGAGAGGGAGAGAGAGAGAGAGAACGAGAGAGAGAAAAGGAGAAAGATGAAGGAAGAGAGAGGGAGAGAGCGGGAGGGAGCGAGATAGAGAGAGAGGGAGAGCGAAAGAGAGAGAGAGAGGAAGGGAGGGAGAGTGAGAGAGAGGGAGAGTGAGAGAGAGGATGGGAAGGAGAGAGAGGGAAAGAGACTAAGATAGAGAGAGAGTGAGAGAGACTGAGAGAGAAAGAGAGTGAGGGAGAGCGAGAGAGAGAGCAGCGAGATAGAGAGAGGGAGGGAGAGTGAGAGAAAGAGAGAGAGTTAAGAGAGCGAGAGAGAGTGTGTGTAAGAGAGATAGATAGAGTGCGCGAGAAAGAGAGAGAGAGAGAGAAAGAGACAGGGAGATAGGAAGAGTGAGGGGGGAAGAGAATGAGAGGGACAAGGAGAGGGAGAGAGAATGAGAGAGAGGGAGAGATTGAAAGAGTAAGAGAGAGAGTATGTGTGTGTGTGACAAGGAGAGGGGGAGATAGAGAGGGGAGAGAGAGAAAGAGAGAAAGAGTGAGAGAGAGAGAGGAAGGTAGGGAGGGAGAGAGGCAGAGTAAGATAAAGACAGAGAGAGGGAGAGAGAGACAGAGCAAGAGTGTTAGAGAGAGGAAGAGAAAGTCAAGGAGAGATCGAGATAGAGTGAGAGAGGGAGAGCGAAAGAGGGAGAGAGAGAGGGAGGGAGGAAGAATGAGAGAGAGAGGGAGAGGGAGAGCTGGAGAGGGAAAGAGAGAGAGAGTGTGTGAGAGAGAGAGAGAGAGGAAGGTAGGGAGGGAGAGAGACAGAGTAAGAGAGAGAGGGAGAGAGAGACAGAGCAAGAGAGTTAGAGAGAGGAAGAGAAATTCAGGGACAGAGTGAGATAGAGTGAGAGAGGGAGGGCGAAAGAGAGAGAGAGAGAGAGTGAGAGGGAGGGAGGGAGGGAGAATGAGAGAGAGAGCGAGAGAGAGGAACAAAAGAAGAGAGAGGAAAAGAGAGAGAGAGGGGGGGAGAGAGAGTGTGTGAGAGAGATAGACAGGGTTAGCGAGAAAGAGAGAGAGAGAGAATGAGACCGAGAGATAGCGGGAGTGAGGGGGAAAGAGACAGAGAGGGACAGTGGGAGGGAGAGAGAATGAGAGAGAGGGAGAGATTTAAAGAGGAGGAAAGAGAGAAAGGGAGAGAGAGTGTGTGTGTGTGTGAGAATGAGAGGGGCAGATAGAGAGGGGGAGAGAAAGAAGGAGAGACATAGTGAGAGAGAGAGGATGTTAAGGAGGGAGAGAGATAGAGTAAGAGAGAGAGAGAGGGAGAGAGACAGAGCAAGTGAGTGAGGGAGAGGTAGAGAAAGTGAGGGAGAGAGCGAGACAGTGAGAGAGAGTGCGAAAGAGAGAGAGAGAGAGGGTGGTGGGAGGGAGAATGAGAGAGAGAGGGAGAACGAGAGAGAGAGAGGAACAGAAGAAGAGAGAAGGAAAGAGAGAGAGACACAGAGAAGAGAGAGAGTGTGAGAATGACTGAGAAAGAGGGAGAGAGGAATACAGAGAGGGAGACTGAGAGAGAGGAGTGAGAGAGAGAGGGAGGGAGAGTGAAAGAGAGTGTGTGAAGAGAGGGAGAGAGAGAGTGTGAGAGAGATAGGGAGAGAGAGTGAGCAAGAGAGGGATAGAGAGAAAGAGACAGTGAGAGAGGGAGAGTGAGGGGGAAAGAGACAGAGAGTGACAGAGAGAGGGAGAGAGGCAGAGAGAGTGAGTGAGAGAGAGAGAGAGGAACGAAGGGAGAGAGAGGGAAAGAGAGAGAGAGAGAGAGAGCGGGAGAATGAGAGTGAGTGAGAGAGAGAGAGAACGAGTGAGGGAAAGGGAGAAAGCAGAAGGAAGAGAGAGGGAGAGAGAGAGAGAGAGAAAACGAGAGAGAGAAAGGGAGAAAGATGAAGGAAGGCAGAGGGAGAGAGCGGGAGGGAGCGAGATAGAGAGATAGGGAGAGCGAAAGAGAGAGAGAGGAAGGGAAGGAGAAAGAGAGGGAGAGAGAGAGAGAGAGGGGAGCGAGAGGGAGAGAAGGAGAGAGAGAGAGGGAGGGAGAGAGAGAGGAGTGAGATAGAGAGAGGGAGGGAGAGTGAGAGAAAGAGAGAGAGTGTGTAAGTGAGATAGACAGAGTGCGTGAGAAAGAGAGAGAGAGAAAAAGAGAGGGACAGTGAGATGGAGAGAGAATGAGAGAGAGGGAGAGATTGAATGAGTAAGAGAGAGAGAGTGTGTGTGTGTGTGTGACAAGGAGAGGGGGAGAGAGAAGGAGAGAAAGAGTAAGATAGAGAGAGGAAGGTAGGGAGGGAGAGAGACAAAGTAAGATAGAGAGAGAGGGAGAGAGAGACAGAACAAGAGAGTTAGAGAGAGGAAGAGAAAGTCAGGGAGAGAGCGAGATAGAGTGAGAGAGGGAGAGCGAAAGAGAGAGGGAGAGAGAGAGAGAGAGGGAGGGAGGGATTGAGAATGAGAGAGAGAGGGAGAGCGAGAGAGAGGAACAGAAGAAGAGAGAGGAAAAGGGAGAGAGTGAGAGCGAGAGAGTGTGTGAGAGAGATAGATAGAGTTAGCGAGAGAGAGAGAGAGAGAAAATTAGACCGGGAGATTGCAAGAGTGAGGGGGAAAGAGACAAAGAGGGACAGTGGGAGGGAGAGAGAATGAGAGAGAGGGAGAGATTTAAAGAGGAAGAAAGAGAGAAAGGGAAAGAGAGAGTGTGTGTGTGAGAATGAGAGGGGCAGATAGAGAGGGGGAGCGAGAGAAGGAGAGAAAGTGTGAGAGAGAGAGAGGAAGTTAAAGAGGGAGAGAGACAGAGTAATAGAGAGAGAGGGAGAGAGATAGAGCAAGTGAGTGAGGGAGAGGTAGAGAAAGTGAGGGAGAGAGCGAGACAGTGAGAGAGGGAGTGCGAAAGAGAGAGAGAGAGAGAGAGAGAGAGAGAGAGAGAGTGGTGGGAGGGAGAATGAGAGAGAGAGAGAGAGAACGAGTGAGGGAAATGGAGAAAACGGAAGGAAAAGAGAGAGAGGGAGAGAGAGAATGAGAGAGAGAAAGGGAGAAAGATGAAGGAAAAGGGAGGGAGAGAGCGGGAGGGAGCGAGATAGAGAGATAGGGAGAGCGAAAGAGAGAGAGGAAGGGAAAGAGAGGGAGAGAGAGAGGGAGAGCGAGTGACAGAGAGGAAGGGAAAGAGAGAGAGGGAAAAAGAGAGAGCGAGAGAGAGAGAGAAAGAGAGAGAGAGGGAGGGAGAGGGAGAGAGGAAGAGAGAGAGGGAGGGAGGGAGAGAGAGAGGAGCGAGATAAAGAGAGGGAGGGAGAGTGAGAGAAAGGGAGAGAGTGAAGAGAGTGAGAGAGATAGATAGAGTGCGTGAGAAAGGGAGAGAGAGAAAGAGACAGGGATATAGGTAGAGTGAGGGGGGAAGAGAAAGAGAGGGACAGTGAGATGGAGAGAGAATGAGAGAGAGGGAGAGATTGAAAGAGTAATAGAGGGAGTGTGTGTGTGTGTGACAAGGAGAGGGGGAGAGAGAGAAGGAGAGAAAGAGTGAGAGAGAGAAAGGTAGGGAGGGAGAGAGACAAAGTAAGATAGAGAGAGAGAGATAGAGCAAGAGAGTTAGAGAGAGGAAGAGAAAGTCAGGGAGAGAGTGAGAGAGAGAGACAGAGACAGAGAGAGAGAGAAAGGGAGGGACTGAGAATGAGAGAGAGAGGGAGAGCGAGAGAGAGAGAGAGGAACAGAAGAAGAGAGACGAAAAGTGAGAAAGGGAGGGAGAGAGCGAGAGAGTGAGAGAGAGTTTGTGAGAGAGATAGAAAGAGTTAGCGAGAGGGAGAGAGAATGAGACCGGGAGATGGCAAGAGTGAGTGGGAAAGAGACAAAGAGGGACAGTGGGAGGGAGAGAGAATGAGAGAGAGGGAGAGATTTAAAGACGAAGAAAGAGAGAAAGGGTGAGAGAGAGAGTGTGTCTGTGTGTGAGAATGAGAGGGGCAGATAGAGAGGGGGAGAGAGAGAAGGAGAGAAAGAGTGAGTGAGAGAGAGAGAGGAAGTTAAGGAGGGAGAGAGTCAGAGTAAGAGAGAGTGAGAGAGACAGAGCAAGTGAGTGAGGGAGAGGTAGAGAAAGTGAAGGAGAGAGCGAAAGAGAGAGAGAGGAAGGGAGGGAGAGTCAGAGAAGGAGGGAGAGCGAGAGAGAGAGAGAGAGAGGAAGGTAAGGAGAGAGAGAGGGAAAGAGAGAGAGCGAGAGAGAGAGAGTGAGAGAGAAAGAGAGAGAGGGGGAGGGAGAGGGAGAGAGGAAGAGACATGGAGATATGGAGAGTGAGGGGGGAAGAGAAAGAGAGGGACAGTGAGATCGAGAGATAATGAGAGAGAGAGGGAGAGATTGAAAGAGTAAGAAAGGGAGTGTGTGTGTGTGTGACAAGGAGAGGGGGAGAGAGAGAAGGAGAGAAAGAGTGAGAGAGAGAAAGGTAGGGAGGGAGAGAGAGAAGGAGAGAAAGAGTGAGAGAGAGAGGAAGGTAGGGAGGGAGAGTGAGAGAGTAAGATAGAGAGAGAGAGATGAAGGTAGGGAGGGAGAGTGAGAGAGTAAGATAGAGAGAGAGAGGGAGAGAGAGAGAGGGAGGGAGAGACAGAGCAAGAGAGTTAGAGAGAGGAAGAGAAAGTCAGGGAGAGAGCGAGATAGAGTGAGAGAGGGAAAGCGAAAGAGAGAGAGGGAGGGAGGGAGAATGAGAGCTAGAGAGAGGGAAATAGAGAGAGAGAGTGAGAGAGAGGGAGAGAGAGAGAGAGGAGAGAGAGGGAGAGGGAGAGAGGAAGAGAGAGAGAGGGAGAGTGAGAGAGAAAGGAGCGAGATAGAGAGAGGAAGGGAGAGTGTGAAAGAGAGAGAGTGAAGAGAGCGAGAGAGAGTGAGTGAGATAGAGAGAGAGTGTGTGTGTGAGTGAGGAAGAGAGAGATAGAGAGAAAGAGATAGTGAGAGAGGGATAGTGAGGGGAAAAAGACAGAGAGGGACAGACAGAGGAAGAGAGGGATAGAGAGAGTGAGAGAGAGAATTAGAAAGAGAAAGGGAGATTTAGAGTGAATGAGAGTGTGTGTGAGAATGAGAGGGGGAGATAGAGAGAGGGGGTGGGAGAGAGAGAGACAGGGTGAGAGAGAGAGGAAGGTAGGAAGGGAGAGAGACAGAGTAAGAGAGAGAGATAAAGAGAGAGAGGCAGCATGAGAGAGACAGAGAGAGCGAAGAGAGCGAGAGAGAGAGAGAGTGAAACTGAGCGGGGAGAGAATGTGGACAAGAGAGAGAATGAGTGAGAAATAGTGAGGAAGAGACAGAGAGAGTGAGCAAGAGAGAGAGAGAGAGATAGTGAGAGAGGGAGAATGAGGGGGAAAGAGACAGATGAAGGAAGAGAGAGAGGGGGAGAGAGAGAACGAGAGAGAAATGGAGAAAGATGAAGGAAGAGAGAGGGAGAGAGCGGGAGGGAGCGAGATAGAGAGAGAGGGAGAGCGAAAGAGAGAGAGAGGAAGGGAGGGATAGTGAGAGAGAGGGAGAGCGAGAGAGAGAGGAAGGGAAGGAGAGAGAGGGAAAGAGAGAGAGCGAGAGAGAGAGAGAGTGAGATAGAAAGAGAGGGGGAGGGAGATGGAGAGAGGAAGCGAGAGAGAGGGAGGGAGAGAGAGAGAGAGGAGTGAGATAGAGTGAGGGAGGGAGAGTGAGAGAAAGAGAGAGAGTGAAGAGAGAGAGAGAGTGTGTAAGAGAGATAGACAGAGTGCGCGAGAAAAAGATAGAGAGAAAGAGACAGGGATATAGGGAGAGTGAGGGGGAAGAGAAAGATAGGGACAGTGAGATGGAGAGAGAATGAGAGAAAGGGAGAGATTGAAAGAGTAAGAGAGAGAGAGTGTGTGTGTGTGTGTGTGTGTGACAAGGAGAGGGGAGATAGAGAGGGGGAGAGAGAGAAGGAGAGAAAGAGGGAGAGAGTGAGAGAGAGAGGAAGGTAGGGAGGGAGAGAGACAGAGTAAGATAGAGAGAGAGAGAGGTAGAGAGAGACAGAGCAAGAGAGTTAGAGAGAGGAAGAGAAAGTCAGGAGAGAGCGAGATAGAGTGAGAGAGGGAGAGCGAAAGAGTGAGAGAGAGGGAGATAGAGAGAGAGGGAGAGAGAGATAGAGAGAGAGAGAGAGGCAGCGTGAGAGAGAGAGCGAAGAGAGCGAGAGTGAAATTGAGCGGAGAGAGAATGTGGGCAAGAGAGAGAGGCAGCGTGAGAGAGGGAGAGAGAGAGCCAGAGAGAGATGGAGAGAGTGAAATTGAGCGGAGAGAGAATGTGGGCAAGAGAGAGAGAGAGAGAGTGTGTGTGTGTGTGTGTGAAAGTGAGTGAGAGTGAGAGAGAGATAATGAGAGAGAGAGAGAGAAGAAGAAGAAGAAGAAGAAGAGAGAGAGAGAGACAGGGAGAACGAGAGAGAGAAAGAGAGAAAAAGGAAGGAAGAGAGAGAGAGATAGAGCGAGAGAGAGAGTGACAGAGAGGGAGAGAGGAAGAGAAAGTGTGGGAGAGAGCGAGATAGAGAGAGGGAGAGCGAAAGAGAGAGAGAGAGAGGGAGGGAGGGAGAGTGAGAGACAGAGGGAGAGCGAGAGAGAAAGAGAGGGAGAGTAAGAGGAAGGGAAAGAGAGAGGGAAAGAGAGAGAGCGAGAGAGAGTGAGAGAAAGATGGGGAGGGAGAGTGAGAGAGAGAGAGTGAAGAGTGTGAGTGAGAGAGATAGAGAGAGTGAGCGAGAGAGAGGGAGAGGAAGAGAGGAAGAGGGTGAGAGTGATAGAGAGGGGGAGAGAGAGGCTGAGAGAGAGAAGGAGAGAAAGAGTTAGAGAGAGTGGAAGTATTGGAGGGATAGAGACAGAGTAAGAGAGAGAGGGAGAGGGAGAGAGGGAGAGAAGAAGAGAAAGTGAGGGAGAGAGCAAGACAAAGAGAGAAGGAGAGCCAAAGGGAGAGATAGAGAGAGGGAGTGGGAGAGAGAGAGGGAGGAGGGAGAGTGAGAGTGAGTGGGAGAGCGAGAGCGAGAGCGAGAGTTACAAAAGGACAGAGAGGGAAGGAGACAGAGCGAGAGAGGGATAGCGAGAGAGTGAGAGTGAGTGAGAGAGAGAGAATGAGAGAGGAAGGGAGAGAGAGAAGGATGGTGAGAGAGAGAGGAGTGAGATAGAGAGAGGGAGGGAGAGTGAGAGAGAGAGAGAGTGAAGAGTGAGTTAGAGAGAGAGCGAAAGAGTGAGAGTGAGTGAGAGAGAGAAATAGAATGAGAGAGAGAGAGAACAAGAGTGAGAAAGGGAGAAAGCAGAAGGAAGAGAGAGAAGGAAAGAATGAGAGAGAAAGGAAGAAAGAGGAAGGAAGAGAGAGAGAGAGAGCGAGAGAGAGAAAGTGAGAGAGAGGGAGAGAGGAAGAGAAAGTGAGGGAGAGAGTGAGATAGCGAGAGAGGGAGAGCGAAAGAGATAGAGAGAAAGGGGGGAGGGAGAGAGAGTGAGAGAGAGAGAGGGAGTGCGAGAGAAAAAGGAGAGAAAGAGTGAGAGAGAGAGAGAGAGGAAGGTAGAGAGGGAGAGAGAGTGTAAGAGAGAGAGGAGGAGAGGGAGAATAAGAGAGAGAAAGTGAGAAGATGAGAAAGTGAGGGACAAAGCGAGAAGAGATAGGGAGAGAGAGAGAGATGGGGGGAGGGAGGGAGAGTGAGTGAGAGGGAGAGCGAGAGAGAGAGGAACGGAGGGAGAGAGAGGGAAAGAGAGAGAGGGAGAGAGGGAGAGAGTGAGAGAGGGAGAGAGTGAGAGTGAGAGAGAGAGAGAGAGAGAGAGAATGAGAGAGAGAACGAGAGAGAGAAAGGGAGAAAGAGGAAGGAAGAGAGAGTGAGAGAGTGAGAGAGAGGGGGAGAGGAAGAGAAAGTGAGGTAGAGAGCAAGATAGAGAGAGGGAGAGTGGAAGAGAGAGAGAGGGAAAGAGAGAGAGTGAGGGAGGGAACGAGAAAGAGAGAGAGAGAGTGGGAGGGAGAGGGAGGAAGAGAGAGGAAGGGAGAGCGAGATAGAGAGAGGAGGGAGATAGAGGGATGGAAGGAGAGTGAGAGAAAGAGAGAGTGAAGAGAGCAAGAGACAGAGTGTGAGAGAGATAGACAGAGTTAGCGAGAAATAGAGAGGGAGAATGAGACAGGGAGATAGCAAGGGTGAGGGGGAAAGAGACAGAGAGGGACAGTGGGAGGGAGAGAAAAGGAGAGAGAGGGAGAGATTTAAAGAGGAAGAAAGAGAGATAGCGAGAGAGAGAGTGTGTGTGTGTGTGAGAATGAGAGGGGCAGATAGAGAGGGGGAGAGAGAAAGAGTGAGAGAGAGAGAGGAAGTTAAGGAGGGAGAGAGACAGAGTAACAGAGAGAGTGAGGGAGAGAGACAGAGCAAGTGAGTGAGGGAGAGGAAGAGAAAGTGAGGGAGAGAGCGAGACAGTGAGAGAGGGAGTGCGAAAGAGAGCGAGACGGTGGGAGGAGGGAGAATGAGAGTGAGAGGGAGAACGAGAAAGAGAAAGAGGAACAGAAGAAGAGAGAGGGAAAGAGAGAGAGACAGAGAGAAGAGAGAGAGTGAGAGTGACTGAGAGAGGGGGAGAGGGAGAGAGGAATAGAGAGAGGGTGACTGAGAGAGAGGAAGGTGCGAGAGAGAGGGAGGGAGGGAGAGTGAGAGAGATAGGGGAAGAGAGAGTGAGCAAGAGAGAGATAGAGACAAAGAGACAGTGAGAGAGGGACAGTGAGGGGGAAAGAGACAGAGAGAGACAGAGAGTGGGAGAGAGGGAGAAAGGGAGAGAGAGTGAGTGAGAGAGAGAGAGAGGAACGGAGGGAGAGAGAGGGAAAGAGAGAGCGAGAGAGAGAATGAGAGAATGAGAGTGAGTGGGTGAGTGAGAGAGAGAGAGAGAACGAGTGAGAGAAAGGGAGGAAGTGGAAGGAAGAGAGAGAGGGAGGGAGAGAGAGAGAGAGAGAAAAAAAGAGAATGAGAGAAAGAAAGGGAGAAAGATGAAGGAAGAGAGAGGAAGGGAGCGAGATAGAGAGAGAGGGAGAGCGAAAGAGAGAGAGAGAGAGGAAGGGAGGGAGAGTGAGAGAGAGAGTGTGAGATGGAAAGAGTAAGAGAGACAGAGAGTGAGAGTGAGTGTGTGAGAAGGAGTGAGGGAGAGAAAGAGAAGGTAGGGAGGGAGAGAGATAGTGTGAGGGAGAGAGAGAGAGGGAGAGAGAGTAGGAGAGTGAGAGCGGGGAAGAGAAAGTGAGGAAGAGAGAGACAGAGAGAGAGAGAGCGAAAGAGAGAGAGAGGGAGGGAGGGAGGGTGAGTGAGAGAGAGGGAGAGCGAGAGAGAGAGGAACATAAGAAGAGGGAGCGAGAGAGAGAGAGAGTATGTGTGAGAAGGAGAAAGAGAGTGTGTAAGAAGGAGACATAGTGTGTGTGAGAAGGAGAGAGGGAGAGAGAGGCTTAGAGAGGCTGAGAGAGAGAATGAGAGAAAAATTTAGAGAGAGTGGAAGTATTGGAGGGAGAGAGACAGAGAAAGAGAGAAAGAGGGAGATGGAGAGAGGGAGAGAAGAAGAGAAAGTGAGGGAGAGAGCAAGACAAAGAGAGAAGGAGAGCCAAAGGGAGAGATAGAGAGAGGGAGAGGGAGAGAGAGACGGAGGAGGGAGAGTGAGAGAAAGAGGGAGAGCGAGAGAGAGGGAGAGAGAGAGAGGAACAAAAGGAGAGAGAGGGAAGGAGAGAGCGAGAGAGGGAGAGCGAGAGAGGGAGAGCGAGAGAGGGAGAGCGAGAGAGTGAGAGTGAGTGAGAGAGAGGGAGAATGAGAGAGGAAGGGAGAGAGAGAGAGGGATGGTGAGAGAGAGAGAGGAGTGAGATAGAGCGAGGGAGGGAGAGTGAGAGAGAGAGAGTGAAGAGAGCGAGAGAAAGAGAGATAGTGAGAGAGATACAGAGAAAGTGTGTGTGCGTGTGTGTGTGAGCATGAGAGAGAGAGAGAAAGAGACTATGAAAGAGGGGGAGTTAGGGGGACAGAGAGAGGGAGAGAGAATAAGCGAGAGGGAAAGATTGAAAGAGTAAGAGAGAGAGTGCGAGAGTGAGAGAGAGAGTGGGAGAGGGTGAGTAAGAGAGAGAACGAGAGAGGATGAGAAAGTGAGGGACAGAGCGAGAAGAGATAGGGAGAGTGAAAGAGAGAGAGGGGGGATATGGAGGGAGAGTGAGAGAGAGGGAGAGCGAGAGAGAGAGAGAAACGGAGGGGGAGAGAGGGAAAGAGAGAGTGTGAGAGAGGAATAGAGTGGGGGAGGTTGTGAGTGAGAGAGTGAGAAAGAGAGAGAGAGATAGAGAGAGAGAATGAGAGAGAGAGAATGAGAGAGGGAGAGAGAGAAAGAGAGAACGAGAGAGAAAAAGGAAGAAAGAGGAAGGAAGAGAGAGAGTGAGAGAGAGGGAGAGAGGAAGAGAAAGTGAGGGAGAGAGCAAGATAGAGAGAGGGAGAGCGGAAGAGAGAGAGAGTGAAAGAGGGAGAGTGAGGGAGAGGGAGAACGAGAGAGAGAAAGAGAGAGGAAGAGAAGGAGAGAGAGAGAGAGGGAAAGAGAGAGAGAGCGAGAGAGAGGGGGGGAGAGAGAAAGAGAAAGAGAGAGAGAGAGAGTGGGAGGGAGAGGGAGAGAGGAAGAGAGAGAGGAAAGGAGAGCAAGAGAGAGTGAGGAGCGAGATAGTGGGAGGGAGGGAGAGTGAGAGAAAGAGAGAGAGTAAAGAGAACAAGAGAGAGAGTGTGAGAGGAGATAGATAGAGTTAGCGATAAAGAGACAGGGAGATAGGGATTGTGAGAGGGAAAGAGACATAGAGAATGAGAGAAGGGGAGAGATTGAAAGAGTAAGAGAGAGAGAGAAAGTGAGAGAGAGAGAGTGTGTGTGTGTGAGAAAAAGAGGGGGAGATAGAGAGGGAGAGAGAGAGAATGAGAGAAAGAGTGAGAGAGAGAGAGGAAGGTAGGGAGGGAGAGAGACAGAGTAAGAGAGAGAGAGGGAGATAGACAGAGCAAGAGAGTGAGAGAGGGGAAGAGAAAGTGAGGGAGAGAGCGAGATAGAGAGAGGGAAAGCGAGGGAGAGGGAGGGAGGGAGAATGAGAGAGAGAGGGAGACCGAGAGAGAAAGGAACATAAGAATAGAGAGGGAAAGAGAGAGAGAGAGAGAGAGAGAGAGAGAGATAGAGCGAGAGAGTGAGAGTGAGTGAGAGAGAGGGAGAGGGAGAGGGAGAGAGGAAGAGAGAGAGGGGAGTTAGAGAGACATGAGCGAGATATAGAGAGGGAGGGAGAGTGTGAGAGAGAGAGAGTGAAGAGGGCGAGAGAGAGAGAGAGAGAGATAGGGAGAGAGAGAGAGTGTGAGCAAGAGAAAGAGAGAGAGTGAGCAAGAGAGAGATAGAGAGAAAGAGACAGTGAGAGAGTGTGTGTGTGTGAGGGGAAAAGAGACAGAGAGGGATAGAGAGATGGGGAGAGGGAGAGAGAGTGATTGAGCGAGAGAGAGGAACGGAGGGAGGGTGAGGCAAAGAGAGAGCGAGAGAGAGAAAGAAAGAGAATGAGAGAGAGAGAACGAGATAGAGAAAGGGAGAAAGCGGAAGGAAGAGAGTGGGAGAGAGATAGAAAAAGAGAGAGAGAAAGGGAGAAAGAGGAAGGGAATGAGATTGAGCGAGAGAGGAATGGAGGGAGGGTGAAGGAAAGAGAGAGAGAGAGAGAGAGAGCAAGGGAATGAGAGAGAGAGAGAGAGAACAAGAGAGAGAAATGGAGAAAGCAGAAGGAAGAGAGAGGGAGAGAGAAAAAGAGAGAGAGAAAGGGAGAAAGAGGAAGGAAGAGAGAGAGAGAGCGAGAGAGAGTGAGAAAGAGGGAGAGAGGAAGAGAAAGTGAGGGACAGAGCGAGATAGAGAGAGAGGGAGAGCG